>CM075015.1:12656486-12696517 GCA_037576675.1 Pangasius sanitwongsei | reverse complement strand
CCCCCCCCCCCCCCCCCCCCCCCCCCCCCCCCCCCCCCCCCCCCCCCCCCCCCCCCCCCCCCCCCCCCCCCGCCAAATAAATAAATAAATAAATAAAACCATGGCTCAAGACTACAGCATGCCAAAAAAAATAAAAAAATAAAAGATTGGCCTGTAGGCTAATGTACCTGGATGTTATACAATGTGTAAACTCTGCTCTTTATTTAGTTCTGTTTCCAGCCATATAGAAGGAAGTGACGTCTGAGGCAATTGTCATCTTTAACAAAAATGATGTGTCGATTAATAACACACTTCTTGCGTGTCATATTGTGTTGCATTTGTGTTAAAATGAGAGAGACAAAGTGCAAAACTGGTCATCTAGTCAAATGTTAAATCATGCTCCAATCATATTGTGGGCTGCCATTTAATTTCACATAGATGTATATTACTGATTTCTTTTTTGTTTTCTCATTTCAAGAGTCATGCAAGTACGGTAAAGTAGTCCATGCTACATGTTTCGAGAGTGTAAGCACAGATCTTAATAACAGAACAGTTATAGGCCATACTGTCTTAAACCTATACACCATGTGAATTAATTTATATATAAAGGGATATAAAAAAAGGTCATTATATAATACATATCTGTGTATAATAGCTAGTAAAATGTGAGAAAGTTGTATAATGTCTACATAAAATGTGTTGACAAGATGCATGATATGAAAAAACAGAATGCAAAGAATCCCAATTTGCAAATGAGATTTAAGAGTAGACAAGAGGCAGATATATACACTTGGAAGTTATAGTAGAAAAAAAAAAAACCTGTAGTATAGGCACACTTTCATCAGACGTTGAAAGACAAAACCTGTCAGGTGTGCACAGACATACACACCTAATAATAGTATTGTCAGTGCTTCTAAAATCCTAAACTCCTCATTGCTCCATGCGCTACACATTAACACAGGCAGTAAAATGGAAAGAAAGTGAAGTTGGGGAGGCTGCGCCTGGGTGGGGAGGCTTGGTGGGGGTGAAGTCATTGTGGGGAAGCAGAGCTGAAGTTTGGAACTGACAGCCGAGGCCTCGGGATTTATGAGGCCTGCTGCCTGCACAGCACCACCACAAGCCACTGCAGGGGAAACAACGAGCAAAGCCAGCGCTGTGTGGCCAATTACCGCACACAGCCAAAGGAGAGAGGGAACGATGGAGGGAGCAGTCGGTCAACGGCAGAAGAAAGAGTGAGAGGGTGTGTGAGTGTGTTGTGTGTGTGGCATGGGTTAGGTCAAACCACATCAGCTGTAGATAGTGTACTTGATTGAAAGTCGGTATTGGTGTGCGGTCACTGGCAACAACAGTGACCATGCTTGACCCTTGAGACTGCGCACATAAGTGGCCCTAAATAGGGCATATGTTCTATTGCGGATAACCATCTCAAAGCACTGAGATGTTCTAAACACACTAGAGACCGTGGGAGAATATTATTTCTGTTGCCACTTGTAAATAACGAAGCATTTTTGTGGCAAAAGACAAAACCAGGCTAAGGGAGATTAAGGAAGGAGATTTTCCTACATTTCACCCAACACTTAAGAGCACTCATGTAGCATCACTCCCTAAATGAGCCCGATGTTTAGCGGTCAGAGAGAATGAAACACTCGTTTACTAACACATGGCTAAACCATATGCCGGGCCTCGATTAGGAGCAGTCAGCCATCTTTCTTACGAGGCAAAAACACACACATTGTTGTGCATTAAACTGTGATTGCTCAGCAGTTATGTGCATGCTGCAGCCAGCATCTGCAAAGGTGTTACATTCACTGAATTACAGTTAATCTCTTCACGTTAACTGTTAGGATAAGTCTTGCACACTATACTAAAAAAAAAGCTCCTGGTGATCTGAGAATAATGGGCCAATCATTATAGGGCTTTTCATTAAAAGGGCTTGTCATACTGATAAAAGATATGATAAAAGTGTAATATAATGAACAAATCAGAAAAGGGAAGATTAAATTATTTTCACAAATTTTCTCAGACTGTCAGCAAACTCGTGGCTATCTCTTGATATCCAATATGGCTTTTAAATGCCCCGCCTCTTCCCATTCTTCCCACCAATCATGTTTTGCTGTTTTCCCTCCGTTTTCAGCTAGTCTCTGCACCCCGAGACATTCGATACGTTGGAGCAAGCCAGATTTTCTTTGAGAAACTTGGCAAAAGCTGCCTGCTGGAAACAAAAAGAAACAAAGAGCAGAAAACCAGCTCCCAGCTCATTAACAATCTCATTTTCAGTCATCCACAGACCCCTAGCACCATCCCTCCTTCCCTCCATCTCTTTATACCATCCTTCTATTTTTATGGCCATTTTATTTTACTCTCATTGCCGTAAATCCAAATGAGCTTGCAGGGCGGAATTTTTAAAAGCTAAGCGCTGTTTTTTTTTTTTCTTTTTCTCGGCTGTATGTAGTAGTTTTTAGAACCCCCTCGCCTCTCATTCCCTCCCCTCTCTCACTGTGGGCTTCTCATTTTATACAAGTACGCTGCACATTATCGTTATAATTTTCATTCCCACGAGAGAGCAGGGCTTCGGCAGAGTTGTAAGGTTTCTTTTTTTCCCCCGAAAGTGAGTGTGGAAATAATGACGGTAATGGCTTGCAGCTGAGGAGAGCTGTGAATGACATTATGATTGTGGCACAATTAACAAGAGTATAAAAGTGCACTGTCCGTCACTGTAATTATGGCTGACACAAATAACAAATCAATAATAACAACAATAGGGATAATAAGAACTGCAGTAACAGGGAAAATAGTAATAATGAGGCATACCCGGTAGGAATCAGACACGACAAAGCATTCCGGCATCCCAGGACCTCTGGACGGGTCTTCATTCACCAGAAACGTTTCGGTAGCCTGAAATGTAAAAAAAAAAAAAAATAATAATAATAAAGACACACATCATCACAATGCTGTCATTATAATGTATTATCTTGAATATGATTATGGTTTTGATTCCAAAGAAATTTGAGGAAAAAAGTTCAAGTTAAGCAAAACATAACAGCATTTTTTCTACAATTATCTTGCAGTTACCAATGAAGACACTGCATTATTTTCTGCATTAATTTGTCTGCATTTAAACAGCCACCCTGAATAGAACCACCCATTTAACAAGACATCACACTGCAAGCGGGCTTTGTGCTCTACAGCCCAGGTGCTTTGTGAGTTTCTGTGCATGTCTGTCTCAGTTTGTTTCGAAATAACCCCTCAATACCACCGTGTCTGCCACACTCAGCCAGACCAGAGATCCTGACTGGTCCCGGTCCACACCTGCTGACTTTCCAGTGTGTCTGTGACTTATTGGGCACCCCAGCACTCACACAGCGGGCCCTTTCTTCCTAATCGACCGTCAAGGTGGTTTGTTTTCCCTGAGTGTTGATCCCATTCATGCCAGTTCATTTGTATGCTGGGGAAGAGCCTTGCTGGGACCAAGGGCTGAATACGCTCCCCATTCCTATTTTAGCCATTAGTGGAATCATGTTAAATCCCACAGAAAAGCATGGAATAAAGCCACAACCAAGATATACGGTGTGTCTGTGAGCAGCAGTGAGTCTCAGGATTTGCCCACTGAATTACACTGTTATACGATCAGTGTGTGCAGCAGGAAAGTTGTCCCACACAAGTACACAGAATTGTGTGTAAGCACACACCCATACTTATTTCATTATACAAGATCTCTGACGAAACTCAGCTTTAGACTGAGGCCATAAAATCACTGAATTTAACCAATCAAAGTTGAACATGCGCATATAGAAAAGTTTAGTGCTCGGGCATAAATAGACATAGCATTAAAATAACAGACATGCATGCACACACACACACAGCACTATAATAAGTCCCAGACACTGGCTAACCAAGCTGTGGCTGCAACACAAGCTATTCATATCCACAGCAATGAGTGGTTACAGGCACTTTCCCTTTCACTCTCTCAGGCCTCTACAGAGTTATGAATGTCTAAATATGCATTCAAAGGCAAACTGATTAAACTGCACTACGACATTATAACACTCAAGTACTTCTCATCTACACAGTAGAGCATTATTCAGAAATTACGATGTATCTATACACATTGTCATTTTCTTGTAGAAGTATTGCTTTCTTTGCTAACTCAGTCATCACTAATAGACTGAAAAATCCAGAGGACATGGCCCAGATCAACTTCTATTAATTAATTCTATAAGCATTTTCATGTAATCAGAAAACAAACCACTTTTCATATCATCAGCAAATTGCAGTGTCAGGTCTTGAAGAACAAGCTGTAAATTGGATGGATGAAAACACAGTTACATAAGATGCTTTCCCCTGAATGAGTATCTAAGACAATTTGAGTATATATTTATTCTTGGGTTTATAATTATTTAGCAAAATTATATTTATTAAGTAAAGCTAATAAGCATTGTTTAATGTACAAAACCAAAATTCAGGTACTCTCCTTTTTGGAATGCTGGTGCACGTGTTACAGTTGTAGTAACTCATCCGGTAATTTTGAAGCTCTACAGTGATTAAGAGACTAAACCACCAATGGTTGAAAAATACTGGATATTACATTAATAAAGAAGATACAGTCAAGAAATCACAATTTTTTAATTATTCAAATGTTTTAATCTATCGAAATATTCAAATATATTAAAATTATCCACATTATGTAAATTTATAGTGCAGGACTGCAGAGAAGTGTTTTAGTAGAGAAAAGAGACAGGCCTACAAAAAAGGTAAGATTGCTAGCTAGACGTAAACATCCAAGAATTTGACGTAGCCCATGGCTGTCCACAAACAGTTTTTGTGATGTGCAACCAAGCTCGGTAATGAAGTTTGATTTGTATTAAACCAGGAGACAATGAAATGAGTTTGGGTAGCCAAGAATACTGTTATTATTAGCTAGATATTTGATTCCATGGCTAGGCACGGCTAAGCACAGCTAGGCACAGGTAAAGTGGTGTACTGGTAGATTATGAGTACCTGTATGGCAAAACAAACAAACAAAAACTTACAGGTTTTACTTGAAAAAGAGTGAAATATAGAAGTGCTAGTGGTACTCCATACCGGTGAATACTTCCTACTGCAAACATTGTATTTAAATTGTATTACATTAATAAGTAGTACATTTTAACATGATAAATCAATATTGAGGAAACCAGAGTGCCCAAAGGGAACCCCCGAAGCACGGGGAGAACATGCAAACACCACACACACACAGGGTAGAGGCAGGAATCAAACCCACGAGGCAAACGTACTAACTACTAAGCCACCGTCCCCCCTAATGAAGGATGTATGTAAGGTTAATGTTAAAACAGGTGACAGCAGAGTTTATAAAGTATATTGCTTTGTCTATTGTCTGATGCATTGCCTATTTTAGAGGAGAAAAAAAATACTCAGTTATAATTATGGGTTGATTCTTCCTCACCTTGGAAGTTACTATCTTTGTTTTTATGAACTGCACATTAATGAAGCATCTGTTGTCTTTTGGGAATTGTGTTTACTGCATATATTTCTTACATGAGCATGAAATTTAAGTGCTGGTGGTATGTTTGCACTCAATACTACTGTGAAGCACCGTTTCACATATTCACAATTTCACATATTTACAAAGCCAAATTAATTATTTCAATGCTCTCAAACTAAAGTGGCAATCAGATGAGCGTTTAACACTGGTATGATGTGCTATGCATATTTCTGCGTGCACATTTCTATATTCTACAACTTTCAAGTATCATGAATGTGTTGCTAGTAAAAAACAAACTAATAACTTGAAAGATGTAACCATACCTAGCGTGTACCCGTACTGATTATTATTATTATTATTATTATTATTTTACTATTATTATTATTATCTCTCTTCTTTCTTTCATGTAAATACAGTCACTTAAATCCTCTTGTCACCTCACGAGAATTGATATAATCTTCTCATAAATGCTCCAGCACTGCTTTATAAAATATTTATGTAATACTTTTGAAGATACCCTTCAAGATATTGACTGGGAATATGCAGGATACCTACATATCTATGAACTTGGATGGGCTATGACAGCAGAAGACCATATCGGGTTCCACTCCTGTCAGCCAAGAACAAGAATCTGAGGCTACAGTGGGCACAGGATCACCAAAACTGGACAGCTGAAAACTGGAAAAAGACCAGGTGATGTGTAGTGTAACCTGATGTAGTCTTCTGTTGTTGTAGCCCATCAACCGCAAGGTTCAGCATGTTGTGCGGTCTGAGATGCTTTTCTGCTTACCACAGTTATAAATAATAGTTATTTACTGTAGTTAACATAGCTTTTCTGTCAGTTACGTAGCCTTTCTGTCAGCTAAAATCAATCTGACAATTCTTCTCTGACCTCTCTCATCAACAAGGCATTTCTGCCCACAGAACTGCGGCTCACTGGATGTTTTTTGTTTTTCACACCATTCTGTGTAAACTCTAGAGACTGTTGCGTGTGAAAATCCCAGGAGAGCAGTTGAATCGCAGTTACTGAGATACTCAGACCAGCCGATTTGGCACCAACAATAATGGCACGGTCAAAATATTTTCCCATTCTGATGTTTGCCGTGAACATTAACTGTAACTCTTGCTCTGTATCTGCATGATTTTCTGCATTGGGCTGCTGCTACATGATTGGCTGTTTGGATAATTGCAAGAATAAGCAGGTGTTCCTAATAAAGTGGCCAGTGAACTGTCATACAACAGTTTCTCTCTCTGTCTTCCTGTCCTAGATTGCCTTCACACTTAAAAGGGGCATCATTTGTTTGAGTCTCTGCTGATTGTTTGATGTTGTTCCCTGTAGTACTGTCCTGCTTTTTCCCTTCTGTACGTTTTTATGGAGGATTGTATGAATTATATATGGTAGCCTTTTTTGTTATATATATTGGCCAATCCTTACAGCCTGAGCAAAACAGCCTCCCTAAATTCACATGTCATGACCACAAAGATGCATTCAAATGGCTTAGAACCTAAATAAGTCTTCAAAAGGGTGGAGTCTTCCCCTTGGATCTCCACATGTTGTAGGTCCTAGGGATTCAAACTGGGATTTTGCAGTGAATGCAGTAATTAAAATGTATTGAAATGTTGCAGATTAGTGATTATTCTCTTACTTCAGTGTACTGTGACACACATTGATTCATGTTAAACTATATGGATGTGGTTTACAGCGAGGCCTACTTGGCACTCAGTCAGGACACTGAATAAATCACAAATCTGTTCATAATCTCTTTACTACATCGGTCTTGCTACACACACAACAGCCCATAAGACTCAAATACAACAAAATGTTCCCCTTTCTTGTGAATATTTTCTCATAACATCTTCAACTTCAATATCGCCATCAAGCTGAAAACAATCAGTACCACTGTGGTCCTCTTGTGCTTTTTTGCATATTTGAAGAGGTTGACTGGGAATCCACAGGATACCTACGCACCCATTAACTCTCTCTAGACTTAACAGGTAATATGGCAAATACATCAAAGGCAAAGGGAGGGGGGCAAACTTGTTTATTAAAAATGGTGGAGTTGGGGGAAGTATATGAAAGGAGAAACGCATGCTGTGTGAACATTTGCCAGGGCCACTTCAGGGAAAAATGCTGGAAAAATATGATATTTCATACCTACATCTCTGGAGGAGAGGGCAAAAGGAAAATGAGCGGAGTGGGGGATATAATAGCAAAAGAAAGGGGGAGGTGTCGGTGGGAGACTGCTTATTGTTTGTTGGCAAGGCTGTTGAAGCAGGGAATGCTGTTACAATTGCCTTCTGTATAAGCATTGTGGTCTATATTGGCAATAATTTCCGATCATGAAGTATTATGCACAATAAAAATTGCACTGGATATCCAAAAGCTTTCACGGAACACTATGGAACACACAAGCCTAAGTCTCTGGAAGACTGACAAGGCAATTGACTGATATGAGACTTAGTACAGTTATTGGGACGTTATCAGGAGAAGGGCTCACGTGTGAACAGAAATCAGTATGTTACCCGAAAAGAGTATAAAAGTCTCAAGTCAAAAAAGAAGAAGAAAAAGACGAGAAATGGCTGAAAATTGAAGCAATTCCAAAATTAAGGAGATTGGCCATTGGTGGAGGACATTTTTTTCTCAAATGAGTGAATCACCGGTAGACTCAAGAATGCTGTGTAGAGAGGGAACAGAAGGAAGATGTAAGTGCTACAAAAACTCAAGTGTTTGAAACATAGATTCAGCTAGATTCAATACACAGCAGTGGATTTCACCAAATCCACTGTACGTGAAATTTGTTATTTACATTTACTCATTTGGCTGATGCTTTTATCGAAAACGACTTACAGTTGACAACTCACAACTGTAGACCAAAGCTTTAATCACTGAGCCACCATTTCCTGGGTTGATATATTATACATTACGTGCATGGAAAATGTGAACATGCAAATAAGGTTAAAAAAAAACATTTGAAAGCTGCAATTTTAAATGACACAAAGCTGTCAAAAATTACCTGTCAAAATGGTCTGGGTTTTGAGTGTGAAAGTGTTACAAAACTGAAAGGAAAATTGCTAGAATGATCACCTGAGATTTGACCCCTAGAGCTGTCCATGGGGCTTCCCACTTTCCATATTTGGTCTTTGGTTACACCATAGCGTGATGCTTTTCATGGCCCCTTAGTATCACTTTTTGAAAATGCATTCCTTCACTAATCAAGCTGCTTGTTTTCCCCCTGCTCTTTACATAGTCTTGTATATTTCTCCAGCAATTCCGAGTCATATCTCCTAGTACCTAGTTCTTTGTATAGTATTCTGGACCCAGGCTATGATCTCTGACAATGATTCTAGGAAATGTTTGAATACAATTTTGCAGGTGGACCCACATCACTACCCAAAGCCTTCCATGTAACAGAAGACTACACCAAACACAGTGGATCCAGTGGCAAGCACCACTGGTAAATCAAGGGATATTACCCTTCTGTGGCAAGTATGATGGAACTCCTGGAAGTTTGGCAACTTAGCTCCTTAGTACATCACATTTTTGAGCATCCTGAGGAAAGTTCAATCTCTTAGTCTCCATCAAAAATTACCCTTTTTGACTGGTGGCACAGACTCTGAACCAATGAGACACCTGTTTTGTGTTTAATGTGGGAAGAATAAACACATAAATACACTATATGGCCAAAAATATATGGACACCTGTTTTTGAACATCCCCTTACAGATTTAGTCTGGCTTTGCTGTTATAATAACCTCCACTCTTCTGGGAAGGCTTTCCACTAGATTTTGGAGCATGCCCATTCAGCCACAAAAGCATTAGTGAGGCCTGGGGCACAATCAGCATTCCAATTCATTTCAAAGGCGTTCAGTGGGATTGAGGTCAGGGCTCTGTGCAGGCTACTGGAGTTCTTCCACTCCAACTTTGGCAAACCATGTCTTCATGGAGCTCACTTTGTGCACAAGGACATTGTCATGCTGTCATGTTTGTGCCCCTTAGTTCCAGTGAAGAAAAAAATTGTAATGAAAGAGCATACAAAGACATTCTACACAATTGTGTGCTTCCAACAATTTGGGGAAAACACTCATATGGGTGCCATGCTCAGGTGTCCAGACGATCTTCTAGCTGTGATTATTCATATTTAGAAAACTAGAGTCGCTGAACTATGGCCATTTTTCTTTTACCAGCTCCGTAACAGTATTTTTTTCAAGTACATGGAAATACTTTTATGGTTCCGCATTCGGAACCCAGTCAGCCAGTTGATGACCCCTGGGCCAGACCCATATTTTACTTTCAGGTCCAGGACCTGATGCTATACTGTGCTTTAGCCAAAGTATATCCAATATGTCACAGGTCCTCTTCATTTCCCTGTGTTGCTCACAGGTCTTGCTCCTTGTGCTGTTTCACTTACAAGCTTGTGCCCAACCAGCACCGCTCACATGCCCTGCTCCTTCTCTCAGACCCTGTGTCAGTAAAAATCTGTTTCCTCCCTTTCCTCACCACATCTATTCATTCTCCAGTGTTGGTCAAAGTCTTTATCCAGAATCAGTTCCTGGCTTTTTCACTTCCTCTGTCTCAAATGCAAGTTTCAGGTCCTGTCCTTGTATCAGCTGTGGACCCTACTGTGGACACTGGCTCCAAACCTCCACACTTCTACAATACGATAAACTGAAAAAAAATTGCCTTCCACAGATTTCAGGACACACATCTGATGTTTGCGAGCATAGATACAGTTCCATGGTATCACCTCCTCAGGATATTGTGTGAATATTCAAGTACTTCAGTACTACATATTTGTTATTCTGGGGATTTGGTTCTGTTGATCCTATGCCTGAGAGAGAGGAAGCATAATTTGGGAATCTGAGGAATAATGAGGATTGGACATGAAGTACACTATTGCTCACTCTAAGAAAGAGGAAAGGGCAGACTAAGAGTGAAAGAGGCTGTATCTGCACTCTAAGAGTTTAGACCGTATGGGAGTAACCCATAGTTGTCTCCAAAATCAGACAGCAAAGCATTCACACCATATTTTATTAGGCAATATTTGATGTGCACAACCAGCCTACACATCAGAAAGCCTCAGTCTGGATGTTCTCAAATAACAGCATTATCAGAACGCTAAGGACTTGGGGAACGCTAAGGATTTGAAGAAGATCTAAGCTGCATCAGATGAGAACCCTAAGTGTGTGATTATCCAGTACCTGTTCTTTTTTTTAGGGCTGTAACATCTTGAATGGAGGCAAATTACTGTATATACCTAATATTATTGTACCAGAACAGCCTTTAAAGGAACCACTTAAATGTCCCAAAATGTCTGGTCTAAGCTTTTGACCCCTAATTTGCATTTACAGTCATATTCTCTGTCAGTAAATAACAAAAACTGCCACGGCTTCTGATGGCTCCACACGTTTATAAGCAGTTCTCAACCTTATCTGGATTTAAAGGTAGGCAGTAATGAACATCGTTTTTTAATCATTAAATTGCCACAGTGCTGGCTGGCATATAGACACAAGTTTGCTTTAAAATGAGATTAGGACTAATTTATTGCTCTCAATGTTTTAGACCTTTAATGGCATTGTTGCAAACAAATGTCGAACTAGAAAACTGAGAAAACTGAAAGGTTACTAATTCAAACTGCATCATTCCTTCCCTCATATAAACATTTTAATCCAAACAGTTCTTGTTTCTAAAAGGTTGTGAATCTCAGGAAACCTTAGAGCCCTATACAGGAACTTCAATCCACCTTCACATTTCCTCACATTCGGCTGAACATTCCTTTACAATGAGACCAGGAGAAACTTTCCCTTGAATCTTGGTCACCCTAATGAATCCAATGCAAAAATCTGATGATGGCAATGTACTGACGTCCCTTCTAGGGATTAGTCCCAGGATGTATTTAATCTTTAGACTGTTGGTGGTCAATGGCAGTCCTAAGCGATGCTTTTGCTAAGCTTCATTGCCCTGTCCAGTTTTCGTACAATGAACCTAACACCACGCAAGAGGAACCACTTGAAAATCAATGCCAGGCGAAGAACCAAGAGCCTCCAACATCTGTGAGTTTAACTCCTACGCCATGCAATCATGAATGTGAAGATGATTTGTAACAAGAAGTTTACATGTTCTTTCTGCAAAAATCAGTTGAGGATCATTTTGCAAAATTGGAGTATATGGAACTCTTCCATATGGCTGCCAGTCTTGAACTGGTGTATTGGTGAAGAGCAGCACACCATCAAGTATCTCCTCACTAAAAAATCAGAGTCTCTCACTCTCTCTCTCCAAACGTAAATGTCAGTTATAATCATAGCAGTGTTTAACCAAACATCCCAAACTTTTCCTACTTGAATATTCAGACCATCCCTACACCAGAGGCAAAAACATCACAAGATCCCATTATACTTAAGTCTTCCAGACTACACAGAGGATAGTGACCACTTGTCTTGTGGGACTGAAGACATATCTCAACTTGCATGAACTAACTTGCTGTACCTGCATCCTGTGCACCTGTTGTGGTGTGCCCGTCTGTATACCAGGAAAGATATTCTTTTGTTAGTTGAATGTAACAACGTTAATCGATAACTGAATGGAAATAAATCATAATTACATTTAACATTGCAAGTTTTTGTTGTTTCATATACACCCTATTCTGCATATTAGGGAATACATAGGAATAATCATTTCAAACAAATAGCAATTTTATATGTTGCCATGAAATGTAAGTTAATTGCATTCCTCTGTGGATCAGCATTTATTTATTTTGAAGTTCAGTGAAAAATTTCCACTTCCTATTACTTCAATTCAAATTTCAGTTCACCACGCTGTGAGGTGTAACCATTTCAACTGAAATTCTCACCCATGGACTGAATGTGAACGGGGAATTTTTGCACAACCCTGACGTTAGTATGTTATCAGAAGGGAACATTCTTTTGGTGAAAACAGAAATATCAGAAAAAAAAAACATTTTACTTACACTGGAGGAGGAAAAGAGTCCATTAAACAACTGACAACACTCCCGAACCCAATACTTCAAAATGGATTAGTGGATAAGTTACACTGTACAGCAAAGCAACTCAGATGCGTCGTTTTAAATGCGGATAGCCATTTTTATATTTCTGTAGCAACCACATATTAAAGTCAATCATAAGCAAACTGTTTTAGGATCACACACACATAGATGAGATGCAAATTATGTGTAAGAGTGTTTGATGAAGATAATTGTCATGCCAACTCTAGGTTCATTCTGACATGTATCCAGTACTACAATAGTCTAAGCCGTCTGCTTTGAACTATCAAAAGTTTATAGCTTTGACTGTTGTTTGAAGACAAGTAATTAAAGGCATCTCTGTCCCTGATTTTTTTTTTTTAAATGTTAATCCCAAGTGGAGCCAAATACTGAATATACTCCCTCACTTCCTTTAAGATTGTCCTATTTGGCCTGGTGCCATTTATAAAAGCAAGTAAACAATTAATTATCCATATTAATGTGCCGATATACTGGTCCATCTGGAGGTCCTCTGCAGCTTCAAGGTTATATTTCAAAAGTAAACACAGTCGAATGTGGGCGATGCAATCACTCCTCACAGTTCCAGACAGATCCGGAGCCAAATGACACATAGTCAGTTCAAAATCATTAGGATTTAAAGACACTGAAGCACTGGCATGTAGACTTCAGCTTTTGTTTTCAGTGATAATAAATAGTGGGAATAATTCATACGGTTCTAACAGATTGAATTGTTAATAATGAACACAGTTCTAAAAGAAATTTTTTTTTTATAGGTCTTGGGTCAGCTTGGTGACCTTCAAAAGCTGGATATCTCTTCTGATATTCCAGTATGGAGGAAGCAATTTGTTGAAGGGGTCTGAGGAAGAGCATAAATAATTCGCTGAGGTGCTCTTTTTTTGCACTGTATGCACAAATATTTGCAATAATTCCATCAGCAGAAATTAATTTAAAGTGCAGCCAACATCCTACATTTTATGGTCTTGTTGACATCTTTACACTAGTTGACATGAACAAGTCCATGATTTTCATGATAACCATTTTCTCCAAAATAAACAGTCTGGAGTGATTAATAGAAAGAGAAATTTAAATAATAATAATAATAATAATAATAATAATAATAATAATAATAAGCTGCAGTATATTGACATTGACACTGCAGACACGTGACATGCAGAAATATTTGTTCTGAATAGTGGTATGTGCGTTAATATTGTTTTCATAAAAAGTCGGTAACGCACGCGGCATCGAAATGCAGCGCGGGCCTTTCAACTACGGCGGCTGACATGTGACACTCGGCACTGCACGAGCGTTTCAAATAATGGCAGGATACAAGTGCATGTGGCAGATCAGTCCATATAAAGATAGAGGAAAAATAGCCTGAAACAAAAAAAAATGTTTCACAATTCAAGTAGGCATGGTATGAGATGATGACATGACCAGGCTTGAAGAAGACTGGGATTTTATTATGTTCTTAGGCTTTTATACAAGCCCCTGTTTTTAACCATCTGATCTTGGTTAAGAGATCGAACTAAACAAACAAGACCACAAATGGATCAAGTAAAATACCACAGTGTAAGCTGTTTTTCCTGGTGGTTAGACAAGTCTTCAGTGACAACTTGGGGTGCTGTGCAGTTTACTTTGTAGATAAACTTATTATTACCAAACCCCGGGCATGCCAAGCCACTGACAGCGCGCGCTTTTGAACTGCCAGCAGCTATCCTGCACACATTCACATGACTCAGACCTGCTGTAGTCGCACATTTGCCCATAAAACCGAAGCGAGAAAGTCTTTTCTTCTGAACAAAAATAAACTACCCTCGTCGTTGTGGAAATAAACATGATTACACAACATTAACCAAGTCAACATCAAGCATAGCCTAATTGGCATTAAAGAAAATATTTTCTGGACTGTACAGAGAGCTTGGGAGTGTCTTTAAGCAAGTAGAATATTATTCGAGTATCAGTGGAATTGCGCAGTGACTTCGCCTTATTTTTTTTTTTTTTTTACAGAATGTAGGCTACTAAAATTAAAATAGCTATTATAAAGAGAACAAAGTGTTAATTTACACAGCACGTACCATTGTGGAGCGGGGAATAGTGCCAACAGTCTCAAAGACCCATTTTCCTCCTTCAGACAAAAAAAAAGTTTCCAAAAAAGTGTGGGAGAGTAGTGAGCGCGAGCGGCTCGGGTTTGTTCGGATGATACCGGAAGCGAAAGAAGCTTTATTGCGGGACGGCCTGGGGGACACGGAACATTTTAAAACTAAAGTAGCTTACTGCTATGATATGCGAACTCCGAGTGAAGAATGGGATTTTACGGGAATTTATCCGAGCCAGTGTTTTTTTTTTTTTTTCCGGTCTCGTTGCTGTTCCCTGGCGTTTATGTTACTTTGCCTCAAACGGTGAAAAGCGGCGAGGTAAGTCCGCGTCCGGTCAGTCAGGCGAACACCGCGCCACAACTTTCCGCTTTGAGTCGATTACAAAAGAAAATGTGTCGCTCTGTGCCAGACTTCATCCGTTATCAGCGCTCGATCTCCATCTCTTTTCGCCGGACACTTTTCTCTTCAAACCCTTCCTCTTCCTTTTGAATTCGCCGCACGGATGGAAAGTCAGAGAGAAGGCGCTGGAGCGCGCGAGCGCGGCGGCGGCGGCGGCGCAGAAATCAGGGCGCGCGACGCGCGACGCACACGCGCTTTGACTGACGCTCTGACGCTTTGATCGCGCGCAAACAAATTCAGCGAAATAATCGGAAATAAGAATGAGTGCAGTTGCCCCAGAAAAAAAAAGAAAGAAAGAAAAATAACGTGATACCCGGTACAACAGTGATGGCGGCCGGAGACGCACAGGAGCTGGTGAATTATTAATAACCGAGAGCGGCTTCGCAGTCTGTCGCTTTCCGCGCGTGAGCCGATCGACAGCTGGGGGGTTTAGAGGAATTAAATACGGGCTCGGAGTGAAGCATGGAGGGCAGGGGATTACCATTCACCGGCAATGGCAAGCACAACGAGAGCGAGAGGGGGGGTGAAGAGAGAGAGAGGAAAAGAGAGAGGGGGGCAAAGAGATGTGTGTAGCGAATGCAGTGCTCGGAGTTTAGTTTATGACAAAGATATTAAAGTGTGAACTCCAGGAACTATGCAGAGGTTAATGTATATACACATCATCACCTCGACATATCAGCGCATATGCGTGAATAATCAACTTTTCCTCTACTAATGATATAAAAAATGCCATCAGTGGACCAAAGGGTGGTGATTATTATGAGTCCAGTGTCCTGTGAAGTAAAGATCTGTAAAGTTAATCCGTGCAGAACGAAAAGTATACACAGAGTTTGCACGGGTCAGAGGAAGCTTCCTTTCAAATGCTCAAGTAGCTATAAGGGCTGTATTTGTGCACGACACTCTGCTGAAGGGATTTAAGTAAATAAATTAAACTAAATAAATCTTTTCTAGATTGTTTCAACATTTGAAAAAGTGTAGGAGTGAAGCTTTGGCCAGTGCAATATGATCAGCAGATGCAGCATTTGTCTTAAGATCAGTGGTGTCCAGTGAAGTGTGCACTGCATGCTGCAAGTGTGCTCCAACGCAGAACAGCCACTAAAATAAAGATTTTAAAAATATATACATATACCAAGAAGAACACCTTTTAAAATGTGTAGTCAATATTCTAAAAAAAAAAAAAAAAAAAAATTACTGAATGAATTAATGAATAGGCTACACTAATGAGCTACCTTCCATCACAGAAGACATGTTTATTAATAAATAAATCAATATAATTTAAATTAAAACTCAACTAAATAGTTGTTCAGTGACTGTAGGAGCAATGGTTAAAAACGAATAAAGACAATTTTAAAAGGGTAATGTTTTATAAATCCACTTCACGAGCACACCTGCTTAAAATCGGCACAATTCCACATAATTAATCAGGATAATAAATGTGTGAAACCATACACAATCTAATATCCATGAAATTATTTCCTGAACGTTTCAGTTAAACTTTATTTTGAATAATTATCTAGCTCCTTAAGGCCGCATTTTGGCCACAGGTCACTTGGTTTGGAGAAAATGTCTCCTTTATAATACAAAAAGCATTAAAGCCTGCAACTGCAACACACACGAACCTCACAAAATCCTCTTCATTAGAATAAAGAGAATAAGCCAATATCACAACACATCAAATGATCTTTTCATAAGCACATGATATTCTACTGAGCTTGAGGAGAAAGAATTGCACATTTTAAATGTCAAAACCATATATCATATTATATATAAGATAACACTTTACTGATCCCAAGGAGAAAAGAGAGAAATATAGCATACAGCTACATATATGCATACAGAAACAGGCTTTATTGATAACTGGTATGTCGAATAATCATCTACCAACGAATACTTTTAATGGAAATAATAATGAAAGCTTTTTCTTTTTTTAATTAAATAATCTGGGTGCAGATGTGTAAATGAAGAGATGTGACTGCGCCTAAAATAGTTTCATTCCAAACTTTATTTGTACTACAAAGTAGACTAGACCACAATCTTTACTCTACAAGAGAAAACTAACAAACAGTTAAAAGAGTAACAAATGAATTCCTACAGAACTGAAGAGACCTCCTCTAAATATATATCTGTAGCAAGGGGGGGGGGGGGAAACTTTGCTTTTCGTTTCACGTTGTTTATATTTCACGAACAATTCTATAATAAAGAGCAAATTACGATTATATTTTCTTTTTGCATTTTCCTATTTATAATGACATGGTATTTAGATGAATATTCGGCACCGATTTAAGCTGTTGGAAAATGTTAACCCTTTTAGAGTTAGTAATCTTTTAAAATAAGCAATATTTCATTTTATTTACCTGCAACATCAGTTTTGCTAGTCTATAACATCCCACTAAAAATTATATATAAAACTCTCTAAACAAATTTATAAAAACAAATTATCTTTATATAAAATATGAAGTGTATATATATATATATATATATATATATATATATATATATATATATATATATATATAAAAACTAATTAATGGCACTAGGTTTTCAAACTCTCTTTATATTTTACATCAAATAAATTACTGAATCTTATTAGTTTATTGTCCAATTACATGTCTAATTACCTGTCTTTTTAAATAAACGATTTTCTGTTTAAACACCTCTGTTGTCTCTATAACCAAATCCTTTTTGTTGTTGTCTTCCCGCCGTGCAATATTACAGGAAGAGAGAAAATTGCGACTTTGTCACTTTGCAGCCCCAATTAGCCAAATCCTGCACAATTAAACAAGAATGAATTAACTCGCCTGCGGAATTAGACAACACCTTGTAAAGCCAACATGAAAATCTTGCTTTTTTGTTCATTATACGCAAAAAATACATATCTTGTCTTTGGATTAATGAGGCTCATTTTGTGAAGCTGGAACCTTGGTCATTTGAGGAATTTGACGCAGAAATCCACCTGCACACAGCTTCTCATGCGTTTGCAACGTAATAAAAAAAAATTGCAAACTTGTCTGATACAGGTTCAGTCATTTTGATGAAATTAATAATCAAAAGAATTTTCTTTATCTTGTCCTGTAATAGATTGACCTACCCTTTAATAGATTTTTTAAAAATAATTACTTGAATATAAGAATGAGCAGTAAATTTGTTTTTTCCCTTTGCTTTTTGCCAGTATTATATTATATATATTTATTTACACACCATTTCTGGTATTCTATTCTATTCTTATAGCTATATGTTCTTTTTAATTATGGATATGTACAGTGTGTATTTTGTTCATCATGGTGATAATAGTGCTACGTGTGATAATAGTGTCTTTTTTTTTTTTTTAATTATTGCATATGAAAATGAGGCCAAAATAAAATCCTTTCTTAATAAAATATATACCTAGCATAGTTGATAATACCACCTGAGGGAATCACTACATGCCTCATATTAGACTTCACCTACACTGTCCACAAAATTTGCAAGATCTAAGTAAAAGTGAGCACTGTGTATGTGTTGATGTGTCATACAAAGTGTTCAAAGCTCAGAGGGCTGAGTTGGGCTTTAGGCCAGTCCAAATTATTGCTATATCACTACCTTTAAAATGACTGTTCATTCTAAGCCCAAAACTACTATACACTTCTAAATGATGCGTTTCCTTATTCACTTATCCAGACAAATATAGGAAATGTAGGGAATATTTTAGAAACAAATCAGGGCAGGGTCAGGGCAGTTGATGTATTTGCCCTTTAAAGAAAGACAGTGGTGACCTTTCGCTCAAGGACAACCCGATATGATTTACTTAACATAGCCTGACGACAAAACTTTTTGGATATTTTTGAATATTCCAAATCCAAAATTTAATTTGGAAATTTGAGTAACCTGTTGGTCCATGTTTTAGAGGACAGAGGCTGTTTCGGTTAGGGCCTATAGCCTGGGCAGAGAGGGTCTTGTTTGTGCAGTTCATGCTAAATTAGCTACGGACCTCCTGAGTTTCTTGGCTGGCGTTTCGCCTCAGCTCTGGCCGCCTTTCCTCCAAACAGGCCGAGCTGAAAAGAGAAACCGGGAAAAGGGGATTCAGCTAAGCAACCACACGTCCAGGAATGCTGAACTTCGCCAGACTGCCTTTTCTTTTTCTAAACTCTTGACGAAACTGTGCTGTGCAAATTATTTAGCCTATATATCTGTAACTCACCTTAAAGTGTCACTAACAGGGACGAGGAGCCAGGCCACGGTTTTAAAACATGTAGCCTAGCCACAATGCCTCAGAAATGTCTCTCAACATTAGCAGAAGGATCTCGTCCATGTTTTGCCTCTTTCATAGCATACACCCATGGGGAAATGGTACTAAAATGTACCATTCTTTGTCACATACACCTTTTGGACCCTTAGCATGTAGGCTATCTTTACCTACTCATGGGGAAATGGTACTAAAATGTACCGTTCTTTGTCACATACACCTTTTGTACCCTTAGCATGTAGGCTATCTCTTAAGGTGCATAATAATGTACATTTACCTTTACTTTACTCTAAAAGTTAATTATAGTCTATAAATCTTTTTTTTAAATTTACAATATATCAAAATTTCCAAGCTAATATTAAAGGTACAGAAGATAAAAGAACCACCCCAGTAACAAGGTACTATTTAGTACCCTTTATTTCTGAGTGTAGCATTTAACAAACACGAAAGTGGACTTTTGAAAACGAAGACTACGGCCTGTTAAGAAGCGATAGCAGTCGCCTTGTGGAATTCATAATTTTATTTGGCTTTTCTACATTTAATATTCATACTCCTTTTTAAAGGAGCTGCTAACCAGTAGTTTACAGTTTACAGCCGTGTTCTGTGTATTTATTGTTTTTGTTCTGTGTATTTATTGTCCTGCACTCGTCTCACACTGTTGTCTATTTGCACTTTATGTAGTCTTGCGTAGCTTACTGTTATGTGTTGCACCATGGTCCTAGAGAAACGACATTTCGTTCCAGTGTATACAAGCTATATGGAGGAATGACAATAAAATCCCACTTGACTTGACTAAGGGTTACAATTTATGCTTTATAGAGGTTGGTAAGTGACAGAGGTCCCCTGTGAGTGAGTTAACACAGGTGTCTGTCTAACATGGTCAGTCAGCAGAACTCAAAGCTTAATCTGACAGTGCATAGCTAATGCAGAATGAGAAAGAGATTATGACCACAATGCCATAACAAAGACATTTAGCCGCGCGTCAAGTATAGCGTTCCCGCGCAGCGATGAGTTAAACAACACATGCTGATCTCTGATTGGTCGGTTGCGACGCCGCTCTATCGGGATTGGAGCAGAGAGCAGCGCGCCCGTCTTATCAGGCTCGCGCACAGCACCGCTCCAGGAGAGCGCGTGCCGCGAGGGAACGCCTGTGAGCGCTGGGCTTATCTTCCACCGGCAAGGAGTGCTTACACGTTTGATTGTGTGTGTGTGTGTGTGTGTGTGTGTGAGAGAGAGAGAGAGAGAGAGAGAGAGAGAGAGAGAGCATAGATGCGTTACACATCTGTTTACTTTCTATGTATGCCAAGGGAGTGAACTGTGTGCCTGTATATTTAATTGCTTCAGGTTTCCAGATAAACCTGATAAAACAGACAGACACATGCCAGAATTATGTCTGCTGCATAGTTGTGGTTTTTTTTTATTCAAGACTGACTTGACTTTATGACTTCAAGTGTTTCTGCAAAATGCAAACTAGTTTGCACAAAGGTATCTTTCAAATTTGACTTCTGATAAGACGATAAGATTAAGACATTATTAAAATGTCAGAAATGCTAGGTAACCTTGTGTGTGTGTGTGTGTGTGTGTGTGTGTGTGTGGGTGAATCTGGGCATGATCCAGCCAGATCTGGAGAGGATGTGGGGCTTAAAAGGCTGGGGGAGTGGGGTTGTCCTACCCTTGAGAGACAGCGAGGTTAGGCTTGCTGTAATCTGCTTTCCTGGATCCCCATGAAAGAGAGAAGCGGACACACCAGAGACTGACCCTGTCAGTCAGATCCACCATTCCCCCATCTCCAGCTATCCTCATCTGGTATCTCTCTCTACCTCTCTGTCTGTTTCTCCACCCTCGCTTGCAGGTCAAAGTCTGCCCATCTCATGCTAATCAGAATAGCTCCCTTTACAGCTCTACTTTCCACATCTTGCCCATCTGTCCTGTCTTTGTTTCTAACCCTTTCTGTCCTCCACTCCTTTTCTTTTTTCTTTTTTATAAATATATTTGCTTCTCCATGAACTCATGGAATTTCTTAGTAAGACTTCTCTGTCTCCATTGGTTCTGGGATAATCAAAAGTTCACACCTCTCTCTTTTCCAGTTCATAGGAAGGTGAATACTTTTCATATCAGTTGGCTCAGTCAAATTCTTACAAATACTCATCTTCCTAGTATCTACACTCTGCCTCGAGCTCTGCTCATTTACAGACCCTATTATGTCAGTGTATGTGAGAACCATAAATTGAATTATTGAAAATGCTGTCATGGTGAATGAAGATTTTAGTTTGGATTCTTTGAGGATCTTCCAAATACCTCATGCTCTGGAGTAATCATGACACTTTATGGAACCATCATACTCATTTTCTCTTGGCTTTTCCAATCCTTTCATTCTTCCTCAGTTTCCTGCGCTCTTTCACACCTCAAAGATGAGACGCTTGTTTGGTGGAATTAAGCCATAGAATCTGCTCTCTCTCTCTCTCTCTCTCTCTCTCTCTCTCTCTCTCCCCCAACACACCCTGTTAAGGGGAGGGGCTTCCTTGGCACTTCTAGGCTCTGTTTGGTAGAATGGGTCCAAGTCAACATGAATATTCATGAGCCAGCCCCCTCCCCTTCGTTAATGCCACGGCAACACTTGGTAGCAGCACATGGCGGGACAGCTGTTGCAGGCTAAGCCAGGCATCTGTGCACAGAAAGAGCGAGAGAGAGAGAGAAACAGAGAGAGAGGCAGTGGTGTGGACTGACGGCTGGATGGATAGATGATTGAATCAGGAGAGGTGGAGAGAGACAGAACAGGAGCAGGGCAGGTGAAGGGTAAGAGGAGGCTCCGAACAGTGAGGACGGTGTTTAGGTGTCATGACTGGCTCTGAGGTCAGAGGATTAGAGAGTTTAAAGAAAGTTCAGAGTTAGTGGGCTTTAAAGTGGTAAAAAGAAACGGTAACTGAGTAATAGTAACACTTCTCAGTGTACAGCCACATGGTTGTATCAAGATTTTATGACCACAAAATCATTGTTTCAATTCCATTTAAAATGCTGGCTTTTACATTAGCATTATTAGGCCAATGAGGTTCTCCAGTAGAAAGCAGTAAAATTCAGTTCCCCTAGCAAGCTCTAGCCAATCCTGACATTTCTCCATTATACACATAAGAGGTGACTTTACAAGAGGGTTAGTTTTAGGGAGTAACACGCACACACACGCATACATGGGGCCTGCATCTGGGCTGCCCTATATAGTAGGTAGTCCAGGGGGCTTAAAGCATGTCAGTTCCCCTGACAGAACTGCATACTGAGTCTGTTCTGAGGGCTGAGAGGGTTTAGAAGCTGTCTCGTGTACATCTTCCCTAATTAACTAGGCTTAAGAGAAAAGGGTGCTAAAAGAGTGCAGGTATACACTGTGAATATACGGCACAGTTAACTTATGGCCAAAAGTTTACATTGCAGTATTATATAATACTCTGGCAGCGTTTGATATATTTGTTGCATTTACCATTGAAATGAGAATTCTATAACTTTAAAATAAAGTGTAAATAAAAGGAAGTGAGTTAAATCTAATTCAAATGCTAATTTAAAAGAAAAAGGATCTAGCAGAAAAAAATGGTAAGTAATACTGTAATGGTGTATATGATTTTATGCTAAAAAATTATTTATTTAAAAATGACTTTAAAAAAATGATTTAATGTGATGATACCTGTGTTGATGGTGACCCCTTTTTACAAAGACCTCAGACCCCCTCAGTACAAATTTATTTTACAAATGTAATCATTTTGCTAATCTAATTATTCAAATGTAAGTTTTTGGCTATTTATTGAAGCTCTAGATTTTTCATTCCTGAACTTTCCACTCACCATACACATTTTTATGAAAAGTTGACATTATTTATAGGCCTACCTGTTTTTGATTTTGGATTGGTAAGCTTTAGATTAGCTTTAGACTAGTCACACAGGCTAAAAGAGAATAGGAGAAAACAATCCCCTGGACCCCACTTCGAGGATCATGGGCATACAAATTATTAGATAAGGTAAATGGAGTTCATATTTGCTCTATTCAGAGTTCACAGAGATAGGAACACATATATAATGCCGTCAGCTGTATCAGTCTGTAATACAATTTCACCCAATAATAAATTGTACCTAGAAACAGAAAAAAAGAGGCGGCAACTCTAAACCTTAAAGTGAACATGGGAATTTACTCTTTATGTAACATTACAGCTCAGATGCTGTCATCCAGACTACTGTGGCTTTACAATGACTTGAAAAGTGAGTGAAGGAGAAAGAGAAAGGAAATGGAAAAGAGGAAAAGTGGACATACCATCAGCCATGACCTGGCAGAGAAGTCGTAGCACAGCTGCCACCTGAGCCCTGGGTCAGCCTGTCTGTTTGCCGTCATTCACTCGCTTTCCCGCCAAAAATAGAGGGGAAAAAATAGAATCCTCTTCCTTGGATGGCTGAAAATTAATAAATAAAGGAAAATCACAAGGCAAACACCAATCAGAAGGAGTACACTAACAGGATGCAGGCAGCATGCATGGCCGTGTTTGCACGCGTGGTGTGTTAGACGTGTAGGATGTGTGTGTAAGAGGGAGAGGGAAAGAGGACATTGACACAGAAAAATGCCAAGATGTGCAGTCCAAGCAGCTGCAGCCATACAGAGCCACTCCAAGAAGTCTGCCATGTTGAGGCTCACAGACATACCAGCAGCACACAGCCAACCAACACAGAGCTGTGGGTGTGATGGGAGTTCTTCTGCCGACATCAAAATATTTACTTTGAGGGCTGCATTTGCAGTTGAGAATGAAACACTGCTGATGTGCTGATGTATAAATGTGTATATGTGCAATACAGAATTGCCCTCTGTACAGAGGAAGATGTTTTTATATTCCTTTTTACACAATGATTCAGGCTCGAATGAGACAACTACTTCCCTTGGGGTTTTTACACAAAGGATCTTCTGGGCTTGCAGGTGTTAAGGGAGAATTGAAAACTTAAACCTGATTCCATTCAGCAGAGTATTTGTTACATGTACTGTTAAAAAAACCCAGGCAATTAATTAATTTATTTAATTAATTTACTTGTTATTTGTTTTCTGATTCTCTGAGTAAGATTTTCTCTGAGTAAGAATTCTTTCTAGCCATCTGTCTGATGGTGCTCTTCCTAAAACATCTATGTATTCAGACATTTTACAGTGTTGTGGAAAAAGTAAGAACATTCCTTGAAATGGTCACCATTTCAACTACACTCATTGCTAAAGGTAATTTAACTTGTTAACCTCCCTCACTCTCATACATACCTTTCTTGTTAGTTTCACTCACTAGTTACTGAATGATATGCTTAGATATTAAATGGATATTTTTTAAAATAACATTGATAAAACAACTTTTCACATTAATTTGTAATTCAATTTCCTTGACTGAAGAGACCCTGAAGATAATCCTGATAGGAGCAACGAAGGAAACAGCCAAAAAAAAAAAAAAAAAGGTGTAAATCTCTCTGACCAGATGGGTGCGATAGATCAGTAATGTTCCTGTTTTTCTCTTCTCTTGTTGAATTTTATAATACACTTTTAGAATATACTTTTAGCCAAGACAAAGCCTGCATCTTAACCCCATGGAAATGCTGTATAGGCAATATATATCAAGCGAAATGCTCGTAAACATGATAGTGAAGGAGTAATTGTATATGATTTTCCCAGACTCATGGACAATTACATAAAACAAACAATTTCTGCTAAATAGATCAATGTCTAATTAGTATACTTAATGTTTATGGTACTGGTAAAAAAAAAAGACTTTTTTATATTATTTGTCAAAATCCTTTATATATTAACACTGCTATAATGAAGATAGGTAGCATGGCTCCATGGTCCGGTGGTTGATCTTGAGCTCCAGTTATTCTCTGTGAGAAGTTTTCTGTGTTGTCAGTCTTCCTTTTTTTCTCCCACTTCCAAAAATGTCACTAGAAGGAGACAGGAAAAAAAATATGTGAAACCTAGAAAAATATGTGGAACCGAAATCTTTTCATGAGAGATACTTACATTTCCACAGCACTGTATTCCATTAGACATTAGCACGTATCACTTTTTGTAATAACATGGGTAGGACAGGCAAGAGTACCAGTAGTTGACAACGTTGCCAAAGCCTTAGCCAAGCCATAGTTAAACCAATAACAGACTATTATCTTGAGCTGTGAGCTGCATTGTAAGACATTTCAAGTTGTCTTACACTTAGACATGAAACTTGAAGATAACCTTTGTTTCAGCTCAAAGTCAAGTCAAGACAATGACTCAAAGTCAAGACAATGGATTACATTAAGTTTAATTTTTAAAATCTTTTAAACTTGAGTTCAATATTCAAAACTTGTCATGGCAATTGGAGTTAAAGAGAAGACATAAGTTCACATAACTTTGGGACTATCATGTTTTACAGTGTACATTTTAGATACAGATGCACCTGTAAGATTTTCATTGTTTCATAACTTCTAAGGCCAATGTTTGAATGCCTGTACCTTTATGGTTCAAACAAGTGATGCAGGAATCTTCTAAAACCCTCGATTAAACAAACAAGAATACATTTTTCAGCAGGGGACCAAATTAAACTTATTTTGCAGACATGATTTTCAGCAGAGTATATAGGAGTGTCATTAAGGGCCATTAAGGAACTACAAATCATGGGCAGAGACCCTGAATGCCACATGAGGAGTTATTATAAGCCTAGATATGGTGCAATGCCTGTTGCTGGCAGTGGCACTTAATTTCAGGAAAATAAAATGTGCTAGACGGGATCCCTTTGTGAACTTCACGTCTAACACACATCTCAGTTGTGTTCAGAGCTGGCACTTGAACGAAGAAGGCCCTTAACAGTGAGAAGTGTCCCAATGTCTAGATGACCCTTAGTAATCAGTAGATGGGGAAGTTGAAGTGTACACACACACACACACACACACACTATATATATATATATATATATATATATATATATATTAAACACACACTGTATTTTATATATTAAATTATATTATTAAATACAATTTATTATATTACCACTCACATGTGCATGCTAAATTTAAATAAATGGCCTCAATATTCAAGACCCTTGAATTCAAGGTATAGGGTCAATAGCAGGATGACAAGCAGTACCAGATTTATGAATCATTGATAAACCGTGATAGAGGTGATAGATGGTGCTGCTAGCTGCTACACACGTCTGTGTAAAATATTCTTTGAATTGTTCCATCACTGCTGTAGAATTCACAGAGACTCTGCTCATTTAAACCTAAACTAAATTTGTGCATTGAAACATGATACACTGCAATTGTCCACTTTGTTCTCTCTCGGCTAGCCTCAAAAACTCTCTCCTGGCCTATTCTGTGTACCCACTGCTTATTAAGTTTCAAAGGTTTCTGGGCAACGTGAATGGGTTAATAAAAAAAAAAAAAAAAAAAGTTGCCAGGCATTTTTTTGGCACGCAACTGCTTGTTTTTTGCCCAGGACAAGAAGGTTACCATGGCATCAGTGGGCACCTCATAAAGCAAATCATTGTTGGGGGTTGGTGTGTCTGAGTGCCACGCTAAACGCCCAAATGCCATGCCAGCATCCTCTAAATACTAAAGGGCACCTGGTGATGCCAGTCTGGTTTTCATACACATAATCTCACTCTTCTCATTCTTTCTTTCCCAAGCAAATTTTTCATCTGCCTGTCTATTGGCCTGTCAGCCTGTTGTCTATCGGTCTTCTGCAAAAATGTCACTGTCTGCCCTCTCACCTGCAATGCTGCAGAGGCTTGTCATTAAACTCACGTGATTGCTTTGCTATTACCACTAACACACATAAGTCTGAGAGATATATATAACTAAATTCTGCTGCAATTGATTTCTTTATTTTTGTCTTTAATTTCTGAGCTTGAAAAATAAGCCATATGTTCTGTATATGAGGAAATTAGGTAAAGTAATTGTGTTAGAAAAAACAATTATTGAGAGATTTTTTTTGCTAGTGCATTGAAAAGTATGCTGCAATAATAATAATAAAAATAATAATAATAATTTTTATTATTATTGTGATTGTTATTATTATTATTATTAGCAGTGGTAGTAGTTGCATACATCAGCAGATGCCTAAAATTATATATATTTCACAAAGAAAACCTATGAAAAATAACCATATTAAGGGGTATCAGTCAAAAAGCATCAGTCAAAAAGCTGTATTCAAACTTCATTAAAATTAAATTGTATTGTTACAGCAATTTATCACCTGCCTATAAAATGATAAAGTAATATATACAAAAATCCAGCAAATTGCACTAAACAATACTTGAACCTGTTATATTTAAACTTGTCTAGCAATATACATTTTCACTACAATCCACATTTTAATACATTACAAATGTCCATTGATCAGTAATTCTTACATATTTCTTTTCATGATTCTGAAGAACTTTAAATGTAAATTGATGAAGAACATTACAAGCATAAAAGATTTCAAATGGCCTCAGTATGCCAACATTATAGCCTTGAGAAACCATGTGTGCAAAAGCAGTCAATTCAAGAAAGGCTTAAAGGCTCAAAGGGCAAGTTGGTTGATTTAATTTAAAAAAAAATTATTATTATAATTTAGTTTTATTTCTTTACATCTGGCTGTCTCGAAATAAACCAAAGAGAAATGTCTATTACTTAATAAGATACTAATACAGTTTCTACAATGCAATCAAATCTGGAATTTGTTGCAGACTGAATCTTGAAAAGAAAGTTTAAAAACAGGTTTAGGTTTCAAAACTATTTTTTTTAGGACTGATTTTACATACTTGTGGTTTGTAGTCGTTTGAATGCATGTTTCATTTTCAGACTGATCTAAATATTTCCTTAATGCTTAAAGTAATTGGGTTAAAACTGTGCGTGCCTAAAATAGGCATAATCAAAACATAATTTGTCCTTTCTAGATTTTCCTAAGAGTTAGGAAAATAATTGTTAGATTTTTTTTGACGTGCACGTATACTATGAGTATAAGGGTTTCGTCTAAAACCACGCCCCCTTTTTCACCTGACGTTATAGCGCAGAAAGTAAACATTTTGAGATTGCTAAGAAGTGAGCCATGTTAGTTCCCACAAACATTTAATTTTTTTTTTTAGATATAAAGTTTCTGTTTCTGTACAGAAATTAAAGTGTGGGTTTATTCGCCACATGATACGTGCACTGTGGTCAATACACCGGGCAGTCTCAGGTGTGAATGAATGGCTGCAGTTTATAGGAAGTGAATCCTCTCACGCCCTCTGCTGGCTGTCCATGAGCAGTAAAAGTCCGTCTTTTAGCAGTGGACGCCACGTTCTCTGTCCATCTAAATCCTAAAAGATAGTCGAAAACGTTTTTAGAATTGGATTTCTTAGAACTCTTGGTTCCTAATTGTGTGCTAGGCTTTGCTATACAGATAACCTCGACCTGAAAACGAGAAACGAGGCCTGCAGTCTGAGCTTTAGCTTGAGTTTAAAACATTATTTAAAGAAGAGGCGTTCAAACCATTATTATAGATGATGGGTTATTTCACGCGAGAGAGGTATCATATTCTACTTAAAATAAGGGAAACCCCAGTGTGGTTTTGGGGATTTGTGTCTGGCCTGTGAAATGTTATGCTTAGTTTTCGGGCTTTTGAATAATAACACACGAGACACGTTTATATCATGCGCCTTAACAGAGTGTGGGGAACTCAGAGGATCACAGAGAAGGACACAACTACAGCAGGCCAGAAATCACGAATAGTGTGCAGAAACTGGTGTGCATAGGGCCCTATATGACTTCACATTAAATCTGTCAGTAAGGATAAAGCCAATCTGCTCCTATGGGTGTGAATACACACAGAAACACAGAGAAGCATGTTTTGAATAATCCCACACCATGTAAAGCCCAATTATAATGAGCGTCGACTGAGGGATAGGGAGATTTTAGCGGGTTAAACCTGAGATTGTTTTTGTCTTGGCACAAGAAGGTCTCGCCCGTTTTTTATACATGTGGAACACAGCTCCAAACAGATTTCAGAGCAAGACAGGTGCCAGCACAACCATCTGCTTTGAGTTTCACCCCCTCCTCGCGCGCTCGTAGGCCTATAAACATCGTCACCGCCTTCACAGCCAATCACATCTCCTCTCCTGCCCGCTCTCCACCAATCGGAACGCAGCGCGAGCTCTCGCGTTTAGGCACCTGGCTGAAGTTGAGATGAAATACAATAGTGAAAGGGAGCTAAAGTGCAACGCAATGCTTATAGACTGCAAATGCAGAGGAAAAAAAACACTTGAGGAGAAAAAAGGTACTAGGTCCTAGTACGTAGAAATAAATACACGAGCTGTAGCTTGAGTGTGTGTGTGTTTTTTTTTTAAGGTAGAGACAGCTAGCGTGAATCTGCTGAGTGAGTTTGCTGCTGTCCTAGAATGAACCGAGAAGCTGCCTCCCATCCGAGGGAAAAGCAGCTCCATAAATCACCTATGGAGGTTATATGGGCCGTGCTGCAGCCAGCTCTCTGCACGGAGCCGCGGGAGTGCAGCCCAAACACAGGAAAAACAAGAGAAGATTCCAGCTTTATGTTCCATACCTAGTGCTTTCTGCTTGGCCTACAGCTTCACACCGGGTGAAGAGAACACCAAATACATTTAAACACAGAAAAAGGAAAAAAAAAAAACTCCCTGCACTAGTTCCTCCTTGGGAATTTCAGCCTGAGCTGCGAATTCCAAAAGTGTGAGTTCAACGCCGAGCCTGAAGTCCAAAATATTTTTCATCAAAATAACCGTTTTCCGGGCAAGCTTTCCAGTGTGTTTTCGCTCAGACGAACCGGTGTTATATGCAAACGTGGTTAACGCGAGGTGACAGGGCTCATTTCGCGCACGGCGCCTGCCTTTATTAGCCCTCATTATGGCGGCCCGAGGCTCTCGTTTAGCAGAACCATGCTGTTCGTTAATGAGCTCATTCACACCAAAGGTGAGCTCACGAAGCGGGGAAGGAAAAAGAGAACTGCAAGGTGACAAAAACTGTTTGGGGGAAATGAGAAAATCCTATCGCTGGAGTGATCGGCTGAGGCTGTGTGTTTATTTCCTGTGCTTGGCACAATAGGTCAGGATTGCGAGTTCCATGGTCAAACACCCACTAAACCTGGTACAGTGTTTGCAAGACTTCACTTTCAGGAGAAAGTGACTAATGCACGCTCAGAAACGCGCTGGAAAAGTCACCGCATGACGTCACAAGCTACTTTGCATATTCATTAATGATTATGCAAATACTAATATATTAATGACTGTCGTGATCATTTGCATATCTAAACTTTACATGAAGAAGGAAGATTTTCTGAAGACATTTAGAGTAGAATAGAATAATCAGAATAGAAATTATATAACACTATTATAAAGAAGTCTTTGGTCATAGCAATACAAACTGTTTATTCATTCGGCCCTCCACATGCTCAGGGGCGCGACAGGGACCCCGCGAATGTGGAAAAACTGCGACTATCTCTAGGCTCCATATTTAACACACAAAAAAAGGGTGTTTAAAACAATAGAAGCACTACGCTTTGGACCCATGATTACAGTCAATATTTTATTGCACTTTAAAGATGCATAAAATTGAGAGAAACGCAAGAAAACACACTGAGAGACAAAACAGCAGGTGATTGAGGCTGAGACAAAGAGCGTGGCGTCCATAAACAGAGTGCATAGTCTGAAGTTCTGTAGTGCGCTGAAAATTTTTACAAAATGTACCTTTTCTTAAAAATAAATTTGTGTATATATTTATGGTAGTAAATATATACTACAATATTTTATGCATTTATGACTTATAAAAAAAAAATATTCCCATTTAATTATTGATGGCAAACTCGCAAATAATCAAATCTGTGAATGCGGAGGGCCAACTGTATATTTAGCTACAAAATACAGTCAAACCAATTAGTTACTATTTACAAAATACTATGATTTCTATCCTGAATGCAGAGGAAAAAGAAGCAGTGGTGGTCATTAGTTGGTGGAAATAAGATTCAAGATTCAAGAGGTTTATTGTCATATGCACAGTGAGAACACAACGGTTTAGACCATACAATGAAATTCTTACTTTGCACGTCTCCCTAAAAAGAAGAAGAAAAAGAAAAATATACATAAAATATAATGTATATAATATATAAAAATATAAAAATATACAGTCCCTGAGTTGGTAAGTGAGTAAATTAGACATGAAAGAAATGGTTGTGGATGGAATAAGTTGCTTTTATTACTTGTAAATATAGCCATGAAGAGAATTTAAAACAGAATTAACAAGTGTGCAGATTGGTCAAACAAAGATGATCAGTGATTGGCTGTTGGGAACATTGGTGATCAGTGATTGGTCATTGGGCACAATGGCTTGTGCAAGAGCAACTCAGACTCACTGGTGGTGAGTCGACTGAACCTGCTCGCTCAACTCTTATACAGTTGCTGCTGTGACGTGAGCTACATCAAGTGCAGAACAGTCACCAGTGTTTTTTGTTGCTAGGTTCTTTTTTGAATTAAAGTCGCTAAAGGGGTCTAAAGAGTTAGCCAGGGACTCCTTCCATTGAAAAATTTATTTCTGCATATTATTTCTGAACATAATCAAGCTATTAGCTACTTTAGGCCAATGCTTTTCATTGTATTTATTTTATTTATTTGAACCATTAGAGTTTTTTTTTCTGAATTTCCCATCCGTCGAACCTAAATCAGTTCCATGTTAAAATGAAAAAAAATAAAAATAAAAAATTGTATCAACAGCACTTTTCTTAGTTTTATCAAATTTACGTTAAATTCAAATGCCAAGTCAATTAGGCTTATAACAAGGCCTACAATTAATTAGTAATAACTTTATAATGATTGATGGGTGATGATACTTCATGTCATGCCATATCCCACTTTGAGAACCATGGTAAGAATGTACTAATGAGTCGAAGGTATATTTGTAGCAGATTTGTAGCAGAATTGTAGCAGGGAAATCACAAAACCCCGCAGTGGTGTGTCCCAAATTGCATCTGTTTTACTCTTAATACTATGAAAAGGTAGTACTGTAGAATTTGAAGGCATAATTTTAATCAGGTATTAGATGAAAAGGCTACAGATGCCATAATCTATTCAGTCCAAATTTGAAGTGTGTGACCAGCAATCATTATTCAGAGGTTGGTCAAATTTAAGATGTGTCCATGTTTCTGTGAATATAGGTTCAGACATTTCCTGTGTAAAGAGATTTTTTTTTTTTTGAACAGCAGAATCATTGAAAAATGCCCCCATTTTACCCCATGGCTGTTGGGTAATAAAATAAATAAACCTGTTGTATAAAGTGTAGGTACTGTGAGGGTGACTAGCTGTGACATTGTATGATGTCTGAAAAATTCCACACTAACTTTAAGCCAACGGAAAAATATGTTCGGTCATTGCAAATAAGCGCGCTGTATGTTGTACTTGATTTAGGACGCAGCTCTGGAGTTTCTCGAGTACAGCGCTGGACTCCTGGACAGAAGCTGGGCCCCCCGGCATAGACCATCAGCTCAGTATCTAAATCACAACTGACCAGCAGGGCTTTCAAAAGAGTGCCAAGGAAAAGAGTACGGATCCGCAGGTGCTTCTTTTAAAGACAAATTGTTCGCCAGGCCATATTGGCACAGCTCATGTAGCTCTAGGTGGTATTTGAAAATGTCCAGATTTATTTTACCTTTAGATTCACAACAGCCATCTTTTCAGGCTGTGAACATAACAACATTTCCTATAAAGTGCTTCAGTTAATTCTTGTTCAGGATCATAACAACCATTTGGTGTTATAAAAAAAAAAGGAAATAAACAAAACTGGTATTTTATGCACAAAATCTGATATCTGGTATTTGCAAAATTGAAAGCTTGAAAGGTTCTCTCTAAAAACTGTGCTTTTACATTTTGAAGCCATAAAGTTTTTCCCCTCATTATTTGTATTTATTTTTATATTTCTAAGTAATATGTTGGTGTAAAATATATTCAGTGGCTTGTAACCTATTTACAATGACAAAAAAAGTGAGAGATAGAAGCTTATAATTCAGAAGTATCAAAATTTCATACAAACATTTGCTACTGATAAAGAAGTAAAGAGATTTTGGCTGTTCCTAAGGCCACAGATATAACCAGAATGTCTAGGTTATTTTGCTTAACTTTCATTGAGCAGTTTATGCCAGGAAGTAGCACTAAATAGTGGACTTTGTATTGTATTATTTTTACATGTTTAATTAATACATATAGTCTATTATTTAAAGATTATTTACTGTGGTATCATGCAGTTTGGAACATAGCCTACCCCTGGTAACCTATACGCCAAGGGTGAGTATCCATATTTTTTCACGGAAAAATCCCAGCTGTCCATTTGGACTTGTATGGATGCTGTAGGGGAAAATTCAGCAATGGAAGCATTGCACTAGTCGAGTTAAATCTATTCCTGTGTCCTGTCTAGTACCTCTTTGTTGAATGGCTATTGAATTCATGTGATCAAACTTCCTAGAGGGTTTACTCAACACTGAACCTGATCTTATTATACTGCTGCTGCTTAACAATCCCGCAATACAGCAGAAAACAAAAGCGGGCTTTGTGTTCAAATGGTTATGCACACACTGTGCAGCAAACCTGTACACGTTAAATTAAACATGCTCCTTGCTCTAATGCAATCAGTATATATAAACCAATTGCAGTGATTACATTTGTGCAAGAATCATACTTGATATAATGTGCCAGAGCTGCCAAAGCCTGCTGCAATCAGTCTATTTACATAAACTTTGTGTATTATTCCAGAATTTTTCCAACTGCAATATTTATCACTGAAGTACATAATGCAGGGGTTTATACACAGGACGAAGCCACAGTGTGTATATAAATATATCATTTTCAGTGGTTGCAGTCAAATGAAAATGCATAATTTCAAAGGTTTATTTATTTCATTTAACGTTTACAATGGATCAAAGAAAGCATTATACTTTCAATTTTAGATCTGCATGTAAAAGGTATCTTATTATATAAGCAAAAAATAGTCTACTAGTAGTCCAGAGCTGTGTCCTAAATCAAGTACAGAATATAGCATGCTTATTTGCAATGACTGAAAAAGCCAGAGTATCATGCATGCATATTATCTCTCCCCCCCCCCCCCTTTTTTTTTTTTACTAGATTTCATTTTCAAAATATTACCATGGAAATAATACAAAAAATTAAAAAGTTAAAAACAAAAAGAAATAAAGAAATGAAAATTAAAACACAGAATAGCTAGCCAAGCAGAATACACTGCTGTTGCTTCCATCTAGCTGTCTTCTGTTACATGCTACTCGTTCCATGACATGCTGTGGGCTACTCTTTGATGTAATTCCTACATTGTAAACATTTGGTGTCACTTTGACAAAATTTTTTTTTTTAGAAATTTATAGTAAATTAAAATAATAATATGCATTCTGGGGGGTTTTCGTTGTTTCCAGCAAAATTTCATGAAAGATTGTGGGAATGATTTTCTATTTTTGCCTTTTGCCTTGATTTTACAAGTGATGACATGAGATAGAGTATAATATTATATAGGAGCGGAATAACTACTTTATGGTAATCTATTGTGCGTGTTACTGAAAAGCCACGTATAGGCTAATGCCAACTAGTTTAGGAAGCTCGTTTTCAATATGTAGCCTGGGATGATGTTCATGGAAATGTGATTCAGAATCTTATCTTTATTATGTTATGTTGTTCACTATGTTGATATATTTTATTTTGCTTTTATTTTGATTTAGCTGTTTTCTATAGTTTTTTTTTTTTATGTTGTAGCTTGTAATTTTTACAGCAGCTTGCCAGTAATTTACTGTAAAATCTACATTAAATATGTTTCCAGTGTAGTTATTTAATTTAAATACAACTGTAACTTTGGTAGTGCTAAAATTAGAATTCTTTGATGAGATGACGAAATAAATTGCCTATAATTTTTTCTTGTTGTTGTTTTCTGAAATCTTCACATTTTTACTGAATATTTTAACTGCTCATCACCATTTGTCTTAAACACTAATGCTTTATACATGTAAAGATACAATTTTTATGTAATTGTGTTGTTCTTGGTGACAAATATAGAGTACACAGTGTGTAGAGGTTGCAGGGAGAATCATCAAGGCCTCACTGGGATACGTCGCCTTGAATCTCATGGACGTTACCTGAGCATACTGCACACTCAATATTCAGTAATTCGCTTCATTCGAAATGACTCAAAGCGAACTGATGAAGGGATGGGTGGGGGGTGGCCATCTGTCTGTAGTGAGATGTAGGAGAGGAGTGAAAAAAAAAATCTGGAAACGGCACAGGAACCATAGCAACGCCAGAGAAGACCTAAAGCTTGTGAATGCCACTTTGTCTTAGGAAATGTGAACATTACTGCAGGTGTAGGACCTGCTTCTTATCACCTACTGCTGAAAGAGGATAATACTTTTTTTCAAAAAAAAAAAAAAAAAAAGAAGGGAGCTGGTGCAAGTCATCTAAACACCACGAATAAAATACGTTAAAGGGAAAAGTGATTTCAGATCAGCACAAAAGGAAGCTTTTGCCAACACAGTGACTCCGAAGACCCCTTGTGCCACTAGAGTATATGGATTAGTGTTCAGCCACGAGGTGAATTTGCTCTTTGGAGATGTGAAAGACCCAACACTTTACTGGTGGAGCCTTTGCCCTAGCGGCCTTCCAATAGAAACGCCAAGCGGCTCACAGTAACAGTGGGCGACAAGGGCACCTTGGGTTTGCAGATGTTCGGCCTGATGACAGATGGCTGTGGCACAGGCACGGGGAGCGGCGGGATGGCGTCTGCGCCAGCCTGGTGCCACCTGCACCCCTCTGCCAGTCCCCATCTCCATAATACCCTCCACAATTGAGCTGACAGAGTGGGCTATAGTGGGCATGGTGTGTGTGCACGTATGGGTGATGACTCAGCTGTAAGACATCTCTAGGTTCTACAGAAATCATCTCCTACGTCTGCATTCTCGCTGAAACAAAATGATGATGGGTATATGGTCTGTTGCGTAAGAGAGACTGATAAACACTAATACACATTTGAAATCTAATTATGTATTATATTAGAGGTCTTGTGCTTATGAATTAAAGTGATGGTCATAAAGGGAAAGATTAAAGGGTCATGGACTGATTTCTAGACCTCTAGAGGGCACAGACCCAGACAATGGTGACATTTGAATTCACTTATTGACCATTAACAGTATTAAATGCCTTTGGCAATGCAGTTGTTCTCAGTGAACAGTGCTGCATCCGATTGGCTGACAATGCCTGCCAAATTCCCAGCGGTTGGACGCACAAGCGATGAAGGGCGAAGCAGACAGAACGCAGGAGGCAAGTTAGCGAAATGTCAAACTACTCATTAATGTGGACACACACAGACGGGACATGGTACAAAATTTGCTCTCAAAGGAGGAGGAAGCAAAGGAACATCATGATATTAACACTGCACAGATTATTGGATATTAAAGTGGATGTTTCAGTGTCTAGCTCACACAAAATGAACTTCTTTGGAGGTGAAAGTAAATTTAAGTAAACTTCTTACCAAATGGCTTATTATGCCTTCCTGAATGTAGTCTAAGGCATAAAGAATTCACACATAGCAGAATATGGTCATTCGAGAGAGAGGCACATTGGCAGTAATTACCCCATCCATCTTAATGGAGACTGGTGGGCACCCTTTTTCAGATCAGTCCTCACTAGGCCCAGCATTTTGATAAATCTCTGCTTAAATTAGCCACCCTTGAAGCCTAGGGCCTCCTTCACTCTCTCGGTTTCCATTCATCATCTCATTAAGGAGTTAGGGCAAGACTGGCTGTGGTTCTCCATGCCCAAGGGGAACTTTTGAGCCATTCTTGAGAAGACAGTGTGAGTAAGTGCTTTTAAATTCTATGGCTTCGGGGAGCGCTGACAATGAAGCAAATAGTGAAACCAATGCACACAGGATTGATTATGATTTGTTGGCAAAGAGCGCAGTCACAAGAATATTTCTGGCTATTAGCAGTGACGGGTCTTCCTTTGAGATCTGTAATAACTGTAAGTAATTCATTTGATGATGGTGTGAGCACAGTGGCTTAAATGACGAAGCTGTGAACTTTGGACAGGATTTGCAGTGTGAGCCCATTCCTTTCTTTCTTCAGCTTAAAGCATAGAACCACCAGAGATTTGTTGTCTCAACATATGTATTTTTTTTGTACTGATGCCTGAAGGATGAAAGATAATGCCTTTTTATCATTTTCCTTTTCCTTCCCATGGATCTAGAATCCCAAACTGAGGCCAAAAATCTTTTTTATGTGGACATATTGTTTACTTTTACTTTATCAAGTGTGACATCTGTAATAAGGACAAGAGGACATCTTGGATCTCACTGTTTCTGCATCATCCTACTTGTACCTATTCTGAATCATCACCCAAAGAATTTCATTTTTTAAAAGTGATGAACTATATTGTAAAGGAACAATATTAAATCTTGAATGAGCAATGGCAAAAATATTGTCAGTCACCCTCTAAACTTATTAAACAAATCAAGAAATATTAAACATTTTACTGCTGATTGTCATCATTTGATAAAATGAGTGACAAAAAAAACCAGACAATTCAAACTTCGGTGATTTGCTAAATGATTGTTACAAACATTTATGTCAGGATTGAACATTAAATGAAAATCTTCAACCAGCATCTGCCATCATCGGTCATTATTCCTACACAAAACATAACTTTTGTAATAGCAGTGGCTGGCCAGCATCTTGTATGTGTATTATTCCGAACATTAACTTGGCAAATCTTGCTTACATCTATGTTTATTCAGGTATATATTTATTTCTGTGCAATCTGCTTTTAGTTAGTCTGCAGCCATCAAAAGAACCAAACTATGTCCAAATCTCTTGCTCTTGCTAATGGCTTACTCTTGCTTTCCCTTTGAATCATGTTTTAAATGGCTCTCACTACCAAAATGGTTGCCAGAAGCACTAGCCAACAACATCCAGCTCATCCACTCCATAAATAAAGTACTAATTTATTGGCCTAAATGTTGTATGATCAGTATTTTTCAGTTGCCTAAGTTAAGTGAAAACAAAGTGTATATGTTTTTGTTAATTTGGTTAAATCATATCACTTGTTCCACGGGGAACAGTAAATGAAATAGCGGACGTTGGACTCTATCTCTCAAGCCACATGTAACTGTATTTTAGCAGCAAAGCAAGCAAAAATAAAGCCTTCTTCTGGGCCCTTCTGGGCCCTACGAAAATCTACATTTTTCTGTCTTTCTCTATATCTCCTCTGTCTCCTGCAGTGACAGAAACACACCACTAACTTCACCGCCATGTGTTATATCCATTACTATAGAGCACTTCACTGCTCCCTGCTGAATTTCACCATCCTGTAGAACATCATTTCTGTCTGTGGAGAACCTTTGGGCTTGTTCCAATTTTAACATTTAGTGGTGGTAGTTGTGTATGTGTGTATATGTGTGTGTTAAAAATAGCCATCCACAAGGGCTATATCTCTGTAGTGACTGCCTAATCTGAGCAGACAGGCACATGGAACACCCGTAACACATCAGCCTGAAACAGTGAACCCACAATCTATATGTCTTTTTAACTGACACTTCAGGTCAGTTAGAGGTGTTTGTTATTGGAAGTAACACTTGCAGGATCTCAAGTTCTACACAGTTTAAGCTTACTTCACACACATTTGATTCTTCCAGCTGAATTCAAAACTGGACCACCTGTAGTGGCTGCATCAGCACCTAGTAAAGCTGCATAAAGCTGCTGAATGTGGCCTGTACAGTATTATGGGTTATTTGTTGCTTTTTAATGGCCCATTGTTATAGGAAATGGCTATTATTAGCATTCATAGATTAAACTCCTATATCTGCACACTGAACAAGGCTTTTTGTAGCCAAGTCCTTCTAATGATGCCAACTCATGTGCTTGTCTTCCCTTTGTTTATTAACAACATTTGAGAACCATGTGCAATCTCATTTGATTGTAACACTGCAGTTTTGTTTTTTAATGCTTACACTTCCTGTTAAAATACCCAAACAGCTGCTAATGCACTGTTTACAGCTTGATCATGGTTTAATCTGTGATGGTGTAAGGTGAGAGGGATTGTGAACAATACTTCCTTCACTACTTCACATATGTTATTCAATCAATTGGAGAATCTGTTTTCATTTCTTCTAACAAAAATCGTTCTTATAAGACCTGTATTTTTTATATGACAGTATCAAACTTGTCAAAAATGATCAGAAAATTGTGGCAAAATATTTTCAAAGTAAACAAATTACCATTCTTTATGAATGTCATTTCTAATGGCGTCATGAATTCCGCTATGTACCAGGATATTTTAACTTAAATAATAGTTGCCTCTGCCAGGAGGTTAAGACTAGACTGTAAAGTGATCCACGCATAAACAAGAAAGCAGGCCACATGTGCAAACCTAAGAATACAAAGCATCTTGAAGTGTTCTGCATAGAGGAGTGTCTTCAACATGTGTCCCCAGCCTTGTTAGACATTTCAGGAAAAACTAATCATCTCTCCATTAATTATGGGAGACCCAATCATTGTGAAAACAATGTTTTGCTGGAGTTTGAAAGAAAAAAAAACTCCATGAAACTATACAGTGACTTCATATGTTTAAGTAATCACCCATTGTGTGTGTTCATTTTATTTATTTATCTTTGGGGTGCCAATAATTCTGCACCCATAGAAAAAAGGTTTAGTCTGAAAGGTTCTTCAGCTTCTCCATTTGGGGTCCATAACACAGTGTTTCACTATCAGAGAGGGTTACAAGACTCCTTATATATATATATATATATATATATATATATATATATATATATATATATATATATATATATATATATAAAAACACAC
>CM075015.1:12582494-12656386 GCA_037576675.1 Pangasius sanitwongsei | reverse complement strand
AGTGTTTCACTATCAGAGAGGGTTACAAGACTCCTTATATATATATATATACACACACACACATATATATACACACACACATATATATATATAAACCTTTTTGTAAGTGTGTGGAGTTTGCAGAGTCTGGAATTTGAGACTTCAGATGTCCACTACTTGATCAATCACTTGATCAAAACACTATTTTAGATTTATAGCTCTCCAATCATGTGCTTCAGCCATTTCCACATTCTTTGGCATATTTCCTGCTTACTTGCTTTGATCTGCTATGAGTTTTCGACTAAAGAAAAATATTAGATTGGTGATCAGTTAGAAGAATCTCCTTTGTTCATAAACACGCAGTATGCCGTAGCTGGGGAAGGGAGCATTGAGGTGGAATGTGACCATCGCAACTTTTTCCATAAATTTCTCATGAGTGTATAAAAAAATGTAGAGGCATGTAAATTTTTAATCACAGGGCCATATGGATGGCCTCAGATGGTATACACTAAGGAGTTCTGACACAGTGAAAGTCAGTCCACAGCTTGTATAATCCGACCTCTCCTCTTCACAGGAAGCCTGACTGAGGGCCTGAATGACTACCAGGCTGCCATGCCAGAGGACGATGCTGGGGATCATCTGTTCAAATGATACTACAGTTTAAATATTATGTATATGCTTCACCTATCTATCTATCTATCTATCTATCTATCTATCTATCTATCTATCTATCTATCTGCTGATTGACAACTAAAAGCACAGCAGTGCTTGACGTGAGCTAATAATATTCAAATGTTAATAATGTCCTATCAAAAGACCCTCATTATGCCTAACATGGTATGTGAATGACCCTGTATCTATACAACCTGCTATAAATGAGTATCTTTTTCTAACTTTTTCTTGGTATCTTCGGATAACTCAAGCAGAACCAGGTCATTACCCAGACAGCACATCTCTTTAACACTCCTCAGTTGGCATGGGATCTCTTGTGCCAAAATTAAGCCCCATGTCATGCCCACCCTCACCGCCTCCTCTTTCCCCACCATGGGAACGTTACATGTTTAATGACGAGTGAGATCTCTCCTCTCTCCCCATGCCACAAAAGCCCTGACATCTGTCTCTCCAAGAGCCGCACTCCAAAAGCTGCACATTTGTTCCTATCTTCTCCTTCTTCTAAAGAAATCAAAAATAAAAGAAGAGAGGCGGAAGAGGGGAGGGGTGCTTAAAGAGGGAGGGATGCAGGGGTTAAAACAAAAGGCCTTTTTTCTCTCTCAAAGTGTTAATTCCTCTATAAAGCATTCCGAAAATTCAAAGTAGGTGTTAAAGAGGCCCTTCCCTTCTCCGCGGCAGAGCTTATAGTACAGCTCATCTGCCCAGAGAAAGCAACATGTTTACATTAGAGGAAGGAAGTTGATAAACTAAGCCGTATTCTGGGTGTGACTATGGAAACACAGTCACAGGAATTTCTACAGGTTCAATTTAGACTTTATTCAGACGTGGTATAATTAATATATTTACATTATGAATATTATAGTGAATATAGTAATACTTTTCAATAGCTCCTAAGATGTAGTCTCATCATAGGCAGATAAAAAATAATCTGAAAAATAGATACAACCATGAAGTACTGAAGTATTTAACGCCACTATGGATTAAAAACCGGGGTTATAGAATGTAATGTTAACATTTTAGAATAATCCTACCGAGCTAAATCTGCCCACCTGCTCAAAACAAACAAACAAACAAAAAAAAACAAAACTAAATTATACCACAGCTGCAACAATAATGCAAAATTAAAGCATCTGTAATTGCTAGGACACTGAGAACCAACAGTGAGATCAAGTTTGGCACACCAAAAAAATCCTGTTTGTTTAAAAAGTAGACAAAATGCCAGCAATGTAATTAAAAATGTGTGAAACAGAACTGCACTTCCTTACAGAATGTTCAGAATTAAATTAAATATGAGAGGAAGCCTTTATAAAATAATTAGCACTTAATATCCAGAACTGAAGCACCTCACAAATTCAGAGAAATGACTGTATCTGGTAGGAGTTAGGAGTGCTGTATGGCTGGCAGACACACACACACACACACACACACACACACTCATCATAGCTACTAACCTATTTATATCTCTTTATCTATCTACCTATCTTTACAGTTCAGTACAAAAGCTTGTATACCCTTTGGACAAAATAACCTAAAACACATTTAGTGAGTTAGGCTTCACAGATTTTTCTCTTTATTATTATTATTATTATTATTATTATTATTATTACTGTAAGTACCAAAAATTGTCAAACAGGTTATGCTAAGATACTAATAATGAAAAAAATGTATGTGTAGTAAATATTCTCTAATAACATGCCCTCACTGTGCCTTTATAACTTCTTTCAGAGACTATTTCATAGACCTCTTTTTCTGTCATCATTGTTATGGATACTGCTAGATGAACTCGCTAATAAAAAGCGGTGAATTGTATACCGGTGCCAGCAGTAACAGACTCCAGGCGACAGAGGGCGCTCTACATCTCTCACCGCATACTACAATTCTACCATACTAAATAGTATGGCCAAAAACGTACGTCACCCATCACACATAGCACACTATTTTGACACTAGTGCGCTAGTATCCCGTTTGAGACGTACAGAGGCACTCTGAAGGACGCAATCAAACATGGCGGCCTCCTTGCTGAGCAGGAGGGGAGTTGCGCTTTTAGGCTTTTCTAGGTTAAAATCTTTTCTCCCTGTTGTTTCTGGGAATAATGTCGTACAGTTGATAGCTGGTTATAACCCGAGACCTCTCAGGCTGAATCTAAAGGAGCCTTACATTCCGGACAGGAACAGTGAGAACACCCCGCAGTGGCAGAAGACTGAGAAATATGAGCGCAAGCTTTTTGCACGTTATGGCTTTGCCTCCGGAGTGGATCCGGTTAAACTGTGGCCCACTGCCGCCCAGCTGGAGGAATTAATTCAGGAAGAGAAGCAGTGGCACCCGCCGCTTGAAGAAATGCTGAAAAACATCGCGGCGAAGGAGAAGGAACGAGCGGATAAACGGCTGGCAAGGTAATTTACCTGCTTTTTTTTTTTTTTTTTTTTTTTTTTTTTTTTTTTTTTTTTTTTTAAAGCTCGCCGTGGTAGAAATGAAGGTGCGCGTGTATACGGGGTTTTACGGCTACATGGCCATACGATTGTCCTCTATGTTGTTGCTCTTGTTTAATTAACGTTAGCTTGACTGTAGGTAATTTATGTGGCGGTAAAATGTTGCTGAATAATATGAATATGTGAAAACTTTACGTATGTCCTTTATTTTACACAGAGACCACATTAAATATATAATTTAGTGTTTATAGTTTGGCATGTTGAGGATGCAGAAGATAGGGATAGGTGGAGAGTGATGATTCGCTGTGGCGATCCCTGAAGGGAAAAGCCGGAAGAAGAAGAAGTTTGGCATGTTGAGTCACAACTCTCCATACATACATACACAGAATCCACACCTGCTGTTTTGTAAAAGCCATAACATGACATGGCGTCACAGGTGGAAATTAGAGATGCAGTTTGTAATTTTTTAAGTCTTTCAAGGCCTATGAAACCTCAAGCATGCCTTAGGAAACCTGTGGTTTGCGATATTGTCAGACAGTGGATCTTGCTAGTTCTTTTTTTTTTTTTTTTTGCTTCAGACTTTTGTTTACAGTTTTCTGGCCCATAAATGAGCTCCACCCAGAACAGACTGAAGACTACTGATGAAGCAGACATACGCTGCAGGTCAAATGGTGTATACTTGTCATACTTTCAGCATGATGGGTGTGTTCACATTGGGAAACTAAAACCACTGAAATCACCCACAGTAATCGGTTATCATTGCTGGTTGATTTTTAAACAGGTACTCCAATTCGGATGGCAGATTTAAATTTTATATGGGCGTTGAGGTTTTCTTAACATACCACTAAATTCACATTCAAAACAGCAACTTGCTTAGTAGCTCTTTAAAAAGAAGCATTACACAGAGTGCAGACTGCGATGCCACAAAATAGGTTCAAGGCTGTTGAGCTGTTTTGGCTGCTATGTAAGAAATAAAACGTGACAGGATGTGCTGATAAACTTGCACATACTGAGCACTATGACCATCTATCTGTTTCTCTGGACAATCCACACAGCACACACCTGAAACGTGCCTCACTGTGCCTACCGCTGTCTGCTGTTGCCCCTTATGCATCTTATGTCTTATTGTATTACACACATCTCCAGAATCATGTTTCCTGGTTCATGGTTTTGTACACCATTACCACTACTAACCATGGACTCTTGCACTCCAATTCTTATTGGCACATATTAGACAGGGCTTTGGTGCAATTTTCTGTATAGTCCATGTGTACTGCTTTGTATATAGAACTTGTTTTCAGCCCAGCTCCCATGATTGGTGGTTGTCATTGTTTGTAAGCACATATCTGGAATTTGATACTAAGCATTTCACTACATTGAATATACTGTGTATACACTTGTATGTGAAAAAATAAAACTTGAACTTGAATCATTGTAGGCTAATAATCCATGATGGGGTGGCGTGATATGTCTTGACGTGAAGTTGAGTGTTTTTTTCCCCTCTTGTAAGCTCAGCGATGTTTATTGTTTATTAAAGCATTAAACAGTCGTTCCCTCACCAGCCTCTCTTTTTCTCTCTCTTGAAATGAAAAAACACACCTTGTCATGTTACCGAGAAACAGGAAAGTGTAAACTCCTCTGTCCTGAAGACTTTCCTTTGGCGGAAAACTTACTGACTGTTACAAAGCACTGACACTCGAGACTCCTTCTGTAAATGTTAAATATACATCTCCTTACGAAAAGCTTCATGGCCTGCATGGCCTGTCCCTCTAATGTGAGCACTAAACAAAAAAGGCTATATTTTGACACATTTTGCTCATGTTAAATAAATCACTAAGAATATGACAATTCAAACTGATACTAAAATCCCACTTGTCTATCCAATCATGAGCGTCTGTGAGCTCGTGTGTGTGTGTGTGTTAGATATCACTTTCCTTTTATTTTTTCCCCAACGAATTTTTGGTTATGTTAACCTTGTGGCTTGAAGGCCAACCTAAGTAAGTCAGATTATAATAGAAAAAGAAGTTACAGAGCAAAGGAATAACTGTATTTTGTGCTAATGATGGTTTTATTTCTTGTGCTAAACTTTTAAGCACTTATTGGTGAATAGTCATAGTCTCTGGAGTGGCTGTGGGTCTCATTGGACGTGTCATTTTTTTTGTTTGTTTGTTTTTACAGAGAGAAGCTGATTGCTGCAAACATGGCTAAAATGCCCAAGATGATAGCAGACTGGAGGAAGGAGAAGCAGGAAGCAAAGAGAAAGCTGAAGGAGGAAAAGGCCAAGAAGGAGCGGTTGCTGGCTGAGGCTCGGGAGCGTTTCGGCTACGCGCTGGACTCACGCAGTTCCAAGTTCCAGGAGATGCTCGCAGAGATTGAAAAGGAGGAGAAGAAGAAGAGAAAGCTCCTCAAACGTCGAAAGAGAGAAGAGGAACAGGGGCTGACTCCTTCTGCACCGGCTGCTGAATCCTCATAGAGACTCTGGCTGAGGGAATACACAGACTGTTGTATATACTGACATTGTAGTAACGTGTTTGACCATCGTAATGCATTTTGGAAGACCCATCATCATGTCATTAAAAGAACCTTAATTAAAATATAAAGCCTGATTAATATTTGCAGTCAGTTTGACTATTTACAGTGCTGCTTGAGATTATCCCACTGAAATACATTGACTGAATGATCCATATTAAATTGTGCTGTCTGGGACTTTAGAGCTGACCAATCACAGCTCTGCTTTAAACATGCACACTGTAGGCCTGTCTTCTCTCTCTCTCTCACTACTCGTTAATACTTTCTCACATTATAATGCTTTTCCTCAAATGATTTCTCTCATTCTCTCTTTTTTCCTTTCTTCCACTGTCTTTTTCTCTCTTTGGCTTTTTCCTTCCATTTTTATTTTTATTGTTCCTTATACCCCCTTTCCTACTTTGTCTTTTGTCTCATTTCCTCTCTCCCCAAATCCCATTACATCTGTCTTTTTTCCCCTTGTCTTAATTATTCTTTTCTTTCTTTGATCCCTCAATCACTTTCAGCTCCTTTCAATTACTGTGTATTTTTACTTCAGGAAATGCAAATCGTATTCAACATATGTTCAACATCATGTATGATTCAGCCAGTGTCCTACTGACTGAAATACACTAGCCTTTACAGATGACTTTTATAAGTAATTGCTGTAAACATTTAAAAGTGACAATAGCTACCGTCCATAAAAAAGTCATACAAATGACCAATGGAAGTCCAGCCATAATATACAGAACTGCCTTCAAATATGAGTTACTGACTACCCCAAATTGGTAGGATTTATTTTTAATCCATGCCATATTAAAGAAAAAGGTATTTTAAGAGACAACAATATGACATGAGTGTGAATGAGCACATTCTTCCTCCAGTAGCGTGAGTATTATCCATAATACTATTATACATACACATATAACCATACATACAACCAATCCCACAGCCACAAAAACTATTTTTATTTCATCAGTTATGAAAAGTGTGTCAAATTATATTTCTCAAACGTTAAATGAATGGAAGTCAAAATGTGTCGCTGACAGAAAGCATTATAGTGATTATAATGCGTAAAACAAAGGATCATACAAATTAAGTTAATATCTGGTGTTCATTTTTAACAGGTGGCCATTTTCAGTTCATACTGGAATAAACTACACATACAAAAAAAAGCTAATTGTGTGTGAACAGGGTATTTAAATAGAATTCAAGTTTTCAATAATGATTTCTAGGTTACAAGTATTATGTCAAATGTATATTCATTTTTGATAACTGATGATATAAAAAGTAACTCTTGGTACTGGATTAATAATATATTTATTGTCTGCATCTTATGCTGCATTCAAAAAGTGGCTCCACAAACCTTTGGTGCAACACTGTTAGTTTTACAAAATATCCTTTCAGCTTAAACTCTGATAAGATATCTTAGAAATGTGTAGCCACTGCATCTTGGCGTTCACACAGAAATCAATTTAAAACAATTAGCAGTGTAAATTTGGCCTTCAGACCAAAGCTAGTCCTTCCTGGAATATATTAATCACCTTTTAGTGGAAGATTTAGCTCCTAGTCGAGAACAGTCATACGCTATATATTTAGTCGTGAATGAGTATTTCTTTAGCTTGGAAGATTGTACACGGTGTTTTTTTGTAACTGAACAATAACTGCTTCATCTGATTTCTTGGAGAAAACGCCACCTTGCAATGCTTTCATAGTGTACCAAAGATGGCATACCTAATCATCTTCTGTAAATCAAAAATAATTGGAAAAGCCTGAGAAATATCTCCTTCATAAAAGTGCTGCTGTAGCTCAAGGTAGATTTATTACTATTTAATACTCTTTTTATGTGGAAATGTTTGGAAATCTCAGCCACAATAAACTGTCTATTACTTATATCTAAGCTATTTATCCTAAAATACATATATCATGTGAATTGGCTACGAATCCAGTGTTTTAAGTGTCCCTAAGTCCGAGCTGGGTCCTTTATATTTAACCTTCCAATGGACAGAATTAGGGAGTGAGGATGACAGTGTCTCTTTGGTATTGTAGTTCACTAGATGAATTAGTCCTCAACATGCCACTTCAGCTGGTAATAGTTACAGCACTGTGATCTCGTCCTGGTCACTCGTGTCGGCCTTCAGTTTAGACAGAGCTGCGTGGATCCTGAACTGAGTGCGGGACTCCATTGAGTATTCTTTGTAGTTATTCCTGAGAGGGAAGGAAGAAATTGACAGTAAAGGAGTTTTCTTTTTAAAGATTGTCTATAGCTTAGCTAAAAACATGTAGCCAGTGCAACATTGTTTTGCATTTAGATTTTACTTTAATGAATTAACACAGCAGTGGAAAGCAAGCCAATAAAAAAGGACCGAGTTAAAGTGTTCTGCTTCAACCTGGCCTCTACTCACTTGGCTTTCTGCAGGAGTTTGATGGCTTGATCCCTCCTCCCTGTATCAGCGTAGAGCAGGCCCAGCTCCAGCAGAGTGTTAGGAATCAGGTAGTGGTCATACTTCAGCTTCTTCTCACTATACCCCATAACACACATATTATTAATCTCCCTATTAACATACCACCACATGCCACCATACGTCAACAGGTATAGCTACATTCATGTTACACTGAAATGCAGCACCCATATAATGTAATTTTTTTGGACAAGGACTTGTGACTGGGGACACTTATTACATTTATGTGGCAAAAATGAAGCACTGTTTTAACTGAAGCGCATTCACGACTATCACATCATTTACTGAAATGCAGTAATGTGCTTAGTGTGCATGTTCCCTGTCCACTTCATTAAGAAAGCCTGTACATGTGCAAATTCATGCATTTATGTAATCAATCATCCAGTCAAGATACACCTCAAATATCAGAATGTGGGAAAAATGTGATCTCCGTGACCTTGTGTCAAGTTTGTTGGTGCCAGATGGGCTGGTTTTAATATTTCAGAAACTGCTCATCTCCTACACTTTTTACAATAGTCTCTAGAGTCTCTAGTGTAAAAAGTAAAAATATACAGTGAGAGGCAGTTCTGAGAGTGCAATGCCTTGGTGATGAGAGAGCTCAGAAGAGAATGGTCAGACTGGATCAAGCAAAAAGAAAGGCTACGGTAACTCAAATATCCATTCTTTACATCCATAGTGAGCAGAAAAGCATCCCATGATGCAAAACACCTGGAACCTTGAGGCTACAACAGCAGAAGACCACACTGGGTTCCACTCCTGTCAGCCAAGAACAGAGTCTGAGGCTACAGTGGACACAGGCTCACCAAAGCTGGACAGTTTTGATTGATGATTTAATGATTAATTTAGGCTATGATCTTCAATCACCAGCAACCAAATAATGTAGATACAGATCAGTCACTGAGATTTTTTCCCATATTATCTGAAGCGGTGGACTTGTACCTACATGATGTTATATGTTGCGCTGCTGCCACATGATTGGCTGATTGGATGATTGCATGAATGTGCAGGTGTAATAAAGTGATAAAGTCATTATACAGTAATCACATATACTGATAAGCTGGGGTAACAAAAAAACTGTTAATAATGGTTCGTTTTCTTACATTACGCCACCTTCTTTCTCATCTCAAGATGTTTTCTACAGCACTGTGCTAATTCAAGGCAAGTCTCTTGAGTCTGAGTTTTTCACTAGGTGTACAAACACTAAAGTTGATCGGCCATGTGTCTACGTGGACTGTAGGTGGAAAGTACCACTGGCCTGCTGTAAACTTTGTTAAAACAATCTTCAGCAGCATGCAGTCGGCTTTGGTTCTTCAGACACAGTCCCTTCAACAGCGAAATCAGGCAGCTGTCATCCACAGTGTACTCATTGTCTTCAGGACACACAGACAGATCACATTTACTTAACACATCTGGTCCATTGGTTCCTGTTTTATATGTTTTCCTACACAATGCCAGGATCTGTGAACAGTCTATAGGCTGTTTTTTTTTCTGTTTTGTCATGCTTATAAACAGAAGAATTTTAACATTTACCTTTAATCTTGGTTAAAACGTTTCTCGTTTAATATTTTTTAACTTTTAAGAAATGAAACACCTGTACACTTGCACATTCATGTAGTTGTCTAATCAGCCAATCAAGTTACAGCAGCACAATGCATAAAATCACACAGATACAGGTCAAGAGCTTCAATTAATTTTCACATCAAAAATCAGAATGAGAAGAAATGTGATCTCTGTGACTTTATCCTTGGCATGGCTGCTGGTACCAGATGAGCTGGTTTGAGTATTTCAGAAACTGCTGATTTTCTGGGAATTTCACACACAACAGTCTCTAGATTTTACACAGAATGGTGCAAAAAACAAAACAAAACAAAAAAAACCCCATCCTGTGAACAGAGGGTCTGCAGGCTGAAACACCTTGCTGATGAGAGAGACCAGAAGAGAATGACCAGACTGGTTTGAGCTGACAGGAAGTCTAGTAACTCAAATAAGCACTCTTCACAACTGTGGTGAGCAGAAAAGCATCTCGGAACACACAACAAACCTTGAGGTGGATGGGCTACAACGGCAGAAGACCACATCGGGTTCCACTCCTGTCAGCTGAGAACAAGAATCTGAGGCTATCATGGGCACAGACTCACCAGAACTGGACAGCTGAAGACTGGAAAAAGACCAGGTGATTTTTTTCTGATCTTCAACTGTCCAGTTTGGGTGAGTCTATGCCCATGATAGCCTCAGTTTCCTGTCCAAGCATTACAGGAGCGGAACCCAATGTGGTCTTCTGCTGTTGCAGCCCATCCACCTCAAGGTTCAATGTTTTATGCATGCTGAGATGCTTTTCTGCTTACCATGTTTACCAAGAGTGATTATTTGAGTTACTATATCCTTCCTGGCAGTTCAAACCAATCTAGCCATTTTCCTCTGACCTCTCTTTTCAACAAGGCATTTCCACCCACAGAACTGTTGCTCACTCAGTGTTTTTTTGTTTTCTGCACCATTCTGTGTGAACTCTAGAGACTGTTGTGTGTAAAAATCAAAGAAAATCAGCAGTTTCTGACATACTCAAACTTAGATAACTGCATGAACATATATAAAATCACACACACACACCAAATCGCCCATAACATTAAAACCACTGATGACAGGTAAAGTGAATAATATTGATCTCATTACAGTAGCACCTGTCAAGGAGTGGGATATATTAGGCAGCAAGTGAACAGACAGTTCTCGAAGTTGATGAAGGAAGCTTGTGTGTGTGTGTGTATATATATTATATATACTGAATCTTAAAACATTTAAAAACCTGTGGGAGATTTTGGACTATAGTGTTAGGGCTCTCTATCACCTTAAATCAAAAGACTAATTAAGAGAACATACAGATCCTGAGACGTGTAGAACCTGTACTAAGGTGCACTGAAGCTGTTCCAGCAGCTTGTTATGGCTCATCACCTTACCCTGGAATACTACCAAGCACGTCTATAAATTATATTCGCCTAGTGATGTGAAAACTCAAAAGCTATTGTAAACATGCTGTTCAAAACATTGCTAAAAGCTGGCAATAATTAAAACACATTGTGAAGTATGGAGTGCAGTACCGGGAGCAGACTGCAGGGTTTGCTCTGCCTCCAGCAGAGTTTCCAGCATGCCTGCTGTGAGCTCCGGCTGCTTGCTTATCATGGAGAAGCCATTCCACATGTACATCATCTCCTGGAACAGGCAGCACAGTCAGTCACCATATTTACTCACTGTAAATGCCATTTCTAACATTAGTTTGGAGGAAGTGTGTCACAGGAACAGTGTATCACAGATGCAGAATGTGCCTCTGCATGTGTGACTAAGCAATTATCTTTTGCTGACTTCCAGGAAGTGAGGGAATTATGTGAAATTAATAAGGTGTCTTACAAGCACAGGAACAGGGAGGGGTATGGGGTTGCTGGCTCTGTAGCGTCGGGCCTTGCGGATAGCAAACTTCTCTGTAGGAGGAGACTTCCCAGCTATCTTCTGTTTGAAGGCTGGCACCTGCCTGAGAGTGAGACAGAGAGAGAGTGAAAGAGAAAGAGTGAGAAAGAGAAAGAGTGAGAAAGAGAAAGAGAACGCTTTCATGCAAAAGTGGAACCAACTGATTACAAAACAATGTTATTTTGTATATAACAGCACTTCGTAGGCTTAATGGGCCTCTTTTATCAATCTTTTAGTAAAGTTGTGTGTAAATGTTTGCATAAGCCAAACAAAATAAACAAATGTCTGCCAAATTTACAAAAGTTTCTGTAATGCTGATTTTTTTCGTACACATGTTGATAAATGCTCATCACCCTTAAAATGCAAAGCACATTCACAGCACAGTTAATTTGCAGAGTAACAGCACTTGAAAAGGCCAAACTCCATAGACAAATTAGAGATAGATGTGAATTAAGTGAGGTGAAAAGAAAAAGGTCTGACATGGAAAGAGAGTAAAGATATCTACACCGTACCCAAGTGATCACTGACACCAGACACATCACACAGGAAAACTGCTACATTTAATTGTTTTAAGTGTCTTGGCAACTGTCCGACAGAAGTCTCTCACACTGTTTCGCACTTTGGTCTCTCGTGCACCAGTACACCGTCTTGGAAAAGCAGGAGGGCATGTGTGCTAAGGAAACCTGATGTATTAGGGAAGCAGCCAATGATGGCATGCAGCACACTAGGGAGCATACGGCTCGTCGCAGATTGAGACATATCAGATCTGTCACTTAGTGCCGGCTTTAAAGTGCTGCACAGCATTAAAAGAAAATGCAGTGGCAAACAAAACCGATCTGTACGCCAGCTGAGCCATTGTAGCCCATCCTCCTGTGTGCAATTGAAATAAATTACTTGACAATGTAATGTGGCAGTAACACATCACCAATTATATAATTTAAAGCAGATTAATCAAATTTTCACATTAGTGAGTCTCCTTATACATAAATTTACACAAAGTCAGGAGTTCTAGTAGGATATGAAAGTTTTTCTGAACTAACAGGATTTCTTGTGCAAATGCTCCTTCAAATGATTTACATATAAATCTGTTCGTGCTCAGTTTGATAAACAAGGCCTCATGTTAGAAAAGTAAAAAAAAAAAACTCTTAGACAGTGAATGCAATTGTGTTTACCTGAAGAGCTCTCTCTCGTTCTCCCCAAATGGCCGAGGCTCCCCTTCTGGCAGCATACTGAGACAAGCAGCCTTCATGTACACATACATAGCCTGAGAGAGAGAGAGAGAGAGAGAGAGAGAGAGAAAAAAAAAAGAGAGATGGCGCAAGCAGGACAAACTATGTCAAAGCGATCCAACGCACTCTCATTCAGCTTTTTAAATGAACAGTGTTCAACTTCAACTACCATTTCCACTTTTGGAATGGAAATAACTTTGAAGAGGTGTTGATTGGACAGATGGTCGCTCATGGACACGTATCACTTATACATAATCTCTCTCTTAACTCTGCTCTTCAGTCAGAATCTTAACTGCAACATTACACAGAAGTGCTGGCTGACCTTGGACCAGCGGCTTTCCTGGCTGAGCAGGTCGGCGTAGAAGTATGCCATCTTCCAGTGCCTCTTGTAGGTGAAGCACCACATCAGTTCCCAGTAGCACATGTGGTGAAACTGCTTCCAGGCCTGCTGCGCTTTACAGCCATCCTCAAACAGCAGCACTGCCTGGATATGGACACAAACTCAGTGATGCGAAGTTTTGTAATAAAACTAAAGAACCCTAGACACCTCGGTCCACTCGCCTTGACATTCAAGCGAGAATCTTCACGTAGCTTAGTTATTAGTTGCTTTGTTTACACTCCTGAAAAGCTTCAAACTGATAGATCAGTTTGTGTTTTGTCCTTGGATAGCAGTGGACTTTACAGTCAGTGTTGCTATAGTTTTTAAATGAGTCTGGCTAATCATATTATTTCAAACAGAGGATGTTATCACAGGGAGTAAGTAATATTATGCCTTATTTTATCCTCAAATACATTTATACTTAAAGTGTATGGGACATGCCCATTGGTTTTGCAGGTATGCCAAACAACCATGGAAATGTACAAGCTCTACAACACATAAAACAGATGGGCTTAGCATGAAATTGCAGTGGAAATCACTTCCCGACACATAATTTTAATAACAGATTGCCTACACGCAGCCACCCTCAATTCACTCACCTCATCAATGTTGCCTTTTATTTCCTCCACTCTGCCTGCAAAGAAAAGAAATATCGCCCCCTGGAGAAGGGAAGAGGATAGTTTCAAAAGTACACCTATGGCATGTTGTTCAAGAATTTAAAAAGCCAGTTACAAATCAGTGAAAGACAGAGAGAGAGAGAGCGAGAGAGAGAGAGAGAGGGAGAGACACCTACATGTGGATATCGTAGCCGAAATGGTTTCAGCAGTTTCTCAGCATCAGCTACTTCTCCCTCACCTGTCCCTGCACAAAAAAAACAACAACATTCCTATATATGCGAAATTTACTGGACATGGACAACCATTGCTTCTCGGTCATCTCGGCACATAGAAAGCACCTTTTCAACTTAAGCATTCTCTGGGGCACAAACATTTCTCCAGTAGTCACTTCTTGTCTTCTATTTCCACTCAGTGTCATGACTGTACTGTTACCATCTTACAGTACAGCGGACATGTTTGCAGCTGCCTTGTCTATATGCTCCAAGACCAGTGACTAAGCAGGACCCCTCTCCATTTTGTAAAAATGTGCACCGTTACTACACATTCCAAAAGACCCACTTTATCTTGTGGTGCTCTACATTTTGGCTAACGGTCAAACGGTGTATACCATTAATATGATGATAATGTACCTCAACAGTAGGGGTGGGCGATATGACAAAAAAAAATCATATCATGATACTTGTAGACATTTCTACCATTTTGACATGTACCATGATATAAACACATGAACTGAAAATGAGGAAAAATATAATAAAAAAAAATATATATATATACATATATAAAAAAAACTTAAATGATTTTAATTATTTCAATAAATTGGATTAAATTTTAAAAAATAATAATTTTTTAACTTTTTTTTTTTTTTTTAAATTTCAACATAATTTATCCCAATATAGATATTATACTGTCATATAGCCCAACACTAAACAACAGTAGTATACCTTTGACGCACATCAGTAAGAAATAGTTAAGACCAGATATTCTGGGCTTTTTCATTTTGTTTTTTTTTTTTTTTACATTTATGCTGGTGCAGATCAGGTACACAGTGAAATCGGTCATTTTTTGTTTAGTGTAAAATGTGAGTGATTTACTACACAACAAAAATGCAGGGTCTACATACAAGTATATAGTGTATACTTTAAGTATGAAGTGCACAGAACACCAACTGACGTGCAATTACTGTTGTTAAGACTATTGTTATTTTAAAAGGAAAATCACACTTACTACTGCGAATAGACTAAGTATGTGCAACCACAACGCATTGTTGTGTAGCGAGAAGAGGTGGAAAGTAACAAGGTACAATTGTTACTGTACTTAAGTCTGTTCTTTACTTTTCTTTCACCTAATACATTTAACTTACTTAATTATTTATTATTATTATCATTTTTATTATTATTATTATTTAATTCTTTCACTTAATACATTTAACTTACTACATTTCAAAAGAAAATATCTGCGCTACATCACTACATTTCTCTATAATTATATATTTGTAAGTCATAAGACAGCTTCAAATCTAAACTTTCCCAGATGCGACAGCAAAAAATGAGACTGATCATCTCGTACTCTAATCACTGGTGCTATGTACTCTCTGTATTTATCGAGGTCATCTAGCTAATATTTGAGACAATCGATATGGTTGTAATTAACAATAAGGTATTGTTAATTAGCCTTAGTTAATGTTTTCCCACATTCCTTGGTGAAAGGAGCACTATTTTACCTTCAGTAACAGAAATCAGAGTGTGATCTCTGGAAGACGTCTTTTTTTTTTTTTTTTTTTTTTTTTTTTGTGAATCTTGTACTTTTAGTCAATTTAACCCTATCCCTAAACCTTGAGGTTACACTTTTCTCCTTTAACTTTAGTGAAGAATTTGGGTACTTGTGGTAGCAGGTATAAGAAACGAGCAATGCTGTTACCTAAAATAAATGAGAGGAAGGTGTAGTAGCAGAGCAGCAGCAGGGCACATAGCATAGAACGCAGGCTATGGGAGGTGGCTCCTTCATACAGCTGGGAAAGCCCATATTCCTATATACACACACACACACACACACACACACACACACACACACACACAAAAGGGGCATAAAATGCAGCATGACGTCTTACAAAAACAAGTGTAAAAGAGTTTGATTATCTCATATATACAGTGCTGCTAAAAAGTTTGTGAATCCTTTACAATTTTCTGTATTTCTGCATAAATTTGACCTGAAATGTGATCAGATCTTCATCCAAGTCCTAAAACTAGATAAAGAGAACCTAATTAAACAAATGACACAAAAACATTATCGTTTTCACGTGTATTTCAAATTATTTACATTTCACATTTTCACTAACCCTAACTCTGACCCATTAGAAATGTTGTGGAAAGACCTAAGAAGAGAAGTTCATGCAAGGATGCACCAACATCACTGAGCTGAAGCAGCTTTTAAGGAGGAATGGGCCAAAATTCCTCTAATACGTTGTGCAGGATTGATCACCAGTTACAGGAAAAGGTTTGGTTGAAGTTAGTTTTGCTCAAGGGGGTCACACCAGTTACTGAAAGCAAAGGCTGACATACTTTTTCCACACACTTTTTTTTTTTTTTACCAAAAAAATATTTAATGTTGGATTATTTTTCTCAATAAATAAATGTAAAAACTACACTTTTGTGTCATTTGTTTAAATGGGTTCACTTTATCTAGTTTTTATTGTGGTGCTGCCACAATGTGTAGGTGTACAGGTGTTCGTAATAAAGTGGATGGTGAGTATATACATCATTCATCCATTTGAAGAAGCTAACACAAATTAATTTTGTTACCTTATCCCCAGAAAATCCAGCAAACTCCAAAACTTTGAGAATCCGTGCAGGGAACAAGGAAAGTGTCTGAAATAATGAGTGACAAACCACTGGGAAAAATCAGTTTTACACAGATTTACATCATTTGATCATTTATGAAGAGTTCCAAGCAACTTGTGGAACATACCAAGTTGAAAGCACCAATTCCAAACGCCACCCCTCCCTCCAGGTGCTTGTGATTTGGCCCTTTGAAGGAGCTATGTGACTCAATAAAAGAGTGGAGCTCCCTGTGTGTGGAATAACAGCATGATAACTTCCTGTAACTGCACCATAATTGATCAGTGTGCTCTGGGCTTGACTGAATGGGAATTCATGGAAGGATATAGACATGTTTAAACCCTAAGCAGTTTTCCAGGCATCAATATGAGTAACGACAAACCCTTGTACATGTGAGCCTCTTTATCGAAACTGCAGTCAGTACTGTCTCATTAGCTCCTTAAATACCTGTTCTTCTGCCTACTTTTACTAAAATTTTACATTCACCAATACTGGTTTGTAAAATTATACTACTTTCCCCCTTTGTCATATTTAATTAATCCCTAAAGAAAACATTAAACATTGAAAAGTTTAAAGGAATACTTCCATGTTTTCCAATCTTTATCTATGCCACAATTTCCCTATACTGCAAAAATAACACATCCTCTAAAACTCACTTATTCAATAATTCTTCAAATCAAAGGTATTCGTAAATTGAGCTCTTGTTCTGTCAGACATGGGCCTACAGAGTTTGTGGTTTACTAATGTCTTCAACCACTCAAAGCAAACATGGAAGTGCATCAGTTTTCGCCTGATGGTGCAGAATTACTTCTTACTGTATTGCTCTAAGATATAACAATATATCTGCAGATCATCTGTCATCCATGCATTCTAATTAATCCGCCTAATAAAAATTCTACTGTCACCTTATATTCACCTTGGCCAATGTATGTAGTGCACCAGGAGTTGCATCATACACCATGTAGTACATTCATTTTAAACATACATACCAAATGAAACCTTCTGTTTTGTCCACCCCTGATATAAGTGAGTTTTAAGTCAATGTGTCAAAATGAAATTCGTTTCTAAAATTCAGTGTGCCAAAACTGATTGCACATGTTCTGCAGATGTTGCTGACAGAGATTAGGCTGGAAAACTCTGGAGCATTCCTTTAATGATGATTAGGTCAAAAGCATATAAAGCTTACTTACTTGTATATGAGGTAGCTATTGCGTACTTTGATTCCGCCTTTAATGAAACTCACCATGTTCTCATCCTGTCAGCAAAGGAATGGAGCAGAAAAGTTAGAGGAAAAAGGACAGGATCACTCTGAGAAAGAAAGAAAAAGGCCTGACTGACTGGGGCATGTGCAGCATCACCAGTTCGTCATGTAAACTGATAATTAGTGGAAATCCTATAAGATTTACTAGAAGGTAGGTGTGTGGAAGGTGGTTTTATGGACGTTTAATTTAATCAAAAACAATGCACATATAGATAAAACCCAAAAGCTAGGAGCAGAATGTTTATGGTGTACTTTTTTTGAATTACAATTAGGAGGCTTGACAGTGTGTGGGTGAATAAGCGTAGGTGTAGTTTTCAGTGGAACTGTGTGTGTGTTATGTGGCTGTTCGTGTGTACAAGATGGCTACTGCCTGAAATCTCTCCACCAACCTGTAAAAATGTGAGAGCAGCTCTTTGTAGCAAGCATTCGGCATAACACGCTTCAGCATGGAGCTCCTCTATAAAAACACACGTACACAATAAAACGGAGACTTTGACTTTAAGCACTTAGAAAAGCCTTTTTTCCTTGAAATGGAAAAGGCATGCAGGATTTTTCACATATACAATATGGAGCATCAAAGGTGCAACCATACAGGTTATTATTATAGACCATTTACAAATATTTCCAACACTTTCACAAATGTAAAGAGACTCATATTACTTACCTTCAGACAACTCATCTCCTGCTGCTCTGGCTGCCAGACTGCCAGACCTCTTACGAAACCTGTAGAGGGCACAAGCACAGACATTCTCACTGATCATTATCTCTAGATGTAATATACACATGATATTAAAACAAGCATGGGTTTATGTTGACATGAAAAATGACAATAAAAAATGCTTCATGAAAGAGCAGTGGCCGCTCTTCCACATAATTCCACCCCAGTACGAGACAGAAAACAAAAACTGATCCTGGATCATCCTCACTCTTGTTCAGAGGCTTTGAAATGGCTTTACCGTACAATATGTACCATAAACTGGATCAGAATTAATATAATTTTCTCCTGAAGCAGTATCCGTTGGAAGAACACAGACCCTAACCTAGAGCCTCTACATGACCGCAGGGCAATTTGCATTATATCAGGCAGGGAATTATCAAATATGGTCAGCTGTCGGCCATTTAAAGCTATTGAGACAGGGCTGTACTTTATCCCCATGCAAACACAGGCAAATCACTACTACTACCACCACCAAGTAACAGTTCTGTTTCAGCTCATGAAATTGTATCCACTTTCCTAAAGGTCAGAACATCATGGGCTTTTTAAACTGCTAACACGTGTGCATTGGGAAAGTTTGACAGCACACTCTCTATTTTAGTAGAAAAATAACATATTTGCATGTGTGTGTGTGTGTGTGTGTGTGTGTGTATGCATACGTGTATACCTCTGGCAAACTTCTTGAGCACTCTTCATTGTGTTTCCTGCGTTGACAATGTCGTCATGTTGGAAGGTCATCATAGCCTGCATCTCTAACACCGTAGCGTAGATCAGAGCATGATACATGCTCTCTTTACATCTGCAACATGACATCACATAGCATTACAGACAAACCCACACACCCACACCCAGCTTAAACCAACCTAGTCCCACACTGCTTACTGTTATATAAAGTTGAGGCCAAAAATTTACATACACCACACATTTCATGTTTATATACACTTTGTTGGTATTTGGTGGCATTGCCTTTTAATTTCTTAACCTGAATCAAACTCTTGGGGTAGCCTTCCACAAGCTTCTCACAATACTGGAATTTTTGCTCATTCCTCCTGTTGTAACTCAGTCAGGTTTGTGGGCCTCCTTAATAGTTCAGATAGTACCCTTTTTTTTAGTTCAGACCACAATTTCTTTTGTGGGATTCAGGTCCAGGATTAGTGACAGCCACTCCAATAAATTTACTTTGTTGTCTTTAAGCAAACATTGGAAGTATGCTTCAGATCATCATCCTGCTGGAAGACCCAGTTGCGATCAAGTTTTAACTTTCTGGCTGATGTCTTGAGGTTTTGCCTCAGTTTTTCTAGATAATCCTCCATCCTCGTGATGCCATCTATTTTCTGAAGTGCACCAGTCCCTTTCCCAGCAAAACACCACCCCCAGCATGATGCTGCCACCCCATGCTTCACAGTTGGGATGGTGTTCTTCAGATTGAAAGCTTCAGTCTTTTTCTTCCACATATAGCACTGATCATTATGGCCAAACAGTTCAATTATTGTTTCATCTGACTGGAGAACACTCCTCCAAAAGGCTGGTCATCACCTGCAAACTTCAATCTGGCTTTTTCATGCAGGTCTTGGAGTATGGGCTTCTTCCTTGCACAACAGCCTTTCAGGTCATGGTGATGTAGGACATTTTTAATGGTGGATATACATATTTTGGTACCTGATGCCTCTAACCTCTTCACCAGTTCCTTTGTTGTTGTCTTGGGGGTTAGTTGAACCTTTTGAACCCTAGTTCATTCATCCCTGGGAGTTAATTTGTGCGTCTTTCATGTCTGTGTGGTCCCAAGATTTTGCTGTTTGCATACAATTGTTTGTACAGGTGCTTCTTGCACCTTGGAAATTGCTTCTTAGGTAGAAGGTCCACATTTTTTCTGATGTCTTGGCTGAGTTGCTTGGATTTTCCCCATGGTATCAAGGTCAAAAAGGCAATGTCTCTAAAGGTAGGCCCTTTCATAGCCAGAGCTGTACTCCCAAATAACTCCTAAAGTTCTTCTAAAAGTCAGTACATCAGTTTCTAGAATCTTCCAGACTTTTTTAGAAAGAAAGTCAACTTGGTGTATGTAAACTTTTGACCCACTGGAATTCTGATATAGTGATTTAAAGCTGAAAGAAATCTGTCTCTAACTGATTGTTTTAAAATTACCTCTGATGTGAACAAAATAGATGCTCTAATTGATTTGCCAAAAGAAAAGTATGGTAACATGAAATGTGTGGAGTTGTGAAAAACTGAAACACACACACACACACACACACACACACACACACACACACACACAAACACACCAAATGAAGTGTAAAAGAATTTTTTTTTTTTTACCTAAAAGAACTTTCTTTGACCTTTCCCTGGCCTACCTTTTCTATTCTGACACTCAAATCTTCCTGCTACCGTCATCCTGAGGACCACAAGCTCCCACCATCCCGAGGCCCTCAAGCTCCCACCATCCCGAGGCCCTCAAGCTCCCACCATCCCGAGGCCCTCAAGCTCCCACCATCCCGAGGTCCACACACTCCCATCATCCTAAGGTCTACAAGCTCCTTCCATCCTGAGACTTATAAGCTCCCATCATTCTGAGGCCCACAGGCTCCCATCATCCTGAGGCCCACAAACTTCCACTGTCCTGAGGACCACAAGCTCCCACCAACCCGAGGTTCACCATCTCCCACCAACCTGAAGTCCACAAGCACCCACGAACCTGAGCTTCACAAGCTCCCACCATCTTGAGGACCACAAACTCCCACTATCCTGCAGTCTGACCCAATAGCTCCCATTACGTTATAGTCCACAAGCTCTTTTTATCCTGAGGTCCACAAGTTTCACCAAATAAAGGTCCACAAGCTCCCACCATCCTGAGGACCAAAGGTTTCCACTAACCCAAGGTCCACAAGCTCCCACCATCCCAAAGCCCACAAGCTCCCAACATCCCGAGGCCCACAAGATCCCATCATCCTGAGGCCCACAACTTCCCATCATCCTGAGCAGAGCAGAGAGTATGCAAGCTTGTAAGCTTGTGATGGTGATTTCAGGTCTTAATCCTGCCATGGTCACGTACACACAGTCTTTATCTGGTAGTGAGATCGAAGGGCCTGCTTAGTTTGGCTAAAATGAACCCTTTAATCATTTCAAGGTATTATGAAATCAGTCTCTGTGTTCCCATTCACTTCCACTTTAAATACAATACAGGCATGCCCCTGTAGTGAAACCCTAATCACAGTACACACCCACAGACTTTTGCAATCATGTATAATTAATTTGAATTCTAAACATTCTATAATAAAGTACTCATATAATAATGTACTAGGAAGCAAGTATATTTCAGAACATACACAGGCTGTACAATATGATCCAGATCTTTTAGAGGGCTGCTTTAGAATATTATTGTACTGTTTTAAAAATGCTTTCTGCTTTACTGGAGAGAATTCTCTTTCAGTCGGGTGTTTTATTACAGTCATAGATTTGGTTTTATTACAAGCACAGAAACAAACAACCATTGCTATTTTCTCTGTAGTTAATTGTATTCCTCATTTGAGAACCCTGTGGTCCATATCATTTGGCAGCTTAGTTTAGCTCCAGTGTCAAAATGGCAGCCTCCAGCTGCTCATATCAAGTGCATTTAAAGCAATAATCATTCCAAGGATTAGATGGTCTATTCCACTGCCATCTCCAGTTATATCTGAATCAGGATTTATTCGAGAGAAGGAAGTAGTTACATGCATCTATTAAAAACACTTTTCCCTGCACAAATCAGTGGCTGATAAGTGAGACATGTACACAAACTATCTTTGGGAGAAATTGAAGCATTCCTCATTTCCTGATCAATGCAGTCTCTATTTAATGCATGAGTGTGTGTCTTTGGGTGTGAACCTGGGTAAACACCTCACATCCTGGTCAAGGGAGTTGGCATTACGCACATAATCAAACAGACAGTGAAACGTTTCAGCAGAAAGCCATGTCACGATTAAACCTAATCCCTATAGAAATCATTTTAGGCATTTAAAAGATTAAATGCACTTTACTACCATTGTAGTATTTATACTTTAACACGTCTCTCTAACTCAGTTTCACTAATGACATGATCACAATGGATTCTTGTATCATGATCAGCTGGACTATCATGTTTTTACCTGGGTGTAGTGCCTGTGAGAATGACAGAACTGTAAAGAAGGGTAAAGGCAAAAGACAGGCAGAACTACTTGCTCTCACCGTGGCTGCAGTTTGTCCAGACTCTCGCTGAAGTGGTTGTTGAGGAACAGATCCAAGGCCTCCATACACTCTTCAAGACATGCCTTTAAGGACGTCTGTGTGGAGCTGAGTCAAGATAAACGCATAAAAACAGCACCAAATGATCAAATATTTTAGTTCTTGACAGAATGAAGGTTTGCCACCTGATGAAAACACTGAGCGTAAGAAGGTGATAAAAAATTAATAAGCAATGTCTTCCGCTTTGAAACATGCCCTTTATTAATTATAAATTATGCCTTATGACACAGTATACCTGGGGCTATAAAAAGCCCCCAGTGTAATAGGAGAAAGTCAAATGGTGGTGATTAGTGTAAGAGGTTCAATAAAATATTTTAATATTTGTACAGAGGAAAGATTTTCTAAAGTGTAAGAGGATCCAGTGGGATTGTGCCTGATATCAGGCCTGTACCATCATATAGAATACACACACACATATTTAACATGTACATTTGCTCTTAGGGACACACAGAAATCTCATCACCGTAGATTCAGCATGGGTGAAACACATGCGCGCACATACACACACACACACACACACACACACAGACACACAGTTGCTGGGAATTTTGTCACATGTAGAGCTTTGTGAAACACCATGAAAAACACATACTCTCTCTCTCTCGCTTTCTCTCTCCAAGGTGTCTCATGTTTGCTCTGAGTAAGCTGATAATTGCATTTCAGGTGCTTATGGGTCAAAAATGGCAAATAATAAATTAAAAAAAAATATATATTATATTCCTAAATAAGTACTTTTTGACTTTTTGTGTTGCACTTTAGAACCTATATAGGTTCTAAAGTGCGTGTGTGCATGTATATATATGTATATATATATATGTATATGTGTGTGTATATACACAAGCCACTTTAATAGGAACACCTGTACACCTGCTCATTCATGTAATTATTCAATCAGCCAATCACATGGTAGCAGCACAACACATAAAATGCCGTTCATCATGCAGATACAGGTCAGATGTTTTTCCCCCATCCTGATGTTCACATCAAATATCACAATGGGGGAAAAAAAGTGATCTCAGTGACTTTGACCATGTCATGGATGCTGGTTTGAGCATTTCAGAAACTGGTGATCTGTGTTCTTCACACACACACACACAGCTGTGTCCAGAGCTTACACAGAACTGTGCGAAAAACCAAAAAACATCCAGTAAGCAGCAGTTTTGTGAGCAGAAACACCTTTATGATGAGAGACATCAGAAGAGAGTGGCCAGACTAGTTTGAGCTGACAGGAAGGCTATGGCAACTCAAATAAACACATTTTACATTTGTGGTAAGCAGAAAAGCATTTCAGAACACACAAAATGTCAAACTTTGAGGCGGATAGACTACACCAGCAGAACAGGCTACAGTGCACTGAAACTTGACAGACCAGGTAATGTCTTTTCCAATCTTCAACTGGCCAGTTGTGATATACTCAAATCTGCATCTGGCACCAACACCCATGCCATGGCCAAAGTCACTGAGATCACAGCTTTCCCCATCCTGATGTTTTAATGTGAACTGAAGCTTTTGGCCTGTATTGCTTTTTGCACTATCCGTTGCACCCAAATGAATCTGGTTCCTCTCAATGAATCTTTCTTCCTCATATTGTCTCAGGGAGTTTTTCCCAGCCACCGTCGCCTCTGGCTTGCTCATTAGGGATAAATATGTGAATTTACAATCTATTTTTTGAATCCATTTATTTCAGTAAAGCTGCTTTGTGACAATATCCATTGTTAATTAAAATTGAATTGAATTGAATTGTATCTGTATCTGCATGAGTTTATACATTATGCTGCTGCCACATGATTGGCTGAGTGGATAATTACATGAATTACATGAGCAGGTGTACAGGTGTTCCTAGTAAGTTTATATTGGTGTATTCATGTATATTAATATTACATTTGCGTACATGTACTCTATTCAGGTGCAAATCTTTGACGTTTATAATATAGGGAATAATAATAATAATAATAATAATAATAATAATAATAATAATAATAAATTATTATTATTATTATTATTATTATTATTATTAACAACATAAACAGAACAATACTCTTTAAGAGTGCTCACTTTGTGTTCCGGGTAAAAGAGTCGACTCTCACTCTTTCTCTCACACACACACACACAGCTCAGTGTGTACAAAAACCAATTACACAACGAGGAAGGAAGACTCGAGTGGCAGGAGGGAGGGGTGTGAAAAAATGACCCAAGTAGGAAAGAAAAATTCTGAACAAACTGCAAAACTCACCACAAACCAACTGAATCAGCCAAAACGGAGCTCAGCACATAACAGTGAGGAGGCACTTTAACAGTCGCTAACACCTCCATCGCTGCTATAATAGCACACGGTTGCTACGCTGTCAGTGTTAAGCGTCACATCACGCTTATTTTTTTTTTACGACAGAAAGCATTAAAGCCTTTACTGTAATATAACTGTCAGCCCACTGAAGAAAAAAGCTAATTAAGAAAGCCGCCCGAGGCTTACCATGCCATCCTGAGCTATTATCAGTAGCGCGTGAGCGGCTATTTCACACAGCAGCGCGTGAGCGGCTAACCCAAGAGCAGCTGTTGCTACTTACTTCGCACTAACAGGTGCATCTTTCCCGTTGGACATGATTTCAGTTTCGAGTCTCCTCTAAGTCCTGGGTGTAACCGAAACACCTGTCAGAAAGTGCTCCGGGCTTGGCTCGCTTCCAAATAGCCAGTGACTTGGGAGAACAGAGCCGACAACTGGTGCGGAGAAGCAGTTAGTCGCATTGAGTTTAGGAATCCTGAGGACTTCAGCAGGAGCGTTCAGTCGTGTGAAAGAGGCGGCTCGATTTTCTCCTGCGTGCTGGGGCTCCGGGAACACGAACGCTTCTTGGCTCCTCCTCGTCACCACCGGTTTGGCTTTCTGCCACGACTGCAAGAATTATCCACATCACCACCACCACTACCTTGTCTAGTTTAATTATTCAGCTGTGTAAGTTCTAAAAACTGATTGTGGAAGGCAAAATGTGCAGCAAAGCTTTAATACTATTAGGTCAGTTAACCTACTCTGTAGCAGGGGTGCTCATTTTTTTTAGTCAGGGACCCTTTATTTATTTCACAAGTATTATTCCAGTTAGCATTATGTAGGCCATAGGCTTTATAACGTTTTTAATGGTGTGTGGTGATTTCCACCACTGTAATTATTAAAAAAAAAAAAAAAAATCACCCCTGTGGTTCCTTAGACAGCACTTTATAGGACTATTTATTATTCATTCAAGTCTAGTGTGATAAACTGATATTAAAATGGGTAGAAGAGCTGAAAGAATGTACACTCATGGGCAAAAAATGGGGGGGGGGGGCAAGCCCAAAATTGCAAATATTAAGCTTTTAATGGTCTTAACAACAACAAATCATTGGCCAGAAAATGAGCAAGAATTAAACAAATGTACTCCTGAGACCTCCTGTGCCACCATTTTACTTTTGGTTTACTTTTGCTGCAGTGAACTATTTAGGGAAAAGTCAGAAACAGGGAAATTAAGTCAACTTAAGTATTCTTATGTAATCATTAACTAACATGTCTGGGTGTACAAAATCTTCTGTTTTTTTTTTTTCTTAAACGATTAGTCATTATTTGGTTATCTGCCACACTATGCAGCCCATCATGGGTCACAAGGCTTAAACATTTAAATAAATCAAAGGGAAAAGCTCTCCCATACCAACTTCCTTTATCTATTTGTTTAATTCTTGCTAATTTCTTGACCAATGATTTGTTAAGACCATTAAAAGCTTAATATCTTGCCATTTTGGGCTTGGCCCAGGAGTGTTCATCCCCAAAAGCAAACATACAGTTCCTCTGAGTTCCCTTATGACCTCTTCCAATCTCCGCGCCTTTGTCATTTATCACTCCTTGACATGTTTTACATATCTTTTACGATTGTTGAGTTCAGTGACTAGTTAAGTGACAAGTTGTCTAAACATGAATCAGCTCGGCTTCTGTAGCAGATCCTCTATTGCATTTTAGCTGATCACGCACATTTATTTAAATTATTTTGCTGAATGCAGCTCATCGGACCAGGGACCAGCTACAGGACTAAGTTGTCATTTTATTTACCTTTTTTGGTCTGATTAGTGAACTGGCGACATGGCTTGTTTAAAGAAAAAGCCGACAATGAAAACAATGTTTAAAGAGTAATAGACAAAGTATGCATTTCCCCACATCAAATTTCAAACAAGTGTCTCCTGTATTCAGAGTCTGTGGCGCTAGTCAAAAGTGGTAGCATTAGATGTCACTAAACAAACCATAATCACTTTGATTTGTCTTTATAGTTTATAGTCATAAACTAGTGGTCATGTAATGGTCAAGCATTAAAGGTAACTGCTCTACAAATTTTAGTTGAATGCCCCTGCTCTAAAATATAGTGTTCTTGAGCTGCTGTGAGTCACCCCGCCAAGCCTGTATTAGTAATTCACAGTAAGACCTGCTCAGGTTCAATTTGGCAGTAGCTTTGAGATGCATCAAGTCAGCATGTCCTAGCCTTAGAAAGAAAGAAATTTGGCTTTACAGAGTCAACAGTAGTAGGGCTATGTTAGTTAAAATAGAGGCTGGAGAACTCAAATCAGATTGAATTACAAAATATACCAATCAAGTAACAAAATACATGGAGAGAACAGATCGGCTAATAAAATGCACACACCAAACATGACCAATCTTGTGAGTTTGGTTCTCCATGCTGTATTCTAACAAGTTAGCTTAAGATAGGCAACTAGGGTACTACCATCAGCATCAGTATAGGTGTGTAACGATATGCTCTGGTCACGATTCGATTCTCGATACTGGCTTAACGATTCAATTCAGTTCGGTTCTCAGAATATTTTGAACAAAATTTGAATGAAGAGAAATTATGACTAAAAAAGACTCAGAACTAACTTTGGGTGGAACTGCCAAGAACAGAGGTTTAATATTGTCAGTACAATGTACGAAACCATATCTTAAAGATAAATAAATACATTTATAAATTTTCCTAAAAATTTGATTGAATAAACAAAGACTGTGACCCAGGGAAAATCATTGATTGAAACATAATGAGCTCCGTAGCAGTGCCTGAGGCGTCATTTTACCTGGAAATACAGCTCCACAGTCAGCTAAAATGACTGCTTCCACAGCCTCTTTCTAAGGCACTGTAAATTTCAGTGGCGACTATGTCGTTTGAAAGCTAACAAAGAGTTCTTTTTAAGTTTTATAATGTGGTTGTGTAACAATATAACCTATAATGCGTGTTGGTCATTGTGATCTGGAGCTATCGAGCACTTCACTAGTGCAGATGATTCCCGGTAATGGTGCTGGCTCTTCATGAACGAATGAGATCATGTGCCCAGCATGCTCTCTATATACACTCACTGAGCACTTAATTAGGAACACCTGTACACCTACTCATTCATGCATAAAATCATGCAGATAAGGGCCACCAGCTTCAGTTAATGTTCCCATCAACCATCAGAATGGGGAAAAAACGTGATTTTGACTGTGGCATGATTGTTGGTGCCAGACGGGCTGGTTTGAGTATTTCTATAACTGCTGTTCTCCTGGGATTTTCATGCATAACAGTCTCTAGAGTTTACTCAGAATGGTGCAATAAAGAAAAAACATCCAGTGAATGGCAGTTCTGTGGATGTAAACACCTTGTTGATGAGAGAGGTCTGTACAATTGTGGTGAACAGAAAAACATCTCAGAATGCATAACATGATGAACCTTGAGGTGGATGGGCTACAATAGCAGAAGACCATGTCAGGTTCCACTTCTGTCAGCCAAGAACAGAAAGCTAAAGCTGCAGTGGGCTCAGGCTCACAAAACTCATTGTCATGTTCATGAAACTGGTCTAATGAATCTTGATTTCTGCTGAGGCACACAGATGACTGGGTCAGAATTTGGCACCAACAGCATGAATCCATGGACCCAACCTGCCTTGTGTCAACAGTCCAGGCTGGTGGAGGTGGTGTAATGGTGTGGGGAATGTTTTCTTGGAACACTTTGGGGCCGTTAATACCAATCAATCATCACTTGAATGCCACAGCCTATTTGAGTATTGTTGCTGACCATGTGCATCCCTTCATGGCCACAATTTACCCATCTTCTAATGGCTACTTCCAGCATGCTAATGCACCATGTCACAAAGCAAAAGTCGTCTCAAACTGGTTTCATGAACATGACAATGAGTTCAGTGTTCTTCATCAGCCTTCTCAGTCACGGGATCTGAATCCAATAGAACAGATTTTAGCTCTATGGCTTACACAGATTGGGACCTCTGGTGTTCCATCAGTGCAGTTGCATTAGATGCATAATTAATAGAATGCTGATACGGTGTGAATCGCACGATGTATCGTTACACTGCTAGTATATAACTATAGCTCAGTTCAAATAAATCAGATTTTATTTGTACAGCACTTAACAACATACACTGACATAAAGTGGCTTTCTGCTTTTGAGAAATCTCAAAATATAGATTTAGATCCCTAATAAGCAAGCCAGAGATGACAGTGGCAATCAAGCCTCCCTGATGACATGAAACCTTGAGAAGAACCAGACTCAAAAGGGAACCCATCATCTTCTAGGTTAGACCAGATTGGGAGATTATAAATCATTACAGTATACAGTTGTAGAAGGCAAACAGTATTAAGTATGTTTACAAGATGTTCAGTATGAGCATATTGTGAATAGAAGTCCTGGGATAAGCACAGGACAGTCAGCAGCAGTTCTTAGAAGCTACAAGAAATTACAGTGTCAGATTGCATGATGCATGAAACACAAGCCATGTCAGAAAATGTTCTTACAGGGGTACATTACAGATAGCATTTTTCTGTACGAAACAGCTTTTAACTGCCACATTTTACATCCAGTAGCTTCAAAGAGTGATTACACCCTTGAATTTGGTTAGTCTTCTGCCTCTATGCAGATTTTAGTGTGTACATCACAAGTGTGTGACATGAATAATGGGGCAAGGAAGAGGGAGGGGTTGTCAACATTAGCAATCACACAAATAAAGCTTTATGCCAAAATAAATAAATAAATAAATAAATGGAAGGGCGAGCAGAGATAGCAACACATCAGAGATCATTTGAAGTGGCACACTTCTCTTCACCAGACTCCCACTGGTGTGATAATAATAATGAACTGGATAAACAAACAGTCAGCTAGGAGCCTTATCAATTTGAGCCTTTGACTGAGAGAGCACATGTAGTTCCTAGAGATTTATATGGAGATTGAAGAGAGGCTCATAGTTGGTGAATGGTACAAACTATGTGTCGTTCTTAGCTTAGGTGTTTATACAGTAATATAATAATCAGCCTAATAATAAGTTTGTAGTATTTATAATATTGTCTATAAAAGTTATAGTGATAACTAAGAAGATAGATAAGGTCTACAAAGGCCCCTCTCAAAATTTTTTTGACATTGAGGAGTGCTGCTAGACCTCCAATGCGGACCACTTTTATTTATTTATTTATTTATTTATATATATTAATTAATTAATTTTTTTTTACTTTTTGTAAACTAACAATATATATAGTGGTGCATAATGGAGTGCAGCAGAGCAGCATCAAAATACCAAATATTATTGGACAATTTCTAAGGTGGTTTAAAAATATAAATAAAAAACATTGAACAGAGGTCCCCTGACGACTGTGGGCCCCATACCTACAACCTATGTTAGCCTGTGCATTAATCTGCCCCTGGCGGACGCAACTTGGAAACACAGTAGACTCAGGTTGACCTGGCTGGTGAATGTTTATTTTGGGCGTGTGCCACTGCATGGTATTAAAAAGGAAAAACACAAAACAAGAAAACACAAGCTTTGTGACTTTTCAGGAGCTCTGTCTCTGCTCAGGTCAAATGTCACACACATTCCCACTCCTTGCTCACTCAATGGCACTGAATGGCAATTTTTTAATAAACATTCACAAATAAGTGACAGGTGTGCCACATTCATTTGTTGGTTCCCCCTGCTCCCGCTGCAGACATTCGCTAAAGCATGCCCCCACCTGCCACAATATCTTCACCACCCGATGCAGGCTGGAAAACCATCCGGACTGTAACCTACTCACCCCAAAGGGAAAGAAAGTCAGCTACTCCCATTTGTGCCCCCAGCCTGTGGACCAGTAGATGGCTGTAATGGCTGATACCAACAAGTGATTCACATGTTGGCATACTTCACCTGGTGGAGCCACTGCAGGGGGTGTGGCCCGAACAGAGAGTGCGTGGGCGTCCCAGCAAGTAATATTAGAGAGTAAGCACTGTGCATTTGATGGGCAGACATTCCTTCTCCATGGTGCATTCTTTGACTCCCAGAGTGAGAGTTTTCTCCTGATGTACAGCACTGAGTTTTCCTCCCCCTCTGCCACCTGGGACAGAACAGCCCCTAGCCCCCTGTCTGACGTGTCAGTCTGCAACACAAGAGGGAGAGAAAAGTTAGGGAAGCAAAACAATGGCCCCCCCACAGAGTGCCGCTTTAACCCTCACAAAGGACCGCTGGCACTGCTCCGACCACAGGACCATGTCTTGTGCCCCCTTTTTAGTGAGATCAGTCAGCACGCTGGTAAGGTCCAAATAACTAGGCACAAACCTGCAATCCCACCAGTCCCAGGAAATGTCTCACCTCCTTTTAGGTCTTGGGTCTCGGGCAGGCTGCAATTGCTGTAGTCTTATTAATTTGGGGACACACCTGCTCAAGACCCGATTGAAAGCCCAGGAGGTGGTGCGGCTGCACCCCGGGAAGCTGTGGGTGGCGTCAGTCTCTTCCGCCATGGCACCGGGGTGGGCAAAGTTCTGGTAACCGGCAGTAAGGCGCACTGTCTCCCTGTGTCCGTGCTCACAGACATGTAGGCCTTGGCCAGTTGGATCGGTTAACGAGTCAAATTGATGCCAATGGATCAACTCAGATGTTCCCACTGGCAGCTGGGTGATGAACTGTTTTAGTGTCACTCACTTGATGACCTTCTCTGGATGGGCAGGGTCCAGCTGCATCCAGCATTTACAGGAGTCCAAGAGCTTCTGGGCATATGTGAACAGGTGATCCCCCTCCCTGCGCTCCATGGAACGGAACCACTGCTGATGTTCCTTTTGGCAACAGTCCAATGCACTCAAGCACGGCTGTCCACTTGGCCATGGAATCCAGCTGGCACTCTGGTGGCAGCCTACGGGCTACCATCAGGGCTTCTCCCATCGGGAGGGCATGGATGTGCAGCCCCCACTCTCCACTCCACCAACCGCACACTGGGGTGGTACCTTCAAACATCTCCAGGTATGACTCATCCTGGGCTGTCATCCTTGCCAGAGAGAAGGAGATTAAAGAGGGGTTTGTGGGGGTTGAAGGGAGGTTAGTAGGCTCTGGATGACAGTGTGGTCTTCAACTTGCTCGTTCACAACTTTTGCAAGATCTCCTATTGCTGCTACTGCAGACTCACAAAAAGCCTGATGCTGTCACTCCTGAATTTATGCTAGTGACTGGATCACTTGGGTGAGAGGACTGGAGTCCACGTCCACATGAAAACATTCTCTGAGCTGCTTTCTCCTGGGTTTCAGCACCAGTCTAGCAAATGATAGCGGATACAACTCAGAAACACAGTGGACTCAGGTTGAGATAGACAGTGAGTGTTTATTCTAGGCAAGTGCCACTGCACAGTATTAAAAGGGAAAAATAAAAAACAAGAAAATGTAAGCTTGGAGACTTTTCAGCAGCTCTGTTTCTGCTTAGGTCACACAACAAACACACACACTCCTCAGCCTCACTCACTGAGAGAGAAACACCTTGTTAAATATAGCTGCAAGCAGCAATTAAGGGGTCCAAGAACTTTCTGTTCCCACAGCGAACAGAGGAAGGCCAGAAGCCACTGGGGCCATCAGACCTTTCCAAGCTGTACCTGTTTTTGGTAGCCTTTCCAAGCTGCAAATGAAGTCATATCCTGTTTCTTAATTTTAGGTCATGTTGTTAAAAATATGACAGGTTTAATGTCAATATGTGAAAGAGTTGCTGTGATATGCCCTCACTTCCTGTTTGTTTGCTTAGCAATCAAATGCATTTGCAGGTTATAGACAAAAATGTCTCAAAAATCAAAAATCTGAATAACTGGTCACAATTAGACAAAATTTGTTGGACAAGAAGAAAAAAAACTGTTTTTATCAAATTTCAAAATGGCTAACTTCCAGTTCAGCAAATTACAATTTTTTTACATGACAAACTCCAGGCACCTTCTTGGGAATCAAGAGAAAGAAGAATCTGGTTCAAATGTTATGAGAAGTTTTTCTCATTTGTGAATTATAGCGCCCCCTTGATGGGATTTAGACAAAAATTCTTTGAACAAGGTCATTTACTCATCTACATAGTGTGGTCAAAATCCTTCACACTGTGGCTCAGAGACACAATTAATTCTTGTTTGGTGTCAATTTGGTGTCATCAATTTGTTAGTGTGGACAAATCATCCATCATATCAAAAATCTGAGAAACAAGTTTTGTTTTGGTTATGGGACAAAATTTGTAGGAGAAGAAGTGGAAAAAAAAGCTTTTTGTCAAAATTGAAATGGAAACAGGCTGACTTCCTGATTGAGAAATCACAAATTCATTATCTCAGTAAAAAAAACCCAAAAAACTTCACCCTCAACGGAATCAAGACAAACAAGAACCTTCATTTGATGTTGATCAGTTTTAAAGTTATTGGCAATTTTATTTTGTGAATTATTGTGCCACAGAGGTCCTTCAGTTGTCTACAAAGATTGGTCAGAAAACATCGCACCATTGCTGAGATATGCCTTCACTGGCTTCAGTGAAAGCATATTTAGACAAAACTTCTTGGAGACCTCTAGGATGAGGTCCTTCAGTGACGTACTGAGTTTTGTCAGTAACCATCACAAGATTGCTCAGATATGCCCTCACTTCCTGTTTGGTGGCTTCCCCAACAAATTCATTTATGCATTATGGACGAACTGTCCCAGTTATCAAAAATCAAAGAAACAACTCTTTTTTCAGACAAATTTGGTGATGACTGAACAAAATTTGTAGGAGAAGAAATAAAAAATGTTTCTGAAAATGGCTGACTTCCTCTGTGAGATATCACACAACTGTTAAATCTACAAAATTGGCACCTGCAAGGGAATCTAGACACCTAGAGGTGAATTTAGACAAACCTTTTTGGAAACCCTTAGGGAAAGGTGCTTAAGTTATCTACAAAGTTTGGCCACAATATGTTACACCCTTGCTGAGATATGCCTTCACATCCTGTTTGGTGGCTTCAACATCAAATTCATTTGCATGTTATGGACAAACCGTCCCGTATATCAAAAATGAAAGAAACAATTTTTTTCGGGATAGTCTCACAATCCTGTGATTCAAAATTGGTGATGATTAGAAAAAGGAGGAGAAGAAGTGAAAAACTGTTTTTGAATAAATTCAAAATGGCAGTGGCCAATATGGCAGAAATTGACATCATGGTGTCTTGAACTCGGCTTGACCCAAAGAATCAGAGGAAAGTAGAATTGCATTTCGATGAGATTGCGTTGTGGAGTTATTATTGTAAATGTATGTCCAAATTTGCCCTTTTGGTGCCACTAGAGGGCTTGAGTGATGTACAGCACAACTGCTGTGAAGGTAGCTGAGACTGTCCTGTATCACTGTGCCAAATTTCATAAAAAAGCATATGAAGCGTTCTATGGGCTGCCATAGATTTCCATGTGGAAGTATAATAATAATAACAAAACATACAATCACTATAGGTGCCTGATCTCCTGAAACAGTATGGCCCATCCTGAGCACTTTACTCAGCTGATGCAGGCCTACTATTATTCTGGATTACCCACAAGTCAGGCAGTGAAAATTTTTCTTAAACTCTGGCATAGTTTCCAGAAAACATTAGAAACATTAGAAACACCAGGTGTTTTTTTTAAAAGTCTTATTTAACTTAGCCTATGCCAAGTTTAAAGACTGGAAAAAGACCAGGTGATTTTTTTCCCCCTAATCTTCAACTGTCAAGTTTTGGTGAGTCTGTGCCCATGATAGCCTCAGATTCCTGTTCTTGGCTGACAGGAGTGGAACCTGATGTGGTCTTCTGCTGTTGTAGCTCATCCACCTCAAGGTTTGATGTTCTGTGCATGCTGAGATGCTTTTCTGCTCACCACGGTTGTAAAGAGTGATTGTACTGTATAAGTTACTATATCCTTCCTGGCAACTTGATTCAATCTGGCCATTTTCCTGTGAACTCTCTTATCAACAAGGCATTTCCACCTACGGAACTGTCTCTCATTCATTGTTTTTTTTTTTTCATTGCATTGTTTTCTGCACCATTCTGTGTAAACTCTAGAGACTGTTGTATGTGAAAATCCTCAGAGATCAGCAATTTCTGAAATACTTATACCAGCCCTTCTGGTACCAATAACCATACCACAGTTTAAGTCACAGAGATCACACTTTTTCCCCATGTTTGATGGGAACATTAACTGAAGCTCTTGACCTGTATCTGCATGGATTTTATGCATTGCGCTGCTGCCACATGATTGGCTGATTAGATAACTGCATAAATGTGCAAGTGTACAGGTGTTCCTATTAAAGTGGATGGTGAGTGTATGTCCAAATTTGCCCTATTGGTGGCACTAGAGGGCTTGAGTGGCATACATCAAAATTGCTGTAAAGATAGTCCTCTATCACTGGGCAAAATTTTATAAAAAGCATACAAAGTGCAATAACAGTAATAAGAATAAGAAAAAGCAAACATACAATTCGTAAAGGGTGCCTGCGCACCTTCACAAATAAGCAACAGCCACGGTAATTTGCTAGCTAGTTAGCCACTTCCTGTGTGGCATGTTGATCTATTTATTTAAGCTAGCACTATGTGTTATATCACATTTATTTTTAACAAAGCAGATTATTTTTCACTAATTTTCTTACCATTTATGACCAGAAAGTCAAAGGTTTTGGTATTAGACCTAAATACTCTATTTATTGCCTACTTTTATTTTTCATGCTGATTGCATAGTTGCACATGTAATCATGTTTTGTGTTACATTTGGGTTAGTTTTTGTTTTTAATCTTTCTCTCTCCTTTTTAGTTGCTTGTCTTTCCTCAGGAAGCCTTCACTTATTAGAAATATGCTGCCATGATTTTTGTCACTGCAACATGAAAATGCAAAAATAAAATATAATAATAATAAATAAATTATTTACAATCAAAGCTATTCTGTTTATCACTAACATTAGCTAAGATAGGTAGCTAGCAAGCTGAGCACAAGTTCTTTTTCTGGGTACCACATCATCCGCTTCTCTGTACTGAGAAGAAAAATGTGAATTTACTGCTGTGCTTGTAAATTTGACCCAAACACCAATCTATGTAAGTGGAATCAGTTGTTGTGTCAGATGTGTGTGTGTGTGTGTGTTAGTAACAGTAAGTTCTGCATAAACTAAATGTAAATTCAATGTTTTAATGTATGCACATCAGTGTTGTGAAATTGGTTGAAACAGTTTTATAGGCAGAGGACCCTTCAAGTGTCTTTACACGTTCTCCTGGCAAAGTGGGTATACATGTAATAAGAGCTCTAGTAAAAACAATTTTATTCTCCCTTTACTTAGGGGAATCACACATATCATATTTAAAGATTATGGTATATAGTATCTCTTCTCACATGATACAATGTGCTACATGCCATACTCTGTGCTGTAATTCTACCAGGAGGTGGCAGCACAAGTCAATGAATTTGTATATGCATAAAAATAACTAAACTAAGATTAAATTAATCTAACCCTATCTTTGAAAGTCAACTGCTGTTTGTAGCCTTGTTGAATTACTGGAAAGCACACCAAAAAGTTTTTGTTCACTGTGCTACTCATGCTCATCCATATCCATCCTCCTATCAAGTTGTAGGGCAAGCATAAGAGCAAAACCCTGACATATATACAAACACAAAAAGTTTCTTTTCAGAAGATCTACACAAAATATACAAAGTTTTCCCCATAACTGTGACATTTCTAGATAGGTGTTTTAGACAATGTGGACTTCACCCGCCTCAAGGCTCGACATGTGCAGGCCGAGATGCGTTTCTGCTCACAGTGGTAGTAAAGAGGGATTATTTGATTTACCATAGACTTCCTGTTAGCTTGAAGCAGTCTAGCCATTCTTCTCTGACTTCTCTACCCACAGAACTGCTGCTTGATGAATGTCTTTTTTTTTTTTTTTTTTTTTTTGCACCATTCTGTGTAAACTTTAGAGACTGTGTGTGAAAATCCTCGGAGATCAGCAGTTTCTGAAATACTTATACCAGCCCTTCTGGAACCAATAACCATACCATGGTCAAAGTCACTGAAATCACATTTTTGCCCCTCCTGATGTTTGATGTGAACATTAACTTAAAAAAAACCAACAGTTTTTGACATGTATCTGCATGATTTATACATTGTGCTGCCAGCACATGATTGGCTGATTCAGTAATCGCATGAATGAGCAGGTGTACAGCCATTCTTATTAAACTGATCAGTGAGTATATATAATAAAATAATTAGACATAGTTTTTTTTTTTTTTTTTTTTTTTGCATGTGCAAGGACTCAGATTGTTCTTTCTCTCAATCTTCTTTCAATCTTTTTCTCAATCCCTCTCCTCCATATTTTACGTTGTGTATGATGTAGTGAGCAGGAAATGAAGCTCTAGAGAGATAAAGGAAGCTATAAGAAAACAATTTCACACCAGATTTAAGAGGTCATTATCCTCTTTCCAGGCAGCATAAAACCCTATTATGAAAGACAGAAACAGAAACAGAGAAAGAGACAGACAGGGTTCTTATCACTTTTAATTGGGCTTAATCAATCAGAACATCGTCAAGTATTAAGTGTTGCTTAAATGCTGATGTTTTTATCTTCTATTCTATCATCAAGTGATTTTTCACATAAGCAAACACATTCTAATAAAGTTTGATCCATTTATTTTTTTATTGAATTATTGTGATTTTGTATTTGCTGTTTTGGCAGCAGGGGGCGTGTTTGAGTGCCAGCTGTGAAGCAGAGAGTGAGAAGGGGGAAATGAGTGAGTAATGAATCATTGTCCACACCTGTATATGGTTAATGACAGCCAATTTATGTTCTACTTTTCCTCCTCACTAGGCTGCCAGATGCCTAGCAGATGCTAGAGAGTGATGGAGCTGACCTTACCTGCCCTGACCCAGCTGAGCTAAACTTGAGCCGGATGCCGCAATTAATTTTAATTAATTTTGCTCACTTTTTGCTCAATTAATTTTAATTAATTTTGCTCATCCCATTGACCAGAGGTATCACAGTGCTAAATGATATTTATTTATTTTTTGTCAATCAAGATTCAAGATTTCTCTGTCATTTCTCTACATTCCTGTACACAAAAATGAAATGGCAAACAGGGCAGAACAATTAAAGAATAATTTCTAGAATAGAGAAAGTCTATAAAAAGTTGCAGGTTAAAAATATAGAAATATACAATTGAATTATCAAGTTATATTATATCCAAATTGAATATGACTAAATAAATACAACAAAACCATGTGGTGAAAGTGAGCAGCAGTGTAAGGGGAAAAAAATTAAAAAGGGCAAGGTGTAGAGTGTTGGATTGTCCTACTGGTAGTCCAGTGTGTCCAGTACTGGGGAGAGGTGGGGAGTGGGTGTGCTTGTGGGGGGCACAGAGTGTTCATGATCTTAATCTTAATGATCTTACTGAGTTTGGCCAGAAGACCAGCTTCTAGGTCAGCTCTTCTTCTATTTCACAATGATGGAGCCCACTGTGCTCCTGGAAACATTTTAAAGCTTCAGAAATGGTTTTGTACCCTTGCCCACATCTATGTTTCGACACAATTTGTTAGCGGAGATCTACAGGGAGTTCCATGAACTTCATGGCTTGGTTTTTGGTCTGACATGCACTGTGTGTGTCTTTCTAAATCATGTCCAATCTAATGACTTTGTCACAGGTGGATTCCAGATGTCTAAAATCATCTCAAGATAATCAAAGCAAACAGGATGCACCCGAGTTCAGTTTGAAGTGCCTTAGCCAAGGGTCTGATTACATATCTAAATAAGATTTCAGTTTTAGATTTTTAATCCCACTTATCCTCCACAGGGTTGCAGAGGGCCTGGAACCTTTCTCAGGGAGTTTGGGGCATGAGGCAGGGCACACTTGCACGCACACTAGAAATGCCAATCAGCCTAAGCCAATGTTTATCCAAAACGATGTGAGAGACTGATAAACTCCTACAGAAAATGTTTACTTCAAGTTATTGCTGCTAAGGAGGGCTCTACATGTTACTGAACTTAAATCTTAAACTTATTTCTGTATTTTTATTTCTGTATTTTAATAAGTATAAACTTATTTCATATTTTTTTTCCCATCTGGTTTCTGAATGTTGGTTTACTTTTTGGGACAAAATGACAACATATTGAAATCTGTTGTGTTTTTTTTGTTGTTGTTGTCACCTGAGGTTATTTGTTTGTTTCTAGAAGTTGGTGAGGACCACACAATTGTTATTTAGGCCCTGCTTAATAAAAAATATAGAATTGCAGTAGAGTGTACTTTCTTTTTCCCATGACTGTAGATATTAATGCTTCACGTTTGCTGCTTTTTGTGATCTTCTGGCCTTAGTTATGTTAGTTACCTCACTTTGTTGCTCTTTTCACACCACAAGGAGCCACCCAGCAACTGCCTGATGCATAAAACCTTTTGTCAAGTGATAGTAAAGTGTGCTTTTTTTGCATATCTATTTAAAAAAAATAATGGGGCCCCTGCTGGTCCAGGGGCCTTAAGTGGCCGCTTATAACACTTATAACACAAAAGGTCCTGGTTTTCACCTCTGTGGTCTGTGTCAAATTTTCTTCTATTTTATATATGAACCTGATATGAATAGTGAGGTACTTATCATATGCACCACAATGAAATCTCTCACTAGGCACCTTGTCAGCACATAAATCTCCCTTTGAGCATTATCCATTTTTACCACTAACAATGACACTCACCTAGTTCAACAAATTCAAAGAAGAAAACAGCAGTTATATAACTAGCAGCCATGAATATCACAGCTTGCATTTGTAGGTCTGATATAGAATATAGGAGGGTGAAATATTATGTATATAGGGTATAATATTATGTATGAACTGCGAGTATAGTGCAGCTGCAACATAGACAATAGACAAAAGCTAGACAATTGTGTGCTTCAAACTTTGTGGCAACAGTTTGGGGAAGACCCACATATGGGTGTCCTTATACTTTTGGCCATATAATGTATTTTGAGCAAATATATGGGTCTAAGATCATGTAATAGGCTAGTGGTCAGCTGTGAAATGAAAAGACCACTGTTATCTTGACACTAGGGAGGAGATGAAAGATGTGAAGAGAAAATAAAGGTAGAGAAGAAGAAAAGAGAGGCAGGTGAGGAGAGGAGAGAACAGAAAGATAAAGATGACTGAAAAGAAGAGTGGAGGCTGAAGAGAGGTTAGTATTCCCCTCTCACCCCCCCCCCCCCAAAGTAACAGAATAAGTCTGTTTAAATGATTAAAGTGATTTAATGATTCCTTCGTTTTGTGAGAAATAAAATAATCCAACAGTATTACTTTGTATATAAGTACATACAGTACATTTCCTATTTAGTTTTTCACAGTAGGTACTGAATAATTTACAGGAGGTACTGAATAATATACTTTAGATAAACAACAGAATAATAAGCTGCGACTTTAAGGGTTAAAAAAAAAGACATTATTTTTTAACCACAGATTATTGAATCATTTTTATAACGTATGTATTACTGCAATTATTGACTGATTTTTTTAACCTTAAAAGGAATTCATTATGAAAGTGCATATGTACACATATAAACAAGTAAATAAACATCTTTAAAATATTTAATATTGACGTAAAATATACTGTACACTCTATACTGTAGCATGACAAAATATACTGTGCATTCTACGTTGTCATGCTACAAATAGTCACTTAATTTGAAAGATTTATAGATTAGTTATTTTATTTGCTATTTATTTACACAGAACAATGTTTGTAAAGGTGCATTTTAAGAAATATATAATTATCACAAAATATCATTCCTATAATATTAATTGCAGATAATTTAACTGCAAAACTGGCTAAAAAGGCATTTTTAATTTTTTATGTCATCTGTAACACAATGCCGGTAGACATTGAATTATGTGAAAATCACATTTCTGAATCAACATTAAAATAGTAAATCATTTATAGAATATAAATATATTATTGTGCATATATCATGTGTTCCTATATTAAAAATAAACACAATTTAATAAAAAAAATCTATAAAATCAATTCATTTATTTTTAAATGGTTTTCAGTAAATATGCTGTTGTAAATTTCAGATGTTTGGATGTGCTTTTGGTCAGGTTTCAGGCTTCTGTAGATTTTATTTGGCAATACAACGTCATGGAGACAACCATGGCGAAGAGCTAATAGTTATGAAAAACAGAAAGGAGAAACATTATTATTGAGAAAATGACAAAATGAAATGTCAATATGCTATAACCAATAACCCTCTCTTTACTCTAACACTAACTTTTGGTACAATAATTCTTATGATTTTGCATTATTTACTAGTAGGCAGAGTTTAAACACAGAGGAGTGGCTAAATTACCTCAAGCGCTGCGATGCCCAAGGCCACAGCTATGATGATAACTGAGTTTGAGTCAAAAACTTTTATCAGTGCAGGGAAACATCCATTAACATTCTGTGGAAGAAAAAGATAAAATCATATAATCAGATAGCAGACAAAAAAAAGACTGGGATATTAGTCATTTTCACAGTCTAGCAAATTTGTTTATAGTTAAAGAAATGAAGAAGAGTTAGTATGCAGATATAAAATATGAAAATGCCAAAAACAAATGATAACACACGCTCTTCCTCCAGCTAAATAGTCCCTGTATTTTTGTTTTTTTTGGTCAGTTTGTGGAAATTGAGTCTTGCAGTACTCACATTACTGTCAAATCTTTTAGCAGCTAGATGAATAGATTGTCTCTGCTAACTGAAATAAATAAAAATTACTAGGCTTTACCGCAACTGTAGCATTGCTGTATTTACAGGGTTGAAGCTGACAGCACTGGTATGGATACAGATTGGTAGTTTGGACGAAAGGGGAACCCGTGAAATCTGAATAGTTGTTGAATCCACAGCACTTCAGCTACAAGAGACCCAGACAGAAGGGGTGTTAAACAAACACAAGACATAGATATTAGCATATAATTTAAATAGGTTTATTTTAAGCAGGACTTTATATCCTAGAAAGCATGTGTTTAATTACAGAGATTACTGACCAAACACAAGACATAACTACTCCTGGAATAGAAATATATCAGGCAAGGCTTTGTTTACTGAAAATGTGTCTTTATTTCTTATCAACACAGGAAATGCAATCAAAAAATGGTATCAAGATTTTCTCTAATTAAGTTAACTCTCTAAACTAAGTTTACCAACCAAGTCCATAGTGGTGTTCCACAGACCCGTGACATCTGGATTAGCACCGTAGTCTTTTCGAATGCTCTCCACTACGGCGACTCCCACTTGACTTACCAGAGATTGTATCTGAGAGAGACAGATATGTGCAGCAGACATCATTAGGCAACAGGGGGTCTAAAGCAGCTCTCTGCATCGGTAAGGGCTGTGTTACTTACCAGTCCCTTGAAAACCACAATCACAATTGCTCCAGCAACCTCAGCAATGAAGACTATCAGGACAATGACAAAGAACTAAGAAGGAAAAGAGCAAGCAGACAAAAATGGTTAAAAAACAAAGCAAAGTGTGGGGACCATACCTCAGCCCAATTCTACAGCTGTGTATAGAACCCCCCCACGATAAAGTTCCCAGCTAACTGGTGGGTATAATAATATTTTATATGACCTCTGTGTGGCTCATGGGGCGGAGATGTGCCTCAAGTGTGATCTGTGACCACAACTGAGAAAATCATCTCCCATAACTAAGGCCAGAAGATCACAAAATCCCCCCCATCCCCTCCCAGGAATATATATCTAGTGGGTTAGCTCGGCTTCATCATTCTTGGGCAACCCTCTGGTGCAGTACCAGTACAATTATTTTAGATAATTTAGTTTTGAGACCCAATCGAAATAAACAGTTTCATGCTGAAAGTCTACACTTCAGGTGCCAAATGCTTATTCAGCAGCAGCAATGTCTGAGACAGTGGAGACAAATGAGCCTCCCTGGCCCAATCTATCAGGTATCTTAAGTATCAGTTTTAAATGAAATGCAAATTATGTGAGCCAAATCCCTTGGAACTATTGACATTTTATAGCTCATCATCCAACTGGAAAGATGTGCAGGTAAGCTGAGTGAGCTAGGCTAGCTAGAAAGATCTTTGGATGCTTTACAGGATTAAAGCTCTGTATTAAACTTAAGATATCATTTTTGATGTTCAGTAATATTGACTGCCATGTTAATTATATTAGATGCTGCTACAGCCTATAGGTGATGCTCAGAATAATGTGTGAGAGCATCTTTGCTGGATAGCTAAGTAGCTAGAAACATGTATGAATTAACAAGCTAGCTAACTAGCAAACTTAGCAAGCTACTGTTGATAATCGAGGTGGTTTTCACTTCAGCATAGCTCATGTGGTTAGTTAACATAAGAACAGAGTAGAAAATAGTACATTTTCAGATTAGTTGTAGACATGAACAATTTTCACTAGATGAATGATTTACTTTTTTGAGTAATTTATTTTTATGACTACTTTTACTTTTTTACTCAAGCGAATTATTACTACAGTAGCAATATTTTTACTCAGTTAAGTATGTGTTGTATTCTTATCACCAGGGTGGGAACCTTAAGTTTGGAAGTGTGTGTGTGTGGGTGTGTGTATCCTACTAAAATCATATAAAATTGTATTTGTACTGTTAATTCACTATTATTAGCCTTTGTAGTACTTTCCGTCACTGTTTAATCCTATTCCAGGAAAGGAAGCATTTATAAGGATTAAAGTCTGCGTGAACAGAATCTAATATCTGTGGTGAAGGTGATGTCATCTGTAGAGAATGAACAGTTCCTTACGTCAAACTGTCACAGTGTACTCAATGTACAAGGTAGGATCTCTGAATGCCATTACTTGTTAAAAGAGTACTTTCTTTAATGAGTAATGAATGTCTGGGTATGTGATTGAATGTAAACAGGATTGTGTAGTTTCAAGCTTGAATATAAGCAAAGACAGAATAAAACCTGACCCCAACCGTAAAGGACATTACTGATGGTGCTGTATTAGTGCAATTACCTAGTAATAATATAACTACACGCCTAGAAAAAAAGTGTACCTCAAAGGTTTTTTGGATAGTTAAAGGTTGTCTGCTTCCTAATTCCTCTAGGATAGGGAAATAGTCTGTGGTACGATACTACACAGAGCTTAAGTGTTCCCCTGCAAAATTGACAAACAGAAGAGTCCATAATAATGCTAGAGGAAGCCTTTGTTCTGAGACAGTAGTTGTATGAAAGTTTTCGGTTATCCTAAGAAGAGGCCATAATGAATAGTTTAACAGTTTATAGTCATTCCATATTCTTCAGAACTGAGAGTGGCAACATATCTTTAGGTTTATAATACAAGTCCAACCATCTGGACTTTCAAATTTGTGTTGAACACTGTAGCCAAGGCAGCACACCTACCATAAGCAGCATACACCTGCTCTCGCGAACAGCGCCACAGCAGCCCAGAAAGCCGAGCAGCAGCAGCACGCTGCCCACAGCAATCAGCAGGTAGCCTACATTCAGAACCTGCTTCAGCTCAGGCGGTGCCCCAGACAGGCCTTGTAGAATGGTCATGATAGAGTTATTATCTACCTTCACCCAGACACCTACAGCCAAGATACCTGCTCCGGCCAGCTGTGGAGGAGAGAGACAGAAGTAGATAGAAAGGCAAGAGTACATGAAACAGGGACACTAGATCAGATTTCTCCTTTTATTAAAATAAACATGACTACTTGATATATCATGTATCTCTTTATTTTTGCATTATACTCTATTTGTGGCATCCAGACAATGGGCCTCATTCATAAAGATGGATAAGAACTAATTTATTCATACACTGTTCACAAGAGGGTTCACACAGCAGCTTTGGAATTCATGAAAATTCATTTAGTTCTGAAAATCATTCTTATCCAATGAGAGCCCATGAGTTTGGGTAAATTTCCATATAAGGAGACTCACTAATGTGAACCTCAATCGATAGGCGTCAGATCATATCATCTGGCTTGAGTTACTGTGCTTTGTTTGTACAGCCAGGTCCATAAGTATTTGGACAGTGACGTAATTTTCTTAAATGTTCTTAAATGTCCGATGACCTCAACCCAATTGAGCATGCTTTTCACTTACTGAAGACAAAACTGACAGCAGAAAGACCCAGAAAAAAGCAGCAACTGAAGGCAGCTGCAGTAAAGGTCTGGCAAAGCATCTCAAGGGAGGAAACTCAGCATTTGGTGATGTCCATGGGTTTTAGATTTCAGGCAGTCATTGACTGCAAAGGATCCAAGTATTAAAATAATCCTAATATTTAATGATTGTTAGTTTGTCCAATTACTTTTGAGCCTGTGAAAATGCAATATTTTTGTTAAACCCCTTGGACTGAAGCTGAAAGTCTACACTTCATTTTAAATCCGCTGTGGTGATTAACAGAGGCAAAATAATGAAAAGTGTGTCACTGTCCAAATACTTATGGACCTGGCTATATATGGATTACTGGGTCATTTAGTGCACGGTGTGCTTAGGAGGCACTCTTTCACCTTTTAGTAGTCAGTGTCGACTTCAGTGCTCAGTGAATATTGTTTTTAATAGAGTTTTGTGCACTCCATATGTCATGGAGCTACTAATTATTAATAATTAGTAATTTATGGGTAGTTGGCATTAATCAAAAATATACATTTGTATGAAGAAAATCAGAGATACTAAAATTTTTGTAAGTCTATTTTGTTTTTTTCCCCCCGTTTTTTAAGAGATTGATAAATGAGGTGCAATTATGACACATTTTTTGCATTTCCCTTTAGTGAAATATGTTTGTTAACAACCATCATAAGAATAATAGTAATAAGGAACATGATTAACCCTATCTGTCCCCTGAGATGTGGTATTGAGAGACTGAACCATCTGCATGCATGAATAAAGGTCAGAAAACAAGGAAACAAATCTCTCACAACATAGATGACAGTGCAGGTTAAAACAGTTACTTTGGTTACTCATTTGTGTAGTGATGCATTTCTAAACACAAAAACCCTCACACAGTTAATCCAAAATGGGGATATTTAAAGCTTTAGTAATGGGTTTGTAAATTCAGTTCAATATCACGTTAAAGGTGCAGGAGATGGTCTGTGAAAGAACAAACATTAGAGGTCATAATAAGTAATATATAATCATTCCATGGTAACAACAGACATGCATCAATTGTTATTAAAATAACATCATCCCCTTCCCATTCCCTTGGATGAATTTTAGGAAAATAAGAACTGGTAACCTTGCGCTTTTTGTCTGTAGCCATGACTACATATCATGACTAAACATGTCGGAAAAAAACAATGAGGTGGACAACCAGCATCCAATCAGAACAAGTGGGCGTCTCTACTTGCCTGTCAATCATGTAACCTGTCAATTGAGAAAGCTCCTCTAATGCGCTAGCACTGAGGCATACTAGCCTAGGCACTGATTGGGTGTGTTTTAAGGGACTGGGCTTTGGAGAGAAAGCGAAAGGGAGTTAAATTTGGTTGGAGTTTCAAAATCTGACTATACATTTAAGTGCTTTTGGCAGATGCTTTTATCCAACAGGATCAACAAGCAAGACAAACTTCAACAGCCTTCTGTTCACTAGCACAAAACCTTCACAAATCTACTCAAAAAAGTTCTGCCATTGATTATAAATCCTTGGTACTTACAAAGATGATGCCATTGAAAAAAAACATCATTGTTTTCAAAAATCCAAAGCAGCCCATCTTCACAGTGTCTGATGTACCTGAAACAGACATACATAAAGACATGAATGAACATAAAATCAAGTCAGGACTCAAGGCCAAGTGTGTTCTATTGGTCACACTTTTCCTTACATAATCCTAATGTTTGAAGAAAGCGAAATTGGGCGCACACATATCCTACTGTTTAGTCTGTGTGTTTATTGTTTTATTAAATAAGATGAGGTTCTTGGTTTTAAGGATCTCCATCCAAAGGACACTGAAGCAGGAAACAACTGTTATAGCTTACTGTGATAAGTTATTTAACTGACTTAACCTCAGTGAATCCTTCTCTGTCAAATATACACCACTAAGTTAATCTTCCTGTTCAGTACCTACCCAAGCAGAAGCAGCAAATTTCATAATATTATGTTATCCTCAGTTACCAAGTTAGTGGTTACAGTATGGTCTGTTGCTAACTGGACAATGACAGCTTTAATTTGTGAATATCTACATTGAGTGAACCATATAGAAATCACTAACCATTTTATTCATAGGGTCTTGCATTACAGGAGATTCAGACAAGGCCTCTAATTGTTTGTTCACATGTAAACCATTTAGTTACTGAGGTTGTTTATCACGCTTAGACAACAGAAATGCAAATTTAATGTTTGCAACAACATCAAGAGGTCTGTCATACCTTTAAACAATTACTGTAATTGTGGGAACATTGAGATTTTTACACAGTAAAGGGAAAGAAGACAAAGAGGATGTCATGGAAAGAGAAGGACATGGTGTAACAATGGTAGGAACTTGTGGTGATCAGCTTGTGTAGTCAGTGTTCACCTTTTGGTGGAATTCATTAAACAGAAGACATTCAGTATTTTATGAAACTTTGAAAAAAGTAAATTACATTGACAAAGTTTATAAGAAGGAGGAATGCCATTAACCCTATCTGTCCCCTGGAGTTGTAGAATTGTGAGACTGATCCATTTGCATGCAAGGATAAATGTCATAAAAAGGAAACGAATCCCTCACAACACTGATGACAGTGCAAGTTTATTCAGTAAACATGGTTACTAATTTGCATAGTGATGTATTTCTAAATACACTAACTTCACATTCTAAATTCAAAACAGAGATATTTAAAGCTGAAATTATGGGTTTGTAAGGTTCATGTAGTCTTGAGCTCTCTATATAAAGTACACCTTTTGTGAGAATTCATTAAAGGATAAGAAGTGACAGAGAACAGGATTGGTGTAAATGGCATTTTAGAAGCCTATGTAAGTAGTAACACAGTGGGCCACCTTCCCATAACCTCAGTAGGAGGTCTGAATGAAGCCTTTACTTTTCCAATTTTTTTTTCTAAAAAAAAAAAAAAAAAAAGAAAAAAAAACACACACACACACACACACACACACACACAATTTTCAGGCATGTAAGCAATTAATTTGTGTATGGGGGTGATAAACCTCCAGAGGTCCTCTAGATTTTTTTTGATAATAAAAATCCAGTCACATAATTTATTTCCCAATATTACTTTATTATAACATTTGAAGTCAGAACAAACCATCTGTTGCTGGCTTTATAGGGCCGTGCACTATTAATCCACTAACGAGTTGCTAAATGCAAATGAAGATTGCAATCCTTAGCTATAACTACAGAATACAAAAAACAAACAAACAAAACCCCTATTATTCAGTCCACGATACCTTTTAAAAGGCACCATTCTGAATACAGTTTATAATTTTAGGAGAATACTCTTCCTCGCTGCTAAATAAAATCCATCTTAGTCTGACCAGCTACCAGCTGCCTGAACATTGACCGAGCTGATCAAACTGGTAGACCATCTTTGCCAGCAGGTTAGTGCTGGAAGATGGAAAGAGTTTCTGAATTACTGCTACCGAGGCTAAATCATAGACAAGTTATTTTTAAGAAAATACCACAACGGCAACCCAAATATTCAATCATCTATTGATCACTTTAGTCACGTAACAAGAAATTTGGCAAACAAATGAAAAGATGGCATACCAGCTTGATCTGCTCGGCCTGTGTTCAGGCAGCTGGTATCTGGTCAGACTAAGCTGGACTTTTCAGCTTCATCACTAGCCTGTGCACCCCCAGTGGCTGGGGTTAGCGCCCAGCATGGGGAGATCAAGAGTGTTCTGAGCTAGCTGGGCACCACCTAGGGGTTGTACATGTCTTTTAGAAATATATTTCAAATGTATTTTAAAGTCTAAATAATAATATAAAGTTACTATATACATTTAATATAATGTATTTATTATTCAGCCATCATTACGTTTTCAAAGAATTCTGCTCCACCCTAAAAAAATTAGGTTATGCTGCCTTATCTGATGTTTAGGTCTGTGGTTTTCCATTCATCATGCAAAGAGGTGGTTTTAAAAAAACCCTGAACCAGGAACGTGCATTTAAATGCCTACCAGACACCCCAGATGCATTGCAAGCACGCAAACAGTCAGTGCATATAATGAAAAAGGCACAATTGTTAATCCAATAATCTGAAATAAGTATTCTACCAAATTTTACGAATTAATATCTGGTTTTTATGTTTATGCTCTTTATATTAAATAAGGTCTAACTATTTATTTTTGAAAACTGTTTCATTTAGGTGCCTCTAAAACAGGGGTGTCCAATCTTATCCAGAAAGGGCCAGTGTGAGCGCACGTTTTCATGCCAACCAAGCAGAAGCCAAACCTGAGTCTATTGAAAGCCAAGGTCAACTGATTAAACAGGTGGAATCAGGTGTGGCTCCTGCTGGATTGGAATGAAAACCTGCACCCACACTGGCCCTTTGTGGAAAGATTGGACACCCCTGCTCTAGAGTGTAATGGCAGTGATAATGTAATGTACTGATTTGTAAAAACACTTCATGTGTTTATAAGCAATGCTATCAACAGAGAAATTATAGCTACACGTTCCATCAGGTTACTCACTCACAAACTGCATCAGAATCACGATGCTATAATATTTCAGGCAACTACTTTAAGTAGATGTACGTTTGCAGTTTGAACAGAGAACGTAAATATTGATATTCACACAACAAATAAAAAAACAGGGATTTTATTTGACACATCTGCTTTCACACTGGAATTGTGGTGAACCATGAAGAATCATAGCATGTGAGCAAAGATACAAGGTTATGATGGAGAGCTTACGCTCCCATCTTATTTCCAATAAATGTCACTGACTGTTTGTATTGAATATTCTGAATTTGAGGCATTGATGTTTAGTATCGCTCAAATTCTGACCAGAGTTGTCACCTTCATCACAGTCAGCAGTTATTATCAGCTACCATCTCATCCTGCGAGTCACAAAACTCTCCAGAAAAAGATCATTACCTGATCATAATTTGTGTATGCCACAGGTCAAATGTCAGATGCAGAATAATAAATTTATTTGTACTTCCCTTCACAAAAGATAGCATGAAATACATGGGCTTGTTCTGGTTATGTCAATGTTTATCTAGTGTTAGGTTAATCAGGGCAACACTGAAATCTCATGAGCTTTTAGTTGCAGAGGTGTTTTTTTTTTTCTCTGTCTGCCTAACATGGCCTACTGTTTGCATGTATATGCATGGAAACAGGAAACTCCCAGCATCCACAGTCCGTTTTGGCATCACACTTGACCAGCTGGTGAGTTGCTTCAGTGACTTATTAAGTACCCAGTTACATGTAACCAGCCTGAATATTAAAAGACTCAGTGAAGACAGAAACTGGGAACTGGAGTTTTGCTTCATCAGCAGCAATTGTTTTACTTTGTACATGGCATGATGGTCGCTCAGGTTTTGCATGAACATTTGAATTAGTGAGTAACCTGATGAGATCTGGAACATTCATGCTTTGTATAAACAAAGACAGCAGAGGAGATTCAGTTTCTATCCTATTTTAAATGACAGCTCAGGAGCTGGATGTTTAATTGCAGTAGAACTAACACACATTATTCACTGCCACTGAGAAGACATGCTAATGAGGCTCTCCTTTCTTAATTAAGGTTTTTTTGGATTTATTTTCTGTTGTCCCTTTATTTCTTCTCATTGTTATCGCTCTTTCTTTCTGAGGAGCAATGAGCTGGAAGTTCTGGGCACACCTGGTGACGGACGTTTCCTGGAGATGGCTAAACCTTTGGAGAACCCTTGAGATCGAAGCGCCAAGACAATTACATAATGCCAATTTTTAACTTTTTGTTAAAGACACCTCCATTATATACATAAAAAAAAACTAAAAATCAACAAGAATCAGTGTCCACTGTGGTAAATGTTCAGTGGAAACGTAGAGATACGCTTCAAACTCAAAATAATGACAGAATGTCTATTTGGGGTAGTTTGTGGGTGAATTTCAGAGAAGCAGCTTAGTGCAAGGATGAACGAACGTGCTCCAGGGAAATTCATGTAATACGGAGCAAGAGAAAGAGATTCTTACCTTTACTGAAGACTTGAAGAGATTGAAGAGAATGTAAGATCACAGGAGGCTGTGCTAGGGATTAGAATTTCTGAGTGTCCACAGAAAACAGGGCTGATATAAAATATATAAAGCACCAGCTAGTCTTTTCTATACTTCTGCCTCTATCATTCTGGCTCAACTGCAGCAGGTATACAATTGCCAGAGGGAGGGATGGAGGGAGGAGAGAAGAGATGAAAGAAGCGAGTGGGAGTGGGAGTGGGAGTGACGGTTCTTTGTTCCCTTTGGAGAAAGTCCCACCTGAGAAGGGAGGGGGTGCATCACAGTGGTGGCCATGACGATGGACAGGCTTGCCTGTATCCACATCATACATCTCATGTTTACTGATACAGAGAAGAATTTTATTAAATGAAGCAAAGCTAAACAGTATGACGTCACTGCTGGGCATGTGACTGCTGTTGAGATACAGGAACTACAAAGAGATTATTTAATAGGGGAATATACACACACACTATACTATTTCTAGGTCGGCCTGTTAATGTAAGCAAGTTTGTGATATTGATGATGTGATATTGATAACTCCTTTGTAGAAAAGATAAGATTTTCCTTGCGTCTTATCCCTTGCATTGAAGCACATGAGCCTAAGCCCACAGTAGCCTCAGATTCCTGTTCTTGGGTGACAGGATTGGAACAAGGATTGGTCTTCTGCTGTTGTAGACCATCAGTCTCATGGTTCAACATATTGTGCATTCTGAGATGTTTTTCTACTCACCATGGTTATAAAGAGTGTGTATTTTGAACCAGTGTCAGTTTGAACCAGTCTGACCTCTCTCATCCTGTCGCTCACCGGATGTTTTTTGTGTACACCTTTCTGTGTATACTCCAGAGACTCTCATGCATGAAAATCCCAGGGGATCAGCAGTTTCTGAAATTCTCAAACCAGCCTGTCTGGCACCAATAACTACACTGAGGTCAAAATCACTGAGATCAATTTTTTTTTGCCCATTCTGATTTTTTTATGTGAACATTAACTGAGGGTCTTGACTTGATTCTTTGCACTGTGCCACTGCCTTATGATTTCCTGATTGGATAATTGCATGGATACAGGTGTATATAGTGTACTGAAACGGATGAAATGTTCAAAGTTCTCTAATTTAAGTGTAAGTGAAAATTCAGTACAAAACATTAATGTTTCTACGCCCATCCAATGTCAATGCAGAATTAGATAAGGCTAATGGATTTACTATTTAATATTAGCTTAGGAAGACCTATGGGATAGCAGTGAGGTTTATTAGTCATGAAATTAAGTGCCACTGTTTATATCTGACATACAGTACAAAATATTTTACTCAATTGTACCTGGACAAACAATAATGATTCGACTATTCATGATGTATTCATTATAAAAGACAGATGGATATAGAATAAAGCATTATAATCCTGCAAATATCTTCATCATATTAATTATTTTCTACAAAGGCTCATCCAGTGTTTAACCTGGCAGCCAAGCCCATAACTAGAAAATCTGGTTTCACTAAAGGCCACAAAGAGGTTTTAAGAAAAGCTGGTCAACAAAGCAAGGCTAAATCTGATTGCCAGAATATCTTTTGTTATTCCAGGTTATATGCGCCCATTAAAAACTACAGGTTCATTTAACTTGGAGGCGTGGCTGCAAACTTTGACTTCAAAGTTGGTATAGAAAAGTGAATAGAACACAAGAGAACAGAGAGGTTTGCTATAAAAAATAATGTGAAACAACACAGTGGACTAAACGGCATTTTGGTATTCAAAATAAAATAGCTCAAAGTTCAAATCCCTGAGAAATGTTATGAAATGAACAATGACTTATGCACTGTTAACCCATTACCTTCCAACACTAGTCACACAGATGTTTGAATTCATGCAAAAATTCTTGTGTATAATCACTTGCACACCCACACACAGTCTGGATAAATGCTGTATTTGGTGTAACAAATATTCAAGCTCTCGGTAAGAGTTTATGTGCATGTAAGGACAGAAGATCGAGATAAATGCAGTTCAGCTGTAGCTTATTCTGCCTGTTCAAAAAGGGCCACATTTTCAGATAAAGCACAAGCAGAACATCATATAGTAGAAAAGGAGATGGTCATTTTTCCCCAGAATAAACTGCTATTTAATAAACAGTGTTAATTTCCACCAACTTCGATATAATAAGACTGCTATCATAATGAATCTTACTGAAGAGAAACACCAGAAGTGCTGAAATGTTATTCCTCATTTGGCCTTTAAACACAATGATTGTCAAGTCAAAGTGCTTAGATGTAGCAGAAATAAATGAGCTGGACCATAAATGCTAAAGGTTTCTGAGAAATATAATAGTTGGTGACTGTTTCCCCTGAGAATTGAAGTACTGTAATACAGTCACTTCCTTGTAAGAGCAACCATGCAGTTCTATTTCAGGATATTATGCACGTAAGTGAGAGGTTACATTTAAAGCACTTCCTGCTTTCTGGTTGGAGAACAATCACAATGGGCTGTAAACATTATATGCGAATGTATTAACACTTTTAAGGGGCTACCAATTACAGTGTTTACACCTAATGAACGACTGGCAAAAGCATGAGGCTTCCAACACCTTGAAAACACACATCTGTTCTTCTCAGTGTATCTAGGAGTATAAACTAATAAGGTACCACTGCTAAAGTGGTTTCATTCAAAAATGGGAAGAAAGACTGAGGGGGAAAAAATAGACTTTTCTCCAGAAGCTAGAAGTAATCAAAAATGGCAGCATACACTGAAGATTGAATAAATCTGTTAAAAAACATATTAGATAACAGTCTCATGTAAAAATCTATTCTACAAAGAAGCATATTAATAAATAATACAGGTTCATAAAAGAACGAACAAGACCAGTTAGACAGTATTGCAATAAAAGTCCTACATATTCCCACAATTCACTCAGCTGTGTGTGTCAAGTCTTTCATTCACTAATTAAAAAGCAAAGGTCAACAGAATAGCTACATGTAGTCAGACTGTTACACAAAATATTGGCACCCCTAATGAATATCAACAACAATAACTGTATGAAATGAACATGCAATTAGTGACACTGGGAGTTTAAACATACAGAGATACTGCATGGTTATATTATAACAGAATATTAAAACAAACAAAAAAAAAGTACAACATATTCTGCAAAACAATGATTTCCAAATTATTGGCACGCCCACAAATTAATATTCCATAAAACCTTTCCTGGAAAGAATAACAGCTCTGAGCCTCTTCCTGTAATGGCAAACATGATTGGAGACATTTGTAGATGGATTTTAGATCCTCCATTCAGAACATTTCAAAGTCTTTATATTGTTAAGTTTGCATATGTGGGCTGTTCTCAGAGACTGAGGTCACCACTGCAACTCACTGTGTTCCTGTGGATTTTGGATTTGGATTATGATTTGGGTCATTATCTAGCTTAAAGACCCTTATAAAGCCAGGCTTAAACTGCCTGGCAGAGGTAGCCAGGTTATGAATTACAAATGTTACGGTACTTGGTGGAATCTTCAAACAACCCCAAGAGCCACCACATTTACAGTAGCTATGGTGACTTTTCCTTTTTTCTTCTATTTTCCCCCATATATATATACTTATGGTGTTCATGACCAAAAAGTTTAGTTTTGGTCTCATTTGACTATAACTATAATGATTTCAGTTGTTGCCCAAATGACACTTATGTCTTAACTATTTTTTTTTTTTTTTTTTTACATCTATTACCTGACACATGGAGGTCAACAAGCATTCTCTTCTGTTGAGACTGCTTCAGTTCCTGAAGACTAAGGGCTATTAAAACTGAATGTTTTCAGTTTGACTAATTATTTGCATTTATTTTAAATAAAATGTAGTCAATCCAGATTCCATTGCTATTGGTAAGCTGGTGTTGCAATAACCTGCATGTGCATATTAGAACATTCATTCATCTTCAGTAATGTTGCTAACCAGGATGAAGTGTTGCTATCTGGAGCGTATCCTGGGAACACTGAGCACAAGGTGGTACACCCTGGCTGAGACGTCAGTCCATCACAGTGGAACATAATTGGCCCTTGTATTTTATGACACAAAAGATATTCACCTGTTACATGTTGAAAAATAACTGTTTTCAGCTGCAATACTTAAAAGAATTCAGAATAAATTCGGTAGTGGCAGTTTCCACACTCTACCCCTTCTGTGCACTGAATTCAATTCCACCTAAAAGATGTTTATGATAAAGTTCACACATAAAATGTGTTTAAACACATAAGAATTAAACACATTTTATAAAGCTCAAGATGAGGATTTAGAGTAGAATGTGAACATATAAAACACTCTGTAAACAATACTACACACAAACATTTAAGAACCATGCAGCACCAAAAGCTGGTGAATGAAAGCCGTGACCAGCACAGCACACAGAATAATTATGCCTCACACATATAGGTTTAAATTCTGCTGCTATTGGCCTCTTTAGACCACTATTCTTTTTAGGTCTTTTCTTCATGCTTTGTTTGATCATCTCCTTCCCCCTCGTGCACTTGCTCAGTGCCCAGACCACAAACAGTACACTCTGCCCATCAGTCACAAGCCTAGATAAAACTGGTGTTAGAAGCCCATATACATATATATATATATATATATATATATCTCCATCTTTCCTCCTCTCTACACACACTCTTTCAGGTGGTCTGTCTGTCTGGGTGGCTTTTGAGCTTGTGGAACTTGACACTGTCGAGTTTCTCAAAGCGCTTGCCACAATGCTCACAGGTGTAGTTGTAGTGTGCCTCCGACGTGTGCTTCTTCATGTGCCAGTTGAGGGAAGCCCGCTGACGACACTGATAGCCACAGATTTCACACCTGCAAGGATGAAGCCATAATTTTTCATACAAGCTCAGAGGGATGGCATGCCAGGTGATTTAGTGATCTATTATTATTATTATTGACAACTGCAGTCAGAAAAACCCTGCATTGATTAAAAATGCATAATTTCAACCAATGTGATAAACAATGTTAAACTCATGTGTGTAAGGATGTTATCTTTGCCGTCAACAGCCCCCTATGTGCTGATAAGACAGCAGAGATAACTTTGCAGCTGGTACAAATACAGTAGACTGTTTTGGTAAGGTCTATACGGGATGTTGGAATGACATAGCTTGTTAGCTTGCTGAACATGTTTCATTTGTCTTTTTTTAAAAAAAAAACAAAAAAACAAAAAAAAAAACCACAACTGATGCAGCTGGCTTGAAACACTAGATCAGTATCAGATCAGATGTGACAAACTTAGATTTTATACCATCAACATTATGTTGACTGACACAGCAGATCTTGTACATGAACAGAGGACATAGCATACCTTAAAGCGTGCCTTTTAAAGCGCAGTCACCTACAGGATGTCAGATATCTATTAGAATTGAGTATTAATTGAGTATTGTGTTGTTTCGTTTTCACACAGGGCATTTCTCAGCTTTTCCATGGTACTTTCTGGGGATAGGGGTGGGATATATTGAGCAGCGAGTGAACAGTCAGTTCTCGAAGTTGATGAGTTGGAAGCAGGAAAAATGGGCAAGCGTAAGGATCTAAGCGACACTGACAAGGGCCAAACTGTGATGGCTAGACGATTGGGTCAGAGCATCTCCAAATCAGCAGGTCTTGTGGGGGTGTTCCCGGTACACAGTGGTTAGTACCTACCAAAAGTGGTCCAAGGAAGGACAACCAGTGACAGGGTCATGGGTGCCCAAGGCTCACTGATGCGCGTGGGGAGTGAAGGCTAGCCTATCTCGTCTGATCCCACAGAACAGCCACTGTAGCACAAAAAAGTTAATGCTCGCTCTGATAGAAAGGTGTCAGAACACACAGTGCATCGTAGCTGCGTATGGGGCTGCGTAGCCACAGACCAGTCAGAGTGCCCATGCTGACTCCTGTTCACTGCCAAAGCGCCTACAATGGGCACATGAGCATCAGAACTGGACCATGGAGCAATGGAAGAAGGTGGTCTGGTCTGATGAATCACGTTTTCTTTTACGTCATGTGGACGGCCGGGTGCATGTGCATCGCTTACCTGGGGAAAAGATGGCACCAGGATGCATTATGGAAAGAAGACAAGCCAGCAGAGGCAGTGTGATGCTCTGGGCAATGTTCTGCTGGGAAACCTTGGGTCCTGAAATTCATGTGGGTGTTGCTTTAAAATGTACCACCTACTTAAACATTCTTGCAGGCAAAGTACAACCATTCATGGCAACGATATTCCCTAATGGCAGTGGCCTCTTTCAGCAGGATAATGCGTCCTAACACACTGCAAAAATTGTTCAGGAGTGGTTTGAGGAACATGACAAAGTGCTCAAGGTGTCGACCTGGCCTCCAAATTCCCCAGATCTCAATCCAATTGCGCATCTGTGGGATGTGCTGGACAAACAAATCCGATCCTTGGAGGTCCCACATCACAACTTACAGGACTTAAAGGATTTGCTGCTAACGTCTTGGTGCCAGAAACCACAGCATACCTTCAGAGTTCATGTGAAGTCCATGTCTCGACGGGTCAGAGCTGTTTTGACAGCACAAGGAGGACCTACACATTATTAGGCAGGTGGTTTTAATGTTAGGACTAATCGGTTTGTGTGTATGTGTGTGTACTTTTATTGCATTGGGACGGGAACAAATAATTCTGGACAATCTATGAACAATAAACCTAATAGGTTAAACCCACACAACAGGTCTTTGAATGAGATCAGGTTAAACTCACTGTAATGGCGTCTCTCCTGTGTGAGTGCGCCTGTGCACCTCTAAATGGTTCTTGCGTTTGAAAGACTTGCCACATGTCTCGCAGATGAAGTCTCGCACTCCTGGACACAACATAATGGACAAGGGCCCTTATTCATCAAATAGTACAGTGAAAACTGGTCGTAAACCAAAGTACATGCAAATTCCACAGTGCTGCTGTTCATCAGTTTACTCTTTGGCATATTTGTACGAACAATCTCACATCTGAATGGAATGCATGTAAATATGAACATACCATTTTAACAACCCAAAAACTGCTTGCTAAATAATCAAAATGAATATATTATAAATCATATATACTCAATATCAGTATAGCAAGATAAGTAGCATAAGCAACAACATTAAAAAAGCAAACAAATTGATAACCTTGAACAAACGCATCCCTAGCTTCACGTAAAAATTATTTTGCCCCCTCTTCTATTTAATTTTTCCACAGCTCTCCACATCCTACTGAAAGCTTTCGTTCACGTGCCTCACCTTGTCTACACGTGCATAAATTAGGGCATGTTTAATGTAAATTAAGTGTATGTGAGGATAAACTGGGGTGAGTTATATGCATATGACATGTAAATTTTGGGCTAGGAGGTAGAAACTTGCAGCTGAAGCCGAGTTATTTCAGCTAAAAATCACCACTCATTTTGTTGATGTACAAAAGTGCAACAAAGATGCAGATTTGTTCATGTGTTATTATTTGTTTGCATGTTCGTATTCTATTTGATGAGTAGTGTAGGCAAGTGTCCAGCTTAAACACCTTTTTCCAAAAGAATCTCGTACACTTACTACTAGAAAAATAATTTTGAGATATGTGAATGCAACCATAAGCAGAAGAAGTGGAAGTGCGCTTACCTGAGTGAATAATCATATGCCGATGTAGATGGTTAGATAGGTAGAACTTCTTCCCGCAACCAGGGTGCGGACACACTTTTGTCCTGCCTTTTCTGTGTACCAGGTTCACGTGGTTCTGCGACAGACAAAACCCCCAGATCAATTTAGAGTCACAGTGCCTTCTTTTAGAAAGAAAACCAGAATCAGTGCATCTTATGTAGCCTGTGGTACTGTCAGTTATTCCTAAAATGAACTTATAAGAGCCAATTATCTCCTGTAGCAGGTTCACACCCAAGTGCTCAGTAATGAGAGTGAACTAACACTTTTTGGTAAACATTTCAGGCTATTACACTTAATCTTCCAGTGAAATTAAACCAACATAATGACTTTAAGGATGTCTGCAAATTCAACTATGATGATCAAAAAAACTCCAGGTATAGGTACAGGTAACAGGGACAAACAATAAATCAAACTATAATAAAATCCAAAATAATGTTTGTACACCCTTTATGCTTGCCTTTAATGGTAAACCAAATAGTTTTCCATTTAAGTACGGCAACGAGAGCTTTTTCCCAGGCTACTTCGTATTCCTCTAAGCATCAGGAAGGCAACGATATAATTACAGACAACACACCCCTTAGCGTGCATTAAAGTACATTCCTTAGTGTAAATTCTTTAGTGTAAAGATTTGAGCAATTTAGCACATGACAAAAGCAGTTGTAACCAGTCATAGGAGTGTTCTTCAAACAAACCTCTAGTTGCCCATTTATGCTCTGTAGCACCAGAGTAGTGTTAGTTGTACTCACCTGGTAGCTGCTGAGGGCCACGTACACCTGGCTACAGCCCTCATATGGACAGTGGAACATTTTCAGCATGCCATCTGCCTCGATAACTGGACCCTGACGACTTCTCTTAGACCTGAAGGTTGCATCCATACACACACACGATTTTCATCCCAAAAACTTGCATCGTCTCTATGAAAAGTTAATATCACAAATCTTAACAATAAGGAAGACAGATCGTAAGTCTAAAGTAAGCGTCATGATCATGAAGGCAATGACTCTCACTTTGTTGGATAACAACCCAACTGTCCCTCTATAGATTCACACAGACCTGCTGAGAGAGCACTGAATATCTTTCTGACTGCGTGATTCTTCACTAGGCTCCAACGCTGGCTTCTCGCTCAGGTCTGGAAAACAGCATATTAAATTACTGCATTTTACTATGAACAAATGGATGTGTAGTATTTTGTAAGAGTTACATTTCAAAGGTACGTTTAAGACCACAGGTAGCACGAGTGAACGGTTTTAATGGTCACTGACGTGGCTTCGATCACAAGCTTCGCACAGTAAGTAAATAATATATTGAGCTACTAGACTGCAGTGCTACTCCTGATGTGTCTTTAAATTGATATGCAGCTTTTATAATGATGAAAACATAGTGCAGCTCTATCATACCTGTCATGGGATCTGTATGTGAGATGCTGCTCTGGACAATTGCTTCTGATTGGCACATCTGATTGTAAGACATCCCCTCTATCACAGTGCACGTGACCCCCTCCACGTCTCCGCCACCCACATTGAGCTGAATGCCTTCAGACGTCATCGCTTCATAACTGGATCCTGTGATTATGATCAGCTAGAGAGAAGTAAATTTGAAACAGGAAGGAACCAATGGAGCAGGGGTGGGTGGGTATGTATGTATGTATGTATAAATAAATAAATAAAATCTGACTTGCACTTAGACTTATAAATTAACTATCTGACCAACACTACAAAGATGCAAAGTAGGCTTTGTGTGCAGTGTAAAGTTGGCCTTACACTGTATGATTTTCTGTAATTCAGCAATAGCATATCTCCAGAGTGACCTACCTGTGAGCCCTGCAGTGTAGCATGCTGGTCTGGTAGCTCACAGCTTCCCACTATGCTCTGCAGTGCCTGTGTTTCATAGAGCTCTGCTTGTACTGGAGTGGCTGCTGTGGGTGTGTGAGTCATTCCTCCCGAAATTGGTCGGGCTCCATTCTCTTCAATGCCCCCCGTCAAATTACTGGTTCCGTCCGGTCCTTGCAGGTTTTCCATCAAAGCTGCTGTGACCACCACGCATTCATAACCATCTGTCCCAGGACCATGACGACCTAAAACTTCAGGCTTTGAATCGCTTGCCTCCACCAAAGGAAAGTCATCTCTCACTTCATTTTCACAGTCAGCCAGTCCTAGCTCCTGTTCTCGTTCTGCTTCCGTTTCCCACATGACCTGGTCTCCCAGGGAGGGTGAGGATGTGACAGCTTCACTGTGGGATTCTGGGAGTTGACTTAAAGCTGTGCAGGACATCTGTTGAGCCACTTTAGAAACCTCTGCTGTGGCACTCTCCAGTTCATCTTCTGTATCTGGAACAAATGATAGGCATTATACAGTGCATTCAGAAAATATTCAAACTGCTTCATTTTTTCCCCACGTACTGTTATGTTGCAGCCTTATGCTACAATGCTTTAAATTATTTTTCCCCACATCAATCTACACTCCATACTCCATAATGACAACACAAAAACCAGATTTGTGATAACTTTGCAAATTTTTAAAAAGAAAAAACTGAAATATCAAACGGACATAAGCATTCAGACCCTTTGCTATGACACTTGAAATTGAGCTCAGATGCATCCCATTTCTCTGAATCATCTTTGAGATGTTTCTACAGTTTGAGTGGCGTCCACCTGTGTAGATTCAATTGATTGGACATGATTTGGAAAGGCACACACCTCACTAGATAAGGTCTAACAGCTGAAAATGCATATCAAAGCAAAAATCAAGCCAGGAGATCCGGGGAAGGCTACAAAAAAATTTCTGCTGCATTGAAGGTTTCCAAGAGCACAGTGAGCTCCATAATTCTTAAATGGAAGAAGTTTGGAACAACTATGAGCTGCTGTTCCTAGAGCTGGCCATCCAGCCAAACTGCATAATCAGGGGAGAAGGGCCTTGGTAAGAGAGGTGACCAAGAACACAGGGTCTGAATACTTATATCAATGTGATATTTCAGTTTTTTATTTTGTGGGGAAACGATAAATTAAAGCATTAGCTGCAATATAACAAAACGTGGAAAAAAATTAAGGGGTCTTGCAATGACTGCAAAGCTACCTCATTGTAATTATTCTTAACATTCCATGAATTTTCATAATTCCAGTTTAAAAACATGTAATTATAAAGAACTGCAGACATCTAAAAAAGTCACATATGCAAGCCAAATAAAACAACTTGAGAATACAAGTGTCAAAAAATGTTAAGTATTCCTCATTGTCTCACACACATGCACACATTTTGCTGTGTTTTAGAGAAAGTTGGGCTTTCTTTGATTTATGATTACTCATACAACCACACCTGCCAATGTCCTTTGGTTGCTCACAGCTGTTGCTGTAGTCTGGACAGCCGTCTTTTTCTTTGGCTCTGGCTCACCACTGTTGTCGTCCTCGTCAGACTCACTACTGCCTCCCACAGGCCATGAAATGTGTTGTATGAATGAATGTTCAGCATCACACTGCCAGACCACAGTAGTGGACAGGCCCAGTGTCGGCTCCACAGACCGCAGCTCAGGCTCATGACAGCACATCTGGCAGTGCTGCTGATACCAGCTCACCAAGCTGTGTAAGCTCGTGGCAGCCACCTTCTTCCCTACGTGAAGAAAAAAAGGGATGCTCTTCATGTACATTTACAGCAATTAACAGACGCCCTTATCCAGAGCGACTTACAGAAGCACTTTGTAGAGTCCATCAGAAACATATCCTCATGATAGTTCAATAGTTCAGGGTCTAAGAATACCATCAAGCTAAAATCCTGTTGGAAAAAAAAGTTAGTACAGCATAAAAAAAAAAACAACAACAACAAAAAAAAAAACCATACAAGGCAATGGATATTGTTTACATTAGAGTTCATTTAAGTGCTTGGTGGTGGGTCTTCAGTCTTCAAATAAGACAGTCAGTGACTCAGTTGTTTGGACAGCCAGGGGAAGTTCTTTCTACCACCTGGTTACCTGCACACATAAGAGTCTTGTCTTCCTTGTAGTTTGAGGGATGGTGTGTCAAATCGAGCCGTGCTAGAGACTTGAAAGGAACGTGGTACAAAGCAGGGGGTAATAAGTGCATTCAAAAAGACTGGAAGTAGGTGGGCACTGGTCTGTTTTCGGCTTTGTATGCAAGCATCAGCGATTTAAATCTAATGCAGTCAGCTACAGGAAGGCAGTGGAGGGAATGCAGAAATAGTGATGTGGGAGAACTTGGGGAGATTGAAAACAAGTCTTGCAGCTGAATTCTGGATCAGTTGAAAAGGTCAGATGGCACACAGGGGAAGACCTGCAAGAAGCCAGTTGCAGTAGTGCAATCTCGAGATGACAAGGGACTGAGCAAACATCTGAGTCGCCTCCGTAGATAAAAACTGCTAGATTGTCCTGATGCTTAAAGGAGAACCTTGCATGAAGGAGTCAGGTTTGCAACGAGAAGAGAGTAGGACAGCTGGCTGGCCCAAACTACCCCGGGGTGGCATGTGCTGCCAGATGGTATGATCTCAGAGTTGAATTTATTCAAGTTTCTGAACTCCTACAACAAGAGTGAACTTAGGTACATTTTGATCTAACACATTGTGTTAACAGTGTAAACGTGTGTGTGTGTATGTGTGTATGTGTGTGTGTGTGTGATTTTAATTAATCCCTAGTTTAACTTATTCTTAAATCCATCTGACAGTGCCTAGATTTATGATGCATGCACGCAATGAATGGCAAGTAACTTTTTTTTTTTGCATGAACTTTTAGGGATTATTACATTACCTTTTTTCTGATTTCTGCACAGTTCTGGAAAGTTCTTCCTGCCAAGATAAGAACAGATGACAAGAGCGTTATTTTTGTGGCTCAAACTTTAAATTGTTTCAGATCAGTCTGACATAATTTGTGTGGATGTTTAATTCTACACCGCTTTTAACAATAAAAGACATTTTACGTGAGCCGTTAAGAGGGAAGAAATGTTGCACATACACGCAGTATTTCTGCTGGTATCTTTCTCCGTAAGCCGAGTTCAGCAGGATTAAATACTCGGCGAGTCCGGCGTCGCTCATGCAGGATTTCTGTCGCAGGTCGCTCCAGACCTTGTGCGATTCTCCGAGGTACACTCGTCTAACATCGTACTTTTTCCGGGATTCGAGTCGTCTTCGAGCTCGGTCTGTGTCTGACAGCCTGGGTCGACCCCTGCACCGCCGTAAAATAGCATGAATTTCATTCCCAGAGTCTTTCGAGGCCAGACTAGCGGTCACTTCTGAGCACAGAGTCGCCATCTTTACATCAGCTGTTGAGTTGTTGTGGTTTTTCTTAAAGGGATTTGAGCTGAGCGGAAGTACGAAAGCACCTTTAAAGGAAGTGAATTTTTTTTGTCCAGAATATAAAATAATAAATTTCACACACGAACATGTTGGTGTTAATCGTTTGAGTTGTTTTTATTATGATATTAATATCGAAATGACACCAATAACGCAAATAGATGACGTTGAAAAGCGGCGACACACCGCAGTGCTTTGACACATTGAATATCCAATCGAAATAAAGAGAGTCCCTTGTAACTGTCCAATCACAGTGAGGTGGGCGGTGCCCTCTCAGCTCGCGGGGGAAACAAGAACCAAACTTAGCCCCTTTGCAGCTTTCTGGAAACTAGCACACCAATCTCCTGTGGTCACAATAACCTATATATATATTTGTGAAGTAAGCATGGTTGACATATTGAGTGTCGTTTTCCGACGGTTTGGTTCACAGCTACACGCATCAGGTGATATAAAACTCTCTTCTCAACCGGAGAGCAGCACTTTGGTGGTTGGGGATGAAAACATCAACAGGTCGCTTTTACTCCTGACAGCTATAACAGCAGCTTCAGAAATGGGATACAAAGTGCTGTTTTTCACACAAAATCAAATACAGAGCCTTCCAGTGACTGTGCAGGATTCACCGGTATCTCTGAAGCCTGACAGTCTGAAGGTAACTTAAAATGTCATAATTTGATTTTCATGTTCTGGTTGTTCAGTCTAAATTCATTAGTTTTAGAAGAACTTCATTACTCTAAATGAACTAATTACGGTGTATTTTTCAAAAACCCTAAGGATAACTATTAGAGAAAGTGCTCAGTGTGATGCTAGGCCTACCATTTGTGCTTTTCTTTTGGGAAACTGGACCCCAAACCTCTACTTAGTTTTTTGATATGAGAACGGCTCTGAGTGCTCGCCCTCTGAAGGCCATAAATGGAAATGTGGGCGTGTCTTTGTGTCCATATATGGAAGTTTTTAAGTATGAGGAACGCTATTGAAGTTGTTGATGTATTCATTTATTTTGGATACAACAACATGTCAGCCATACCGAAGGGTGGTTATTGTCACTGATTTTGTTAGCCAGTTGGCAAACGTGAATAACATTGCCAGGATTAAAAAAAAAAAAAAAAAAAAAAAAAATTAAAGCACATTTACAAATATCCATTATCACCACTATATAGAAACTACTTAGAAAGGTATAAAGGACACATCTTTGAGTTTATAGATGGACTCCTGCAGATCCTCCTGCGCAGATTGTTCCTTTTATTTAAAGGAAAATCCATTCAGAAAGACATTAAATATGTTTATGTTGAAATATTTGTGACGTGTGTAGCTGTGATGTCATTATTCCTGAGAAGTTAGCACTTATCTGTTGCACTGACGTCACAAGATCACATTGCTAGGGCAGGTACAATGGCATTTAATAGGAAAAAATATGTGATTGTCAGGTTTCATTGTTTCATCTCACTCACCATTCAATGTCATCCTACTAAGAAATTCAATGATTAAGTAGTGAAGACAACTAAAGCTGCAGTGCAGCTGGACAACGCAGTCGCTTAAGCGTTATTGCTGCGACATGACTCAACTAGTTAGCCATCTATGAGATGACAACCTTACAAGGACAGTTGTATTACCATCATTGGAAGGCTAATGGTTGAGGCTTTGGAGGCTGATCTGTTTGAGCAGAATGTACAGATAAGGAGGTGAGAGAGCTGGACAGTCTAAAGGACTAAAGAGCTGCTGCATCGCTCTCGCTCTTTAGGTAGAGATGAATTGCCACTCGTGTCGCTATCTGCAGGTAGTCAAATACAGCACTGCGTGTAATTTAGGAAACCAGTAGCCAAAGTAAAAATAGACTAAATTCTTGATGAAAAAAATTTTAAAGCAAAAAAAGTAAACTCAGAATTTAATCATAATATAAACCTTTTGCACATCTGAAGATCACTTATTGAGATAGATAGATAGATATTTAAGCCATTTATGGTAGATTTTCCTTTTCCTTGTAGAAAATCAGGTTTGTGTATCCCAAGACATTGGAGGAGCTGCTGGAGGACGTGGCGTCCCTTCACGAGCTGGTGCCTGAGACTGCACCGCTTCCTTCCTTGTTAATTGTAGATGGAGTGGAGCGGTATGTTTGTGTTCAGGACAGGCCGCAGCAAGATTCTCAGAGCACAGCTGCTCACATCGTAGCCCTCCTGCACGACACGGCTGCTTTCCTCAGGGCCAGAAGTGAGAAAAGCCAACAACCTCCATGCAGGGTCATTGTCTCTTATCAGCCTGAGTGGGAAGGACGAGGAGGCGACATGTTTGCCCCGGATTCCATCCTTTTAGTCCTGGAGCGCTATCTGCAGGTGAGGTGCAGCTTACACAAAGTGATAAATAGCACAGAAGCGCAGAACGAGTGGCTGCTGTGTCTCTCGGGTCCAGGACTGCAAGGTGATGGGTCTGGTAATGGAGAGAAGTGTGTGGGAATGCAGTGGCGTGTGGTGATGCAGCCTAATGGGGCACTGGAGTTCAGGCCAGAAAGTGCACCAAAAGAGGAGAGCTTACAGGTACAACATTCTGATTGTGGAAATGAAACATGACTGGTCACAGACTTATTTTAATAAATATACTTGAAGAAAAAAGACTGTTGCAATGCTGCACATTCAGACACAGCGTACCAAATAAATCCTTGTAAATTAAAAAAAAAAAAAAAGTACATTTTCATGGTTTTACTAATGAACCATCCATCCACTGTGCTCAGATAAAGTTTTCAGTCAGTTAGGATTCAACTGGTTGTTCAGAAAACACAGGCTACAGCTGGGAGATATGATGATGTGATAAATTGTCACAATGTGCTTTTTTTGAGAAATTGTGGATAACGTGATGTCTTTTTATGCATGTATATATTTTTCTAAGTCATTTTTGTCACAGACTGACTGGAAGCAGCGAATATTTTGTTCAAATTCTGTACTTAATCTTTAAAGTTGTAAAATGTTAAAAATTGTTCAAATAAGATTTCCCCCCCTCTTTTTTTGGTACATAAACCTATTTTTATGAATAAAAAAACATACATTTGTAAATATAAAAATAAATGTATTTTAATTTTTCTAGAATAAAGTATCATCATTTTTTTTTTTTTTTTTTTTTTGGTATTTACCACTACTGTATTGGTGGTTTGTGAGCAAACCTATATATTGTGATACATACAGTGGATATAAAAAGTCTACACACTTCTGTTAAAATTGCAGGTTTTTGATAAATCATGTCAGATATTTTTCCACCATTAATGTCATATATAGCAGCATAAAGTGAAAAACAAATAGAAACATTTTAGGAAAGAAAAAACTTACTATAACTTAATTGTGTAAGTGTGCACACTCCTGGGGCATTAACCATTAATTAACCAATCACGTTCAAACTCACGTTCAAGGTATTTATCTTCTGTGATTCTGATTAACTCCAAATAAAGATTAGAGTGCAATATTGTGCAGCTCCATTATAATGTCAGATTTAAGAGATTAAATAATGTCGGAAACTTAAAATTTAACACTGGCAGCTGACTTTAACAGACATCACATAGCTTTCTAGTAACAAGTGTGTGTGTGTGTGTGTGTGTGTGTATGTGTGTGTGAGTTTCCATTTAGGCACAATTCAGTGAAATAGAGTTATAGAACACTGATAGAGTGTGGGAACTGGAACAGAACAATCTATGTTGACTTTGGTCTGACTATTTTATGAATCTTAATAAATTAAGATATTATGGCCTCAAACAAACATAAAACTTGCCTAAGAACATCTGAATCTTTATTTTATATGAAGATTATAGAGATGCTTGCATTTAACAGTTTCAAAATATGACATTTTAGCAAAGGGGTTCTACAGGGCGTCCCAAAAGTCTGCACAGAGAGGGGACTATGTCCGTTGTCATGTCAGTTGTGCCTTCGTCAGTGAATGTTCGTGGACGTCCACTTCTCGGTTAGTCCACAACACTTCCAGTCTTTTTGAATTTGTTAATAAGTTCGGCAACAGTGTCGTGTGTGATGTGCTTGCCATGTTTCCTGTTAAAGTCCATCGCAACCTTGCGACAGCTTCCTGATCCAGCCATGAGGATGATTTCAATACGTTCTTCTTTTGTCAAAGGCATTCTTAAAGGCTATCTGAAAAAATATATATAATATAATATAAACTGAGTATTCAAAATTTTGCTAAAAAGTGTTAATTTCCCCAGTGGAGACTTTTGAGACACCCTGTATTTGGAAGAGCTAAGCAAGGTATAAATGCTCTTTTATTACACACAAATGAATTAGACTTGCAAAAGAAACAAAAAAAGCTTAAAATACAAATATCTTTTTTAAATGTAGTTTTCACCATCAACGATTAAAACTGATTTCTCACACAAAACCTCAAACCTGAGAAGGTTTTAATAGTAAAACAATCATTTCTAATTATAGACTGTTTATTTAAAAACATGCCAAATGATTGGGTGCTACAGTAGTATTTACAGTAGGTTCTAATTAATCTATAAAATTATACTGTTTGACATTAAGCATTAATACATTTTTCAGACTTAATTAAATATAACATTGTGTAAGGTTGCAAATACTAATTTAAAAATGTGACCACGAATTGTATGAATTTCTTTAATTACTTACATGAATTTATGACATAATTACTGTGTATTACACAAAATACAGGGAATTTAAACAGTCACTTTCGTCCCTTTTTTGGAGGGCTGCATTGACTTGATAGAGCTGGGTTACTCAGTGAAACGTTAAGCTCTCTGGAAAATAAAGACTCAGTAATTACTGAAAAACACAACATATTTGTAATATTTAGTGATGTTGTGTTGTTATTTATTTATTTATTGTCACATTCACAATATATATTTTTGGCTGTTTTCATTTATTTCATTCAGTCCAAAAATGTCTCTATAGTTAGGAAGAGGTTACAGGCCTTAAAATAGCATTTGACAGACTGATACATTTCAGCTGCTCCAGTAAACAGTTTTAGAACTTGGATTTGTTTTGTACAAATAAATTGTAGATGAATGATACCTGTATTACGCACCATACGTATTGCAAATCTACAGAAAGCACAATATTTTATAGATGCAAAACCTGGGGTCAAACGATTGAACTGACTTTTAGATTTTTAAGAAGACCAAGTCAGATGCACTGTTAGACACCCTTGCTTTTGGTATTTGCTGACATAACTGAAAAATATGATAGCACATGTGATCTATGTCAAAATCTTTTTTTTTTTTTTACAACCCATATAATGCCAGCTGAAAAATTATCTACATATTTTACAACAGCTGAACCCTTTTAATATTATGGGTAACCAACAGACACAAAGTAGATGGGGACACAGTCCTACAAACTCCAAAACAAAATATAGGAGTTGAAAACCAACCACTATTTACATTGGCAAAGAAATTCAAATCTTTTCAAAGGCTATAGGTAGTATTTGGTGTTCTATACAAGAATATTTTCAACCTCAACAAACCTCATCAAAAATGTAGTACAGAAGAGAATGTTAGCTTATTTATTATTAATCCAGGTATGACTGTCTGTGTCCAGGAGATTCTTACATTCCACAACTGTTGCATTGTCATTCTGAAAGTGTCAGAAGGAAGCAGTGAAGATACCCTGGTTTGAACTCCATTACCATCTCCATGAGCATATAAAATCCAGTCTTTTGCATGACTCCCCAAAGGACATACTTGGACATAATTTTTCGACATTGGTTTTGAAATTGTTTTTGTTTTATTTTTTCAGAAAGGTTTTTGATCAATACCTATAGTGGATGGGACCAGTAAGTGGTCGCTTGTGTCCAGGAATATCATTTTTGTAATCATTGGCATAGATGGTGCCATTACCCATGTCTGTTATTCTGCTAAAGCTCACTGGACTGTAGTCCATGGAGACTCCAGAGTCTGCCACAGCCATGTAGGTATATCCTGGCCCTTTGGGAGGCCATGTATGGTGTGGATATTCAAGACTTGACTGTGATGAAAGTCTTCCTGACCCGGAACTTTGTGGGAGGGAGCCGATATCAGAATCTGAGGCACCCATCAAGGAGGACCCTTTGCTAGCGAAGAGAACCTGAAGGGGCAATGACTCCTCAAAGCTATCATCCCTTTGCACTTCTTCCCGGGCACGCTGAGAGTTCTGGTTGAGGGTGACGTATGTGTCTTGTGACTCGAGTAATGATGAATGGGAGAGGACTTCCGGGTGCCCTTGAAAAGCCCTCAGCTGCTCCATCAACCAATGGCTGTTTGGAGGTTCTTGCCATCTGTCACTCGAACCTGCATCCATGTCCTGTGTCTCTAACTGATCGTCTGCTTCTTCTATAGCCTGTGGTTCTTCTCTCAGGAAGTCAGCTGCTCTAAGTGTTGTTTCTGGCCTCGGGGGAGATGTGCGACTTGTCAGTGATGGTGCTAGACTGACTTCGGACAGGACCTCCAGAGAGGAAGGAAGCTCCTCAGTGCATACGTGAACTGGCCATCTGCTGCCACTACTGTGGCCAAGCCACTCCTGAGGGCACAAACAAAATGGTTACTGCAGAGTTCTCTGAAGGTCCCTTCTGAGACCAGGACCTTTTGTTTTAACAAGAATGCTGTTCAGGCGGAGTTATTGATTCTGCAATTTGCTGATATGACAATATAAAAAGGAAAAATGCCCATGCTTCGTCTGAAAGAAATTTAATTCAAGCAAAACACAAGGCTTCTTTTGCTAGTAATAACTTAAAGGACCTGTCTGTGCTTGTATGTGAGTACTCAACAGCAATACTAATTCACTAAATTAGCTGTACCTGGAAGTCTCCTTTGTAGATTGTGAAGAGGCCTGGGAATTTGTGCTCAGGTGAAGGGATGTCAGGCCACAGTTTCTTTAGCAGGAATCTGTAATGGTTCACACAAACTCTCCATAAGACTCCACCTGTTCCTCTTTTGTATTGTCACTCAAATGTAGATTCTATGCTGTGCTTATATTATAAAATGGTACTACTTTTATTGTTCACAATAAAAAAATGTCATATTGTATAGTATGTATTTTACTCACTTGTGGTGGGACAGAAGCATAGTGAGAGACAGCAGGATGAGGATCAGAGAGATGATGAGAACCAGTACCACAATCAGGGGGTCTAGTGAGGAAGAAGAGCATTATGGTCATTATTGTGACACTAAGTTGGATCCAGACTGAAACAAACAGCTAAACAGCACTTAAATAACATTTACCACTTGGGGATGTAGTCCCAAACTCCGGGTCTGACCAAGCACTCCAGTAACCATCATAAGTGATGCCGTCAGGTTTGACACGGACCAACACCTTGTATTTGCTGCTTGGTTGAAGGCCACGCAGGGTGAATTTTGTGCTGGCTTTCACTATTTCCTGAAACAGAAACAAAGTTTACAATCTACTCCATATTAATGGATGTGGTGTCTGTGGTTATACTAAACATCCATCCATTTTCTGTACTGCATATCCTACACAGGGTCATGGGGAGCCTGGAGCATATCCCCGGGGACTCAGGGCACAAGGGTGTCCCATGAACGGGGTGCCAGCCCATCACAGGGCACAACTGTACACACTACAGACAATTTAGAGATGCCATTCAGCCTACAACACACGCCTTTGGACTGGAGAGGAAAACGGAGTACCACAAGGAAACCCCCAAAGCACGGGAAGAACATGCAAGCTCCTCGCACACAGGGCGGAGGTGGGAATTGAACCTCCAACTCTAGAGGCACGAGGCAAACGTACTAACCACAAAGCCAACCACGAAGCCACCATACCCTCTGTTATACTATACATCTCAGGCTGAAAAAGAACCAGATACATTAGCGGAAGTCCAGGTCAACTGGACATCCTAAGTTATAAGAAAGCATTAACAAACAGCTGTAGGTCCACTAAGATTTTGTTTGTTTAGATAGCAGGTGCCATATTCTGAAATCTCGGGGTATGACAATCTGATGATTTAGATTGATGCATTGATTTAAAAGGCAGTGACTATTATCAACAACTGGTGTGTAAGAAATTATTCATATTTTTAAACTAATGAATAATCAGTATATTAGGCTAGCAAGATGATTTGCCTGTAACTCTGATACTTTTAAAATAGTCCTTCTCTAGGTTATAATCTTTTGTGAATTAATGGTGGGTCTACCCCAGATTCTGAACAAAGCTGGTCACATATCAATCAGAGGCTACTTAATCAAATAGTATCATATCGTATCGTAGCAAATTCAGTGATATCATCAAATATCGAAACGTTCGTATGACTTAGGCTCTGCCATGGCTCCAGATGTGATGTCAGTGAATCTAACTAATTTACCAAGTTTTTAACACTTTCAATATCGGAATGTTTCAAAAATGTATTCTTGAGAGGAAATGTTCAAAAGGTGAGCACTTTTATGCTTACCTTTCTCATAGGACTCCCTTTCGCCACGTATCTGATCTCGTAGATCAGACTGTCATCAATGTACTTCACGGCAGGAGGCAGCCAGCTCACGATCAGTTCCCCTTGTTTCCCTGTGCTCACCACAGTCAGGTTAGCAGGAGGATCCAGCAGAACTGAGAAACAACAAGGGAAAAAAAATTAACCTGGTTACCTCCTGTAGAACAGAAAGTATCTACTTGAGCTCTGTAGACTCACCAGCATGGTCAATGAAGAGGCTGCGGTTGTAGAGTTCTTTCCCCCCCTGAAACACACGTAGCTGGAGAGGAGCGAAGTGTTGAGTTTTGGGGATACTGGAGAAGAACAGCCTTTTACCACTAGTCCCCTGTATAGGCAGTTCGGACACAGCACACGCACTGCTGTTCTCATTCCTAAACACAAAGGACTTATTAGGTGATTGCTCTCATAGTCACACCAAACAGAATAGTTTTTTTTTATAGATGGACTGTAGGCCTATATACAGTCTGATACCACATTGAAAATCTGGGATTTTTTTCATTTAAAATAAAGTGAATAATTTTGAAAAAAAAAACAAAAAAAACAAAAGGTTTCAGAATTTTGAAATATTTTAAAAGAAAGACAGTAAATGTTCAATATCTTGAATATGTAACATTCAAGATTTTGCACTCTTTCTAGATCCCCATTTAAATGTAAACAAATTTGTGATAATAACCATGTTAACTGCTTTGCACAAAATATGGATGGATTTGGATGGATTTGAGCTAAAATGGTACATAAGGTTTTGCACAAACTTGTCGAGTCCATGCCAGTTCGAGTGCACACAGAAATTCATGTAAATATTTCAAAGATTCTATTTTTCACTCAAGTTGTTGTCAGTAAAATAATTTGTAATGAAAACTGTTGTATTAAATGATCAAATAATGAAAAATAGAAGCATTTTCACTAGTGCTCTCAGACTTTTAGACCCCACTGTACATATATATGAGGTAATAGCCTGTATACAAAGTTAATGTACAGTACAGATCCCTCTTTTGCATTGGATAAACTGACACTTGGTTAGATGTTATAAATTCTCAAATTCATAACATCAGTTACTTACTGGTATTGGTAAATGAAGGTGAATGTCTGTTGACCGATGTAACTGTTCTTGCGCTCCTCTTCCCAGAAACAGGTGAAGTCCCTCAGCGTCTCAGAAAAACATTTAATGTTCTCCGGCTCATCATGAAGCAACTGAGTAACTGCCAAATGGGATTTTATTTACATTACTGTGTCCTAAACTGCTGAGGTCAAACATGTCCTACAGAGAACCATGATGCATAAAACTATGTACAGTACCATGCAAAAGTCTTAGGCACGCTATTTTTTTTTTAGTACAAACTTTGCTATAGATTTTTATTTTATGACTTCTACATTATTGATTCAGTACAAAAACATTTTAGATTTCCAAACATTAGTTTTCC
>CM075015.1:12565694-12582394 GCA_037576675.1 Pangasius sanitwongsei | reverse complement strand
CTGGGTTTTGCTGCAAAAATAAGAAGCAAGTGTGACAAAGTCTCCAGAAGAACTGTGGCTGCTTCTGCAAGATGCTCGGCACACCAACTATTGACTTTGTTTCATTTATTACGGTTTACTGCTTTTTATAGTATTTTTTTTTTAAATGTCAAAACATTTAATTTCATTATTTTTTAAGGCATCTTTGCTCTACAGCATTTCTTTGCATATGCCTAAGACTTTTGCACAGTACTGTACACACCCAGAATTGGAGATAAAGAATGAAGAGAAGACAGCATTGTTACTGAAGGAACAGATAAAATCGCGTCCTACCTTTGCTTTCAAAAGTTTGCCCCGCAGTCGCGACTAAAGCCCAGGAAAGCGCGCACAACACCACTATGTTTATCCCGTCATTGGACATTTTTTGGTCGTGTAGAACAAAAGCGGTGGCGCTTTCTGTTCCTCTGCATAATTACGCAGTTACAGTTGCCTTGTCGTGTTGTCTTCTGTACAGCTTGTGCCTCAGATACCGCGTGTGCAGCGCGTCAGATAAAAACGCAAATACGCGACTGAAGTGTTTACTACTTTTTTTTTTTTTTTTTTTTTTACACTAATAAGGAGGCGGGGCCTTAACAAGTGAAGTTGTTTGTGGGCGTGGTTTAACTTGAGCCTATAAATTCTGTGATGGCGGTAAAACGAGTGGTTAGAAAGCGCGTGCTGGTCTCGCGCCCTGCTTTATTGAGAAAAACAATTTCATTAAAAAAAAAGTGTAGTCATTAACGTATATATGAGCTATAAATAAAGTCGAAATGTACAGGTGTATAGGTGAATTAGTGAGTGTGGGCACTGGGAGGCTCAGCCGCACTGTTAGTACAGAGTGAAAGGGTCTCGCTGGTCTGTAACCGGTCTTCTTATCAGCATGTATCAGGCGCGCTTGTTTTGCGCTCGCGCGCGTTATCGCCTGTCCGAGTGCGTCCTTACCGCGTAGATAAAGTCAGATGCAGCCAACTTCACCCGCCCCTGCACTGCCAGAATCCATCTTATTGTTCAACCACATCGCCATTTCTTTTTATAATAACACCCACACTGAACCGTAAGCCTGCTGAGTTGGAACTACACACCATACAGTTCAGTTAAGCTAGACCTATCCAAATTCCAACAGTTTGTGTTTCTTTGCTCTAACACAACTCTGTTAAACCTGGTAATTAACTCCTGGGTTTTAGTTTCTGTCCAAGAGCAAGAATATGACCAAACTGTCTAAAATCTATAATGTTGCTTAATTTTATTGAAATGTGTTTGAGTAGTCTATATGGCTCCCCTACCAAAGATTTATTGACAAATTACATTGTCAATATTATTCAAATGAATTATTAATTGATAATAATAATAATAATGATCATGATGATGATGATGATGATTATTATTATTATTAACACAGGACTAAAAATTAAATGTAAAATCTCATTTTACATATAAACAATTAAAAGATAAGAATACAAGTATTTATATAATATAGCTTAGGCACATTAATGAACCAATTTATAATCACTAATTAATCACAAATCTATGATACACTATATTGCCAAAGAATGTGGACACCTGACCATTACACCCATATGTGGCTCTTCCCCAAATTGTTGGCACAAATTTGGAAGCACACAATTGTATAGGATGTCTTTGTATGCTGTAGCATTACAATTTCCCTTCACTGGAACTAAGGGACACAAACCTGTTCTAGCATGACAATGCCCCTGTGCACAAAGTGAGCTCTATAAAGACATGGTTTGCCAAAGCTGATGTCGAAGAACTTGAGTGTCCTGCACAGAGCCCTGACCTCAACCCCACTGAACACCTTCGAAATGAATTGGAGCACTGAATACATGCCAGGTCTCCTCACTTGACATCAGTGTCTGATCTCACTAATGCTCTTGTGGTTGAATGGTTTCCCTGAAGAGTGTGTGCAAAGGGGGACCAACTCCATGTTAATGCCCATGGTTTTGGAATGGGCACATATGGGTTTGATGTCAGGTGTCCACACATATTTGGCCACATAGTGTATTTACTACAAATCATAAAAAGTGTATTTGACAAGAACGAATTAATAGGTCATGTTAAACAAGTATGTTTTTCATCTGGAATTAAAAACTAGTGCTTCTCTGGAACACTGGGGCAATAGTTGATGGATGAGTTTCTTCACAGATGTTTTAATTCAGCAGAAGACCAGACTTTGTGTTCCAGCTACCTGATTGACAGACATGTAGTTTCCATATTTATGGTATGGAGAACAATTGAGTCTTGTGTTTATGTGCCTCAGGAGGTTGTGGGTTACCGGTGGCAACCAAGAAAACATGCTGCAGGAAGCCCCATTTGTCATGTGCACTTCTCTGGATAGTTAGATAAAACACAGCATGGCAGCCATGTGGTGTACAGTCATAAATCAGATGCTATCAGTGGCCCTCTGCACCCCAAAGTTCTTTACCAAAGGTGGAGCAAAACACAACAGCAAAGAGCTAATGTTAATAAAAAGTGGACCAGCTTCCTTACCATGTAAGGAGTTATGAGCTTTATTAATGGTACAGTATGTATGAGACATTCCAGAGCCAAAAAAAACAAACAGCAGAATAAAGAAATTTTTTTAGACCAAAGTATCTCTGCTGAGCAGTGCCAACGGATCATAACAGTTAACTGTATGTTTGGCAATTGATAGAGAAAAGGGAGAGGGAAGGGGTGGAGGTTAGTTGAGATGCTGCAGAGAGTTTTCTCTAGTTTCTGTTATCACACTGACCAGGTCACATCTCAAGGATATAATTTAGGCCTGGAAAGCATTCTTGATACCAGAGAAGTTTATACAAGCCAATATATGTCAGACGTTTTGAGGTTGGCAATATGTACATTCTGTCACAATGATGGCACTAGCTGATCACATGAGAGTTTAGTACAAATATAAAGATGAGTAGAGCCCGAGTCATCACCATACTGCAGGTTTCAGAGCTGTCCCTGCATATATAAAGCGTACAAGCCATATGATCTAGCAAAATTTTCACTTACTGAATGATTCTGCCATACAACAGTACAGTTTCTCTTCTGTACTTCACAACTGTGACGAGTGATCGGGACACAGGTACGGGTGGTATGTTGTACAAAGAAACACTGGTAACAAATTAAAGAAAAACAAGATTTACAAGTACAAAACACGTGACACACATGACCCTCTTTTTCACCTCCACAAGCCCTTAGCATATACATCTGATCTTTATCGTACACTGCAGCCTCAATGCATTGATGGTTTAAACAAAAAAACACCACTTAAAAGCTTAAAAGTTTAAAGCATACTGAGTCCATAAGGTTCACCTCAGCAAATTGTACATTAATGTAATACTTAAAAATAGTGAGACTGGATTTATACTGAAATCAAATGTTGTGAAAAGAGCTGACATTTAACTGTGAGCTTTGTAAGTGAAATACAAAAAGCAGGAAGCGTTCAAGGTATTCAATACTTAGTGTAACAGCTTTAGAACATTAATTCAAAGGTTATGTGATGGTGCCCTATTTATTCCCATTGAGCCACATGCAGCATTTTACTAGAAATCTTTACTAGAATAAACATTTCCACCATTCCCATTAAGAAAACTACTTGACATGAAATGTAACATGATCATATTACTGTAAATTTGACTTCCTCTTGTCTTCATTTGTGTTTCACGCTCGGTGCAATGACACGTGGTTCCTCTAAAAACTAAAGTTTTAAACAAGACAGACAGTACACTGGCCAAGTCTGGTACAGATTGGCAGTTGAAAATAGGGCTATCAGCTTGCATGTGACACAAACACATCCATTGTGGGCTAAGCCACAGAGCTCTCCCAAGCTTTTTTTCAGAGGATAGGAGAGACACAACCAACAGAGAGTGCGAGGGCTAGAGGAAAATGGATGGGTGTGGATGGACAGATGTTTATCTCTGTAAGCTGCTAGTACACAGCCTGTGCATTTCTTAGTGCAGTCGTGAGAGGAGTTAAAATGAGCTGCAACAAGGTTTAAGAAGATTTTAAGTGATTTAAGGCACTCTGCATCTTAGTTCATGTTCAAAGAAAATGCTTCCACCTACCATGACTTTATGATTAGCTAAATCACAAAACACCCTTTTTCTGATAGCAGGAACACTTTAGAGACATCATGCATATGGACTGCTGTACAGACTAAAGACTTTCACTTGATTGGCTGAATGAATTTGAATTAGAATACTGGTTTGACTGATATCGAAAAAATATGAGAAAGGTTTACAGAATCTGAATCAGAACACATCTTAATCCAGATCAGTAAGTCTTAGTCAGAGAGCTAGTCTGAAGTCTCTGAAGGCAAGTGTGTGGGACAGGTGGACAGAGACAAGGGTGCAGTTTGTAGGGTGGAATGCAAGTAAGATGGTGTGGGGTTGGTATTTTAGCAGGCACAGCTGCTATGTCCTTCAGTTGGAGAGTCCTGCACGTTGGAGTCTTTGAGGCTGAGTGGACCACCATCTCCCTCCATAGTTTCATTCATTTTCTCACAGATTACATCCACCAACTGCTCAAACACCTGCTTCACATTGATGTTGTCTTTGGCACTGGCTTCAAAGAACTGGAATCCTGGAAGAAAGGAATGGTAGAACTTAAGTGTATATTATTGGAGTACAACAAGTGAGTAATACATTTAGTGGAATTTAGTATGTTAACATAGGCATTTGTGCAAAGATGTGAGTGTGTGTCGAGATGCAAATGTGTATTCTCACCTAGTTCATCAGCTAGTCTCTGGCTGTCTTCTGTTGGAATAAGTCGGTCATCCTCTAGGTCACACTTATTACCCACTAGAATCACCTGTGCATTGTCCCATGAGTATGTCTTAATCTGGGTAGCCCTAAAGACAACACAGACACACACACACACACACACACACAGAGAAAGAGAGAGAGAGAGTAAAAAGAACAGCTTATTATGTGTTCTTCTATCACAATATACAGACTACTGTACAGAACCTTCAATACTCTTTTGGTTAACTTATTGACCAATACAGATGAAACATTAACTTCTCTCTGTACATGGATTACTGAGTTGGATTGGACTATTGACAATTGTCAAGAGGCCCTGGCCACTAGGGGGCCCTCAGCAAGCAGGAATTTGAAGCGAACCATTAAACCACTATGCTGTAACACATCTAATGAATGTAAATTCACAGAATCTGAAATAAATTCAGAAATTAGTGTGTGGGCCTGAATTTCTCCCTGCATTTCTCTTCCCAATTTGGTCACATGCTAATTCCCACCCACTAGCCAGCTTCCCACATCACGACAGACAACCAAGGGGATGAAGGCTAAATGTGTGTCCTCTGTGCCATATGAGGCTAGCCAATCGCAACTTTTCGAACTGCTGCTCATGCTGTGTCACAGGGCAGTGTAACATACTCAAAGGAAAGCACTATCTACCCTCTTCTGCATACATTACTACATAGATGTTCACTACTGGCTAGTGTCACTGTGACTGACAGGGGAGAGAGTATGCAATTCCTCCTACCCAGAGAGCAGGACCAATTTTGCTCCTTGGCTCATTGCCACAGATGGCTGTTGCATGATTGGGATTTTGTCATGGTCTGATGATGACAAGGTGAATGCTCCTCTGGATTTGGAGATTTTTTGGTCAGTTAGGCCCTTTTTATATATATATATATATATATATAAAAGGATTGTGTTGGGGTTTGGGGCAGGGTGGTCAGGGCTCCTGCTTAGGATCCTGGGGGGCCCTGCTTAGGATTCTGCCTAGGAGCCCAGGATTTACTAATCCATCCCTGATTTGTACAGGTATTCGATGCTGCTTCTTCCCTTTCCCCTCTGCCCCTCACTTACCAGTCCTGTACAGCATTGAACGAGTCCTGGTTGGTGATGTCATACATTAGCAGAAAGCCCATGGCTCCTCTGTAATATGCTGTAGTGATGGTTCGGTAGCGCTCCTGTCCTGCTGTGTCCTAGCACAAAACAAACACAAAGCCAAGGTCAAATATACAGCGCAGTACAATGCAATTCTGCTCTGTTTTAAAAACAAGATAGCTATGGGTTGATTTAGTAAAACTTGCTCCATTTTCATCATCCTCGCTTTGTTTACCAAGGTTCATTCAGGATTTCAAATATGTAGTGGACACTTACTGCTGCTTGGCCTAATTTTGAACTGGAAGTTGGGTAGAGTATAGTGAGGTAAATGCTACTGTGAACCAGCAGAGGGCAGCCACTTCTAATTTTCCAGTGTTACATTGACAGAAATGATAGCAATAAGTGGTTCGCAAGTATTTAAATAGTTAAACTATTAAACACTCTATACCTTTATTCTGGGTGTGTTAATCTATGATTATACACTCATCATCCACTTTAATAAGAACATCTGTACACCTGCTCATTCATGCAGTAATCTAATCAGCCAATCATGTGGAAGCAGCACAATGCAAAAAATCATGCAGATACAGGTCAAGAGCTTCAGTTAATATTCACATCAAACATCAGAATGGGGAAAAAGTGTGACTTTAACCACTCTGTGACTTTAACCATGGTATAGTTGTTGGTGCCAGATGGGCTGGTTTGAGTATTTCAGAAACTGCTGATTTTCTGGGAAATTTCACACACAATAAGAGTCTCTAGAGTTTACACAGTATGGTGCGAAAAACAAAAAACATCCTGTGTGCAGAGCGTTTGCAGGCTGAAACACCTTGTTGATTAGAGAGATCAGAGAATGACCAGACTGGTCTGAGCTGACAGGAAGTCTATAGTAACTCAAATGAGCATTCTTTACAATGCTGGTGAGCAGAAAAGCATCTCAGAATGCACAACACATCAAACCTTGAAGTGGATGAGCTACAACTGCAGAAGACCACATCAGGTTCCACTCCTGTCAGCCAAGAACAAGAATCTGAGGCTATCATGGGCACAGACTCACCAGAACTGGACAGTTGAAGACTGGAAAAAGACCATTCCCCCCTAATCTTCAACTGTCCGGTTTCTGTGAGTCTGTGCCCGTAACAGCCTTGGCTGACAGGAGTAGAACAGGAGTCTTCTGCTGTTGTAGCCCATCCACCTCAAGGTTCGATGTTTTGTGCATGCTGAGATGCTTTTCTGCTCAACATGGTTGTAAAGAGTGATTATTTGAGTAACTATATAGTTCCTGGCAGCTAAAACCAATCTGGCCATTTTCCTCAGACCTCTCTTATCAACAAGGCATTTCCACCCACAGAACTGTTGCTCACTCAAAGTTTTTTCATTATTCTGTGTAAACTCTAGAGACTGCTGTGTGTGGAAATCCCAGGAGATCAGCAGTATCTGAAAAACTCGAACTAGCTCATCTGGTTAATAACAATGAGAGTATGAAAATATGCTCTCATATGCTATGGCCTTCTCAGTCACCATATCTCAACACAACTGAACATCTATAAGAGATTTTGAACCGGCATGTTAGCACTCTACACCACCATCATAAAAACACCAACACCAATATCTTTTGGAACAATGGTGTTCATCTAACCAGAAATGTAGAATCTGTACTAAGGTGCATAGGGCTTGGCATGGCGCATCACCTTACTATAATGGCTTTTCCCATAATTTATCACCAGTGTGTACAAGTGACATGAACTCTATCATCTACTTTACTTACTCTACTTTATTTTAATACTTCTACTTTATCAGATCAGTGAACCTCTGGTCACAAAAAAAAAATAACATAAAAGAATTACTGACCTGTCCGTGTGCCTTTTTTCATTTTCTTAAAAGCTGTGATGTGTCCAGCCAAGGATCATGTGTGTTATAATGTAGAGGTTTTGATTTCAGATGTGGCTTGGAGAGATGCAGCTCTGGCTAAAATGCATCTCATAAGTGAAGTGGTTTAAGCGAGCTTAAACTTAAATGATTGTATTTTACATGAATTTATACCCACAGTTTATATAGTCCCTATCCGGATGTAATCATGAAATGACCAGGTGTAAACATGGTCACTGAATTATCAACAGAAAACATTCAAATTTGACATCAGAGACTTTTGTGTCTAAAGTTGACCAAATAGAAGAGCTGAAATCAGACAGGTAAAGGGTTGGCACGGCAACTATCCCACTGTCGCCTGGAAACCTGGTCTGGCACCCTCATTTGCATATGAAAGAGGGTTGCTCAGGTAACCGTAGTGTATCACTGAGGTTGGACATCAAGCCCCTGTATGTGTGTCACATTAATATCGTGTTGCAATAAACACTTATTACACAAATCAACACTTTTTTATTGGAAAACTAAACTGTGCAGTGCTATAGGCAAACTATGCATGTTGTCTTATATATATATATATATATATATATATAAAAGAAAAGATACAATCAATAAACAAAAAAGGACATTGGCTTTCCCTGTGATAATGCTGTATGCTGACAGAGAAGTCAATAGTGTAAACGTCATTGTGGCCTTTACAAACGTGTCATATCCTGTTTTCTGTGGACACTTCCAAGCAGCAGGCGTGGCCCCATTCATGAGAGACACCATGTTTGGATAAACACACACTTACTTTATGGAACTTTGCATAAAACTGTTCTTTCTTTAGCATATCCATCCATCTATCCATTCATCTATCCACAGTTTTCTCTCTCTCACACACACACAGGTGATGAATGTGCTTAGATGTTTAAAGCATTGAATCCACATCTTATAAATTATCTGAAGCATTAGACTAGCAGAAACCTAGCAAGAGCAAAAGCAGTTTTAATAAGATGCCAAAGGAATTATATGTTTACTTTCTTGCAAATTACTATGTACACTACTGGGCAGTGAAGCAAAGTGAAAGTACTTGTTCTCTGTTCCTTGTTGAAAGGCTGTGAGTGAGTCATGGTTCAGTCTCCTACATCTACTAAAGATTCCTGTGAAAATCAAAGAGGTGGTGGAGAAATATCGAGGCAAACTACAACCGCAGATAACTCTTGATGACCCTTGCCAGCTAAGCTTCCTGGCATTAGAAAGGAATGAACAGAGGTGTGGTCTGGTCAGGAAGCAATTCATGTCAACCATTCTGTGGGCCCCCTGGAAAAGGTAGCACAAGCAAATATCAGGCCATTTCAGCTTTGGATTGATGCCACTGAGCACATTAACAAGACTCTGGAGTCAGTGAGGGTCTGCAAGCAGTGCCACTTTATTTCATCTCCCTGCTATGAGAGTGCACATCAATTATCCTACCTGCTATTACCGCAATACTGTAATACAGCTTCTGGATAAGCTTAAAGTATACCTAATATTTCACATGGTAGGCTTAAAAGGTACAGAGATTCAAATGTTGATGAGAAATTTACATCTTAGCAACATATGAATCGCCTAGGGAAAACGTCAAAGTCTATAATATTGTACCATATTTCACAGAGTTAGTTGAAGAAAGGTTAATCATTTGCAGTTTGAAGGCACAGCAAATTAGAGATCCTTCCTTTCCAAGGGGACAAATGTGACTCTCACACCCTGATCATAAAGTAGTATTTGAGCAGCAAGGAAGGCTTGCTAAAGCACATGAGCTCGTTCAGATAAGATTTGTGTTTGATGGCCTACAATAAATGATAAACTAAAAAAAGCAACAATTAGACAAAAGGCAGTGGTAGCTCAGTGGTTAAGACGTTGGGCTACTGATCGGAAGGTCATAAGTTCAATCCCCAGCACCGCCAAGCTGCCACTGCTGGGCCCTTGAGCAAGGCCCTTAACCCTCAACTGCTCAGTTGTATAAATGAGATAAATGTAAGTCGCCCTGGATAAGGGCGTCTGCCAAATGCCATAAATGTAAATGTAAAAGATCTGAATTTAGTCCCGTTATTGTTTTTATCGTCAGTTTTACTAGGAACAACAGGTTTCAGGTTTCTCGTGAAAGGGAAGAATTAAAAATGCAACAGATACTGAAAGAACTATAAGTAAAATGATATAAATGTAATCACATAGTTATATTGCTTAAATCAAATATGTTTGGAGGTTATTTTCTTTTTTTGTTGGTATTGGTCTTATATCATTATATGAACATGAATCAACTCATGTATTCACTCACCTCAATGCAAGTAATAATGCTGATTTATGAGAAGACTGCATTTTTTTTCTTCTTTTTTTCTTAAAATCAGCCATATTAGTTTTATAAACCTGTACAAAGGCACAAGGCTGCACAAGTCCAGACAATCTGCTTTATTTCTGGCTCTAAAATTGCTCTTTGAATGCACCAGTTAGCCATTAATAGGTTTAGTTGATGTATCTGAGCAAAAACAAACAAACAAACAAGCAAAAGGTGCACCGGGGGGCCAATCTTGAAAAATGGTGTGAAAAAGACCCTGAACTAAATCTTGAGTCCATAGCTGAATTAGCACCTGCTCAGTTGTCGCTTCTAGATAACCAGATTATTCAACTGAAAAAACCAACCTGAACAGGCTGCCTCAGGATTATGTATGTGCAATGATGTCTTTGGCAGCACAGCAAGAAGTTTTTGTGTTGGTTTAAGAAGCATATATAAGTAAAGAGCGAAAAAACGTTAAATTGTTCATTCCCAGCAGTATAATGTGCACTTGGCACCACATTATAATTAGTATACAAAAACTGTATAAAAAGTATTCTAATGTTTGGTTTGATTCATAGTTTTGCTAAGCAATCATAAGGTTAGTGCCAGGTTTTATATTTCAACTTCACTGTAGCCAACAGGAAGAAAGCAGAAAGGCCTGAGTAAACAAAGTGCCAGTACTGATTTGATATAAATGCTGATTTGTGGCTTGGAAAAAGAATTGTCTGCCGTCTGGTTTGGCATCTCTGCTACACAAAGTCAACACTGGCAAAAAAGGAAAGCTATGATGCATTACATTACAGATCGTGTTTTTGTAAGGTTGTCCAATCAGGATCATAACTGTTTATGTCCTACGGCATGATGAATTTAAAAAAAAAAAAAAAAAAAGCTTCTATGTAAATTAGAGGTTTGATTGAAAATCACAGCACTGTCCCTAATGACTGTACTCTCATTTTTAGATACTGTAATTCATTTTCCAGGTAAATTTCATAGAGCAAAGGAAATGAAACCAGATCTTTGTATTTGTAATGATAAAACAGTAAGGACTATCAAACATGACATGAAAGAAACCTCTTCAGTGACCTGTCTTTTGGTTTTGTACATTATATCCTTTACTTGGTCTAAAACGTGTTGTCTAGAGCAGTTTAGTCTAGGACTAAGCTTAATGCAGGGATGCATTAAAAATAGACTACATTGTAATTTCTCGCAGAAACCGGAGAAGGCCAATGAATTTTGCAGAATTCTAGTTGACTCTATAGCCAATAAAACAAAACACTGTCCTAGTCTCGGACTCTTGAAGCCCCAACAGAAACAACAGGCACCACAGATAACTGGAGCTTCATATAGACACTATACTATAACAGTTTGAAGAAACGATAAATAAACGTTCACTCAAACATACCCAGATCTGTAGCTTGATCCGCTTGTTGTTGCGGAAGACAGTTTTGACCTTGAAGTCGATGCCTACGGTGCTGACGAAGGCTGAGGTGAAGGAGTCATCGGCGTAGCGGAACAGGAAGCTGGTTTTGCCCACGCTGCTGTTGCCAATAATCAGGAGCTTGAACATATAATCAAAGTTCTGATCAGCTGCGTCCTTCTGAGAGGGCTGCTGCAGCAGGCGCGAGTCGTTCACCGTCGCCATCTAGAGGACATGAGACACTGGAACGTTAAACAACAGATTATCATGACTAAGTTAAAACAAAAAAAAATTATCCAGTTCTGCTAAACTGCATTTTATTCTCACGTATAATTTGACTTTGTTCTAGTTAAACCACAATTACTCTGCTCTAATTTTGCTCTAATCTTTAAACAAGAGACATTTTCAAACCAGACATTTTCAGTTTGCGATCCGTTTCCTAAGCAACATAAACTATCCAGTTAATTCATCTAAACTGAATACTTTGTTACCCTCTGAGCATAACCTCCAGAGTCTATCATCTCCAAAATGCTAGACACCCCTACTAATGCCAGAGCTTTATAGCGAGAAGAGGAAAACCTCTCATCCAGCCCTCCCTTATCCACCCTACCCCTCTCTCCACCCTTCTCCTCCTCCTTCCCTCCTGATCATTTAGGGCTGTACAGCACTCAGCTGGCCTCTGGCAAGGTGTGTCTCCATGGTTACAGGCCCCGAACAAAACATGCATAGCCATTAGAGAGAGAGAGAGAGAGAGAGAGAGAGAGAGAGAGAGAGAGAGAGACGAGTGCGCTGGGCACGACTCCCCTCCAGAGGTGCAGATATCATTACATAACAAAGAGCCAGGATGGACAGTCATTGTTCTGAATGGAAGAAGAGGTCTTGTTTAAATGCTAGCTCTATCGGAGCACATGCTTCTGGAAACAGATGAGTGTGTATGTAGGAGTTTGACGGCAGGCCCTTAGCACTGGAGTGTGCCTGCAAAAGAGAAGTTCAAAGAAGCAGCAGAATGCATTAAATATCACCTGCTTGTTGATGAAGCTTCTAATATGTGTCAAACGTATTCATGGTTTTCTTAAGAAAACCAGTTCCTCATAAGCAGCCCATTTTGACAGTTAGCTAACACTGCATGACAAGAGCGAAGTTTGCACATGGGCTATATTGCAGGAGGTGTTGCAAATGTTTAAGGAAGAGAGCAGTAGTGTGAGGGAGGCTTTGAAATGTACGCTAAAGAGAAGCTCTTCTTAACATTATCCAGTGGGACCTACTAGCACAGAAAGCTTCTACAAATACAAATACTGCAATAAGATCTCATCGGTATACAGCAAAGAATTAAGCATTAAGATTTCATATAACATGGATTTGTTTTTAATCAAACAATTGCATTTGTTTCTTCTTGTGCGTCTCCCCAAGCCCACGGAAGATAGTAACTGGATCATTGGCAGCTTTTGTAAATCAGCAAAAAAAAATTTTAAGCCTCTAAAAAGGTTACATGTGCAGTGCAATGACCAATCTGCAACCAGAGGCCTCCAGCATTACCACACACAAAAACAAGATAACAAGTTGTTTCTATCCTGACTAATCAATAAACCTCAAGACATCACTGCCTTCACTTAACTGTCTGTTGTTCATTTAATTCCCTTTTGTCTGGCTAAATAAAACCAATAAAACTGGGCACCAATAAAAAAAAAAAAGGGTTGAATACCGGTTTCTTCATGCAAAACCTTCAATTTATGATTTGGACCAGTATAGTGGTGATAAGCTGATTGATAACTATCTCAGTTAAGTCGCTGATCTTCCAGGGGGCCCATAAAATAAACTTTAAAACAAACAAAACAAAACACACAAAAAAAACCACCCATTACACTATATTTGTGGCTTATCTGAAAAACAGACTTGTCCATATTGCTCCATACATACAAACTGTCCATACTTTGAAACTGTCCTGAAGGACTGGAATTTCAGAAGGAATGAAGAAAGAGGGCTTTTCTGAAAGCCTAGGTGCAGGTTAGTACCTTCCGTAGTTCACAAAGAAAAATTCAATTCACCTCAAACAACCCAAAGATGAACTGATGGGTTCTTGGTCTGCATCAGACTGAATAATTAACACCCAAGCACCAAGTCTGGATGGAAATGGCCTCAATAAGGATTTACTTTATTGATTATTTGACAGATGGGGCATCTGTCCTGTAATTGAGCAGCGTGCAGGCAAGATATATCTCCAGAACAGCATAATACACATTTAAAAGGGGTTTCTCATGGGTTCTTTGGATGGTTAATAGTTCTAGCTTTCTAAAGCAGCTCTACTTGGAACATTTTATAGAAGAACCGCTCTGTTGTAAGGTTCTGGACCTTTAAGGGCTCATAGAGACAAACTGCACAACCCTTTAAGATGCTACTTTTCCCCCAAGTCTATAGTACAAACAGTGTGCGGATTTGAACGTAGTCAGTTTTCATATACTGGCCAAAGTGGACGAGTAATACTTTAGTACAAAATGATAAACGTAGAAAAACACAGTTTTATAGCCCATGCAGACAGTTATACTATTTCACAAACTCTGTATCGAGGGCGTGCGAGTTTTTTTTTTTTTTTTTTTAAATAGTCCTCTGTATCTTTTGCTAGTGTTTTATTTACAAAGAGCTAATCCAGGCGGAAGTTTGGACCGGAATTCAAACGCTTCACCTGGATACTCTTTGATGCCACAAAACAAAACAAAAACGTGTGTATAACAAACGCTAGCTAGTGACTATCCCTAAAATGTAAACACAACTTGTGAAAATCATTCAGCCTCGAGGAGTTAACGCAGGAATTAGGCTAAAAACAAAGCGTTACGCATGTCTTAGGTTGGTTTCATCTTCTGACTGCGCCAAACTGAAAATAAACATGACACGCTACCACAAAAAACCTAAAAGTTTCAGTGCCTACCTCCTCACAGTGAGAAACGGGAGAATCCGCCTTGTGCTGGTCTTACCGGATATTTACAGCTCAGCAGGGAGGGTGCTGTGCCGTTGCTAGGCTGCGGCGTGCACGCGGACCCCAGCAGAGCGCGCGGATCTGCGGTGTGTGAGACAGCTGCCCTGCCTCGAGCCTCCCAATCCACACCGATCCACCTTCCCTGCCCTGACCCTCCCAATCCACACTGATCCACCTTCCCTGCCCCGACCCTCCCAATCCACACCGATCCACCTTCCCTGCCCTGACCCTCCCAATCCACACTGATCCACCTTCCCTGCCCCGGCCCTCCCAATCCACACTGATCCACCTTCCCTGCCCCCAGCCTCCCAATCCACACTGATCCACCTTCCTTGCCCTGACCCTTCCAATCCACAGTGATCCACCTTCCCTGTCCCCAGCCTCCCAATCCACACTGATCCACCTTCCCTGTCCCCAGCCTCCCAATCCACACTGATCCACCTTCCCTGCCCCGACCCTCCCAATCCACACCGATCCACCTTCCCTGCCCCGAGCTTCCCAATCCACACCGATCCACCTTCCCTGCCCCGAGCCTCCCAATCCACACCGATCCACCTTCCCTGCCCTGAGCCTCCCAATTCACACCGATCCACCTTCCCTGCCCCGAGCCTCCCAATCCACACTGATCCACCTTCCCTGCCCTGTGCCTCCCAATCCACACTGAACAAATGAAAAAATGAAACGGTAGTCAACTATTTGGCATGTTTATTTTTGTGTGTGAGTGCGTGAGCGTATGTCTTTTACAGCATTCTCTGTAAATTCTAGAGACTGTTGTGTGTGAAAATCCCACGAGATCAGCAGTTTCTGAAATAATCAACCCAGCCCATCTGGCACCAACAATCACACCATGGTCTAAGGCACTGAAATCACATCCCCTGCCAAGCCATCCTTTTCATGTTTGAAGTGAACATTAATTGAAGCTTCTGACCTTTATTAGCATTATTTTATGCAGTGTTCTGCTGCCACATGATTATTTGATTGGATCCTTACATGAATGAGCAGGTGCACAGTAGTTCCTTTTAAAGTGGCAGGTAGGAGATGGTCCATGGAAAAGGAGAGTAAATCTGCACTGGTTCATTTGTAATGCATCCATAAGCACACTGACTTCATACATGATCTTAAACAAGAATACACCTTTTATTATACACCTACTGTATATGTGTACTTTGTATCTGACCACATAGGTCCTCTGTTGGTCAGGATCAGATATAGATATTATTTGCCTAATGGACCATTTTCAGTATAGCATGTGACACTGACGGGGTCATGGTAGTGTGTGTTACCCTTAACATTGTTATTGGGATCTTTATACACCAAATGTCACTGCTGGGGTATGAGACAGACCACCAACCCAAAATATCCAGCCATCAGGATCCTGTGGTCAGAAACTGAGGCAGAAAAGGGGCAGTAAATGACACTGAGCATGGAAACCGTGGAATCAGTGTTTTCTCTAACAGCACACCTACAAGTTGTTCTAAGAAAATAAAATGGCCTATAAATCTACAGTGTTTAAAAACTCCAAGGGATACACTCGTACCAGGAGCGCACACACAACCATGCGGGTATATCATATCAATGTCATTGCTTATCTACCATCCAAATAATACTGCATATGGTCAGTGCTAATAAATGACTAAAAATAAATGTAAAAAATTAAGAGTTACAATGTCTTAATAGAATCGTGGAATCAACAAAAACAAACAAACAAATTAAAAACTTACCTAGTCCTAAGGTAGATAGTTAATGTTTTGATGTCTTGTCAAAGCTTTCTTAACTGGGAGGACTACATCTCTTTACTTTCCTCCTCAAATCAAGCTCTGGGTATTACTGACTGATGTACAACACTTTCTTGATGAACTGGAAAAGAAGGGGAGTAAATAGGCTTAGAATTCTTGGCTGATTGCTAGGGGCAACATTTCCTGGAGATAAGTTTACACCACATTTCTTTTCAAAGGACTTTATCTTACATTTCCACATGTTTTTGCTGAGATAGCCCTGAAATCAGAGGAGTTGAACAACAATATTTAGGTATGCAGATTGTAGCAGATTGAGGGATTTTGTCAGAGGGATTTAGTTGACTAGCTAGACACATGTAATTCCAATGATATATATACACACATTATATATCTTATATCTTTATATATATATATATATATATATATATATATATATATATATATATATATAATATATATAAAATATATAATATTTTATATAAAAAAATCAAAATGTGATCGAGGTGTAGACTTTCAGCTTTATTTTGTTTAGTTCATTTGCAAC
>CM075015.1:12552405-12565594 GCA_037576675.1 Pangasius sanitwongsei | reverse complement strand
GTTTTATTTCAAATCCATTGTGGTGATGTATAAAGGCAAAATCACAAAAACTCTGTCATTGTCCAAATACTTCTGGAAAAGAAAAAGAAAATTTGGAAAAGAACAGAAAGGAACTTTCTTTTCTCTTTGTACTTTCTAATCCAGATTTTCCATCTTGTTTAAGGTTTTGAAGGTGCAGCAACATTTGATTTAATGACAATATTTTATTTTGCATCATTTACTTTACATAAAACTTCCTTTCTGTTCACTTTGTTTTAAAAGCTTAGCCCCTTCCCTTTGCCAGTCTGTCTTGTGCAGTTTATCTCCCATTAGAGTATTCTCTCATCGTTGATGGAGATGAGAGCAGTATACAGTGAGCAGGCTCTCCAGTCCACTCTCAGTTAGTGAGTGTGCAGTTTTAGACGTGAGTACTTCCAGCACCCCTGCACTCCAGGCTGCATCTGCATCACCACTAACCACATTAAATCTGCATTTAGAAAGCTGGTCAGATCTGTTTTAGCTTCATGTAGCCTATATTTAATGGACCTTCATATCCTTCTATCTGGCCAAGAAGCCAGAGAACATACAGTTTGATATTATCTGATATGAACCACATGCATAGACTTAAAATAAAACAGTAGGTTTGGGTAAATGTCTTAAAAAAAAATACAATATCTGCATTTTGAAATTCATAATCTGATTTAGGAATTATAATCTGTTGCCAAAGTGACACATTGGTTATCTGCTTTGGATTTGATTGAGAGATTGGAACATTAGACTATTTTTATAAAATGAATAAATATGGATTGTATTAAAATGGATCTCAACTCAAGATAACTCAAGATAACTGAATTGCAAAAGCAGAATGCCTTGATTAGGGTTACACATGTATCCAACCGCCAACCCATGTAACACTGAAGGATAAATAAACATCTGATATTGGGCTTCTTTCCTGTTGATGATAAGAACAGCCAGAAATATGAGTATAGCTGGATAAAAATGTACTCTTTTAGGTTATTTTTCTGTTTTAGCTCCCTGATAAATCTACCCAATCAGTTTCACCATTACTAATGCATTTACCTAAAGATATGTTTCACAGATCTACAGTGCAGTTTGTGTAGAATAGATCCTGTATGTTTGACCTTAAAATTATCAAAATATTCACAGATCTATGTGAACCCTGCACTGATCAATCATAAATGTTAAGGGTTCACAAAAGTGTGCTGGCTGATGTGTTTCTGGTGCCTGATCCGAACAACACCTCCTGTTGTGGCTCCTCTCACCCTCCTTGACTCCTTGACATCATGATGCTCTGCTGGGAGCTACTGCACTTGTGACTCACTTTCTGCTGCTGTGGATAACCCTGTATTTCACAAAAAACAATTTATGGCCAAGTCACACCCTTTCATCAGTGGATAATCTTACTCTGGTTACAGTAGAGTTGTACCGAATAACTGCTGCTGTAATTTTAACGACTATGATGCTGCCGCATTTGGGGCTGTGCAGCCGCAGTCCAGTCAGAGACCCCATGATGTCCCCTGTCCACCACTGCAAGCACCTACAATGGGCATGTGAGCATCAGAATGGGACCATGGAGCAATGGAAGAAGGTGGCCTGGTCTGATGAATCATGTTTTCTTTTACATCATTTGGATGGCCAGGTGTGTGTGTTTCACTTACCTGGGGAAGAGATGGCACCAGGATGCAGTATGGGAAGAAGGCAAGCTGGTGGAGTCAGTGTGATGCTCTGGGCAATGTTCTGCCCATGAATGGATTCATGTGGATGTTATTTTAACACGTACCACCTACCTAAACATTGCTGACCAAGTGCACCCCGTCATGGCAAGGGTATTCCCTAATGGCAGTAGCCTCTTTCAGCAGGATAACATGTCCTGCCACACTGCAAAAATTGTTTAGGAATAGTTTGACGAACATGACAAGGTATAGACTTGGCCTCCAATTTCCCCAGATCTCAATCCGATCGAGCATCTGTGGGATGTGCTTGACAAACAAGTCTGATCCATGGAGGCCCCACCTCGCAACTTACAGGACTTAAAGGATCTGCTGTTAACGTATTGGTGCCAGATACCACACACCACACCTTCAGAGGTCTTGTAGAGTCCACACCTTGACAGGTCAGAGCTGTTTTGGAGGCACAAGGGGGACCTACACAATATAAGGCAGGTGGTTTTAATATTATAGCTGATCGGTGTATAGTTATACAGTATTACAGTAAAAGTGTAATAATTTATAATCTATCCTGCATTACTCAAGACAAAGATGGGTTCCCTTTTGAGTCTGGTTCCTTTCATAGTTTCTTCCTCACGTCATCTCAGGGAGCTTTTCCTTGCCACTGTCATATCCGGATTTCTGTAAAGCAAATTTGTGACCCTGTCTATTATTAAAAGTCCTAAAAGATTTCCTAGAAGAATTTTCCTAAAAGAAAATTATATAAATTATATAAATATAAATGAAAATTAACTTTTGTATTGTATCATCATTAGCACATATACAGTGTGCAAATGTGTTACACCATACTATAAAAATGGGATCTAAAATACCCCCCTTCCCTTCCTTTATCCTGATATCAGGTAACTAACAGGGTGGATAATTTGCTATTCTAAAATTATAGTGCACCTTTAATAAGGCAAACTAGTTTTCGCCAAACACTTGTTCTGGTGACATCTGCGGCTCTTTTGAGACTTATAATTAGGGATTTGTTACTGAAATTAAGTTTGCTTTGTCCTTTGCAAACAACACTGATGGTAGCACTGGAAATTCCAATCACTCTGCCGCAAATATAGAGTCTTGAAACTTAATTTTCTAATGGAAAATCAGTGCATAGACACAGGTAGATTAATTAGAGCTCCTCTTCCTGCACTTTATGATTAATGGACATAGCTGAATCAATATGGTGACTCATCATGGAACACTATGGAAAAGCTCAGGTCTTCAGGTTGCTCCGAGATTTTTACATGGACGCAGACAGAGCCCTCTAGTGTGAAACACATGTACACAGCACATTGCACAAGTATTATTCAAATTATTATTATTTTTTTTACAAACTACACAGATTGTTATAGACATATCAAACTTTACCAGCTAATCCTGAAACAGCCAAAATCTAATGTACACAAGCTAACTATACCAATTTAATTATACTTTAATTATACCTTGAACTGTGACAAAGCATATTTACTGTCTATTCATAAAAATAACACTTAATATGCACTTACAATACAAATATGACTTATTGACAATTTTTAAATACTAAAAGGTATTTATAAATTTTATTTTGAATATATGGTTTTGTCAAGTGTCTTAAAATGTATAAAATCCTAAAATAAATAAATGTGCTAATTTCTCAACATACAGTGACTTGAAACTGCAACATGAATAGAATCAGGTTCTGTTTTCACATTAATTATACGCTTTCACATTAATGCGAACTAATTATCAATTAGGGTAACTTTAATATTGCAGGCACTTGAGTCAATATTTACAAGTTTTATAGCTGTATAATGCAAACCCACAGCTCTTAGCTGTGCTATATTGAAAATCATAATAAAATAACACAATAAATGTAATAAATGTAAAACAAAACTTTGTAAAGGCCAAATTTGTGTAGTATTCTGAACAGTAATTATGCTTAATTTTTATGATTTAGCCATTTGATTTGTCTATCATCCTCCACTTGTTATTACTGTACAATTATTTGTGCAGTTGCAATGTATAGTATGATATAGAATATAGGATATAATAGTTGATGCAAGAAAACTTGAACAGAAAAAAACATCAGGGTCTGCAGGATCACAGCTGCACGGTTTCCCTGCAAAAATGACACCAAGTGAAAATATTTTGAACAGAATTATGAGATTATTATGTGACAAATATAAAACAATTATGCCTATTTCTAAACATATTTACTAGACACAAGCTTAAACCTGTCTTATACTATTGGCAGATCATTTTGCTTATTTCTAGGAATAAGACATTTTGAAGCATGAAATTCAGAAATATGTTTAGAAATAGGTTTAACAATCTTCAATTTATTTAAAAACAGTCTAAAAAGAGAAATATTCATATTTTACTTGCTAAGATATAATTTTTTTTGCAGTGTTTGTATTTTCATACCAACTAATTCCCAAGCCTGTTCAAAACTGAATTAGGTGTGTTAAAATGACATAATTTTTGTGTGCTCTGGCTCTCAAGACCGGACATATGTGTAGCGATACTTTTACGGGTCAAATCTGTTGTCTATGTTGTAGGCAGACAATATTATATCGAAGCCAAATGAAGTGCCAGGTAGATGAGATTGATGCTGGTGCAGGCGAAGCTGATGAGGTTGCTCAGGGTAGACAGGCCGTGGTAGCGGCTAAAGCTGTTCTTGTGGGCCTTGTATTTTGGATCCTGCTCACGAAGTTTGATGTAGCGCTCCCTGTTGGTGGAAAAGCCAATCTCTCCACCAAGACCATGTTCCTGCTCGATCTCCCTTATCACCTGCAAGTGCTCAATGACAGCTGGAGTGAACCACTGCACATTCAGCCCGGTCATGATCACAGCCACGAAGAACAGAGCCATCTGTCAAGGAAACAGAATCATGTGTTAGGACCAAATTATCTAGGAAGAGAGGGGGGTGGGGGGGGGAGATAGAGACAGGGGAAGAGAGGGGGGAGAAAGGAAGGAAGAAAGGAAAAACATAAAGCTTTATTACAGTTTTATTACATTAATAATGTGATAGTAGATTGAGTAAAAAAAAAAACCTAACTACTAAGGACAACATTTTAATTTGTATTTAAGATAATTTAATTAGAGCCTTGAAACTGATCATTTCAGACAAATTAAGACTTTTTAAAGACCCACAGACATCCTGAAAGGACCACTGCTGAGCTCACCTGTATAGTCTCATGCCAGTTCAGCAGCTCTCTGGGATGGTACACAGCATATATGGCCAGGCTGACTGTGTTACTGCCCAGCAGGCAGTAGAAATACGTGGGGAAGAGTTTGCTCTGGACTAAGCCAAACGTGTGCACACTGACCTTGGACAACAACACAAACCCTGAAAGAATCATATCAAACCACTGTGAATTAGGACTGCACAATATACTTTGGCCTTTGCAATATTCATATTATAGAAGGCTGCAGTTCAAAAATGTCCCTGTAAAATCACACTCTTTATTGTGTACAGTAAGCATCCTGACTAATCTCAGACATTCCTGATAATCATTTCTCTGGGTGTTTTGGTGAATAACAGCTCCAACGTGAAGCGGCAAGGTAAGTTTAACCATGTCACATCTTAATGTATTGCAAGGTAAATTCATTACGTGCAGCAATATAATCATAATCCAGTATGCTGTCCATATTATCTAGCCCTAGTATGTATGGACTGGTGTAGCTGCTAGTAACAGTGATGGAGGAGGAGGATGGTGTTACCTGCGATGAACGACACCCACACCTGCATGCCCCATGAGAACGCCATGATCAGCAGGTGAAGCACCTTCACAAAGTCTGCTGGGTCTCCCTCTGTGGCCATTCTAAACTTCTGAAAGACAGATATTACACAGAATATTAATCAAAAGTATTATTGAATACTTTTACCCAAATGTTATTATCTTGAGCAGTATAGAAACAATGGACATCATGGACATCAAATAAGTGGGTGCTAGGAGATCTTGGGCTATTTGCTTTTTTTTAAAATTTTTTTATTTTGGTTGTGGTCAGTGGGAAACTGGGAATCGCAATGCAGTTGAGTGTTCAAGGGTTAAAGAGCAACAACAAGAAGATATGCTGTTGTTGTCACACCTGTAGCCACACAGAGTATTTATTCGCCGGTAAATGATAGCCAAGTAATAATCAAGGAATAGCTACAATAAGCCAGTATTTTGTATGGCAATCTATGGCGAAGATGTATTTCTTCTCACATTTAGGGAAACAAAGTAAAATCTACTGTAGAAAATTGTATGTAAAAGAAAAGAAATAAAAATCAGTGCTAAAGCAGAAATTTTCCCAGTTGTTTTAAGACAAATAAATCACCATTTGTTTTTATAGTGCCTCCTTAAAGTATTCACTTTTCTTGCTCTATTGTATCAAATTTAAATACATTAGAATGAGGCTTTTTTGCTCATCACTCTTTTGACTGTATACAGATATAAAATATAATATAATATAACAGAAATAAAAATATTTAGATTTCCTCAGAATTATTTAAATATTTATTATTGATTAGTATTTACACCCCCCCCTTTCATCTAAATTAGGACTTTTATTTCATTTTTAAGAGCTCACACTAAATATGTACACCTACGTTAATTTTAAATCCACTGTGTCCAATTGTATGCTTGTACAAATAATATCTCTGACATCACCGATCGCACAGTTAAACTGACAGCTGTCATGAAGACCAAGCAACTGCCCGTGAAGCTTCAAGATGAAGTGAAGATGAAGAAAAAAAAGATGGAGAAGGTTATTAAAACATTGCAATTTTTTTATTAATCTTATTAGGAGTGTTGTGAAATCCGTTGTAACAGAGTGGCAAAAAAAAAAACCTACACACTTCCCATGATCAGATCAAACTGAGTGCTCGGGCAAGAAGGGCAATTGTCAGGGAAACGTCCAAGAGTCCAGCTACAATGCCGGAAGGAGTTATAGAGCTCACTGGCTGAAATAGGAGAACCTGTGCAGACCTTAACAATATCATCAGCTCTTCACAGAAAATATATGTACCAACAGGACAATGAGCCAAAGCACAGGGCAAAAACTACAAAGACATGGCTTGAAAAAAAAAGAAGAAGGTTTGTGTTTTGGAATGGCCGAGTCAACGCACAGACTTAAATCCAAACCACTGTGGAAAATCTGTGGCAAGACCTGAAAATTACTGTAAACCAACATTATCCATTTAATTTGGGAGCATTGGAGAAAATCTGCATAAAGGAATGGAAGAAAATGTCAAAATCAAAAAAGCTCACAGAGGAATGTCCGAGACAACTCAAATCTGTACGGGCTGCAAAAGGACAATTCACACCGAGGGGGTGAATACTTATCAATTCCGCAGTTTTTAGATTTTATCTTTCAGATAATTCTGAGAACATCTACAGTGCATTCACAAATCTGGTCATTACAGGGTGTGGAGTGTAGATCGATGTGAAAAAAAATATTTAAAGCATTTTAACATAAGGGTGTAAAATAACAAAATGTGAAAAAAACAAGGGGTCGGAATACTTTCTGAACGTCCTGGAAATACTTTATTTAATTTTATTTCTGTAGAGACTCACTTTAAAAGGAGCAGAAAAAAACATTCGGATATGATAAAATGTGATGTTACAATGCAGCAAAAAGAAACATAATCATTGGGGGTGAATACTTTCTGCAGGCACTGTGTGTCTTGCAGTAAAAACAGTATGTGAAAATCTCTTAACTTGACAAATACCACAACCTTGTAGTTTACATTTAAGGCATGATTAAAGAATGAATTCGTGTTGTATAGATGTGTGTGTGGCACTCAAATAAAAAACCATGCTCCCTTTCTCATGCTCACTGCACATTACTTTTTTTTTCTTTATTTTTGGGATGAAGGAACAATAATAATAATAATAATAATAATAATAATAATACAGTTTGACACAAAGTTCAGATCATTTTGTGAACCTGGTGCACTGATGTTGGTCTTTAAGTGGCTTTTGCTCAGAAGCCAGCCAGCATACACCCAGTTACAGCTTTCAGAAAGTACATTTACTCCATTTTATGCTTTAATGTTTGCTTGTCAGCATTTTGCATTAGCATACAGGGCACAGATCAGTTCTGTGTGTGACTTTATGTCGCGTGCGCAGGAGGAACAATATGCAGTCTGATCTAAACCCAGTCAATAACAGGCTTCCAGTAAAGATAAGGCGCTGTTCCAGATAAGGCCTTGCTGCCTGTCAACATGCATGCTATCACAGAATTACGAATACCCTGTACTTCCTAGCGTATATATACAAACATACATACATACACAATCTGTCATGTAATCGTTATGTTTGCAGTGTGAACGCTTAAACCCCTGTGCAACCGCTTATCTCACCATGTTTACTGTTTCAAATGGACCAACTTCATTATGTGTGGCTCCACACAATTTTAAACCATACAATGCCATTACCTACTCTCACACCGCTTTCTGCACCTGGTATTTACTAAAAAATGACTAAAATTACTTACCTGTTTTGTTTATTTAGACGCACGTTTCTATGTTCAATGCTTTCAGCTTCAAACTTGATCATCGGGCAACCTCTCCTCTTAGTGTAACGCACACTTTCGTTTAGACACGCCTCCAAATTCAGGACCGCCAATCAGACTCCTGTATTTAAATACAGACGACTCATATTCTTCAACCATAGGTTAGAAGAACTGATGACTGTCCTTAGCTCCGCCCTTAATTGTGACATCGCGGAAAAGCCTGAGTGCATTTGAGGTTAATATTTCGACACAATGTTCACTCCAGATTAACATCATGGTTGAATTTGGTGCCACTGTAAGTTCAGATAATGAATATCTTTGTTTGTTTTTAATTAATTTTGTTTAACGTAGCATACAATGGATACAAAAAGTCACACACCCCTGTTAAAATGGCAGGTTTTTGTGAAGTAAAAGAATGAGACTAAGATAAATCATGTCAGATCATTTCTCACCTTTAATGTGCGATTGCAAAGTATATAAATAAAGTGAAACACAATCAGAAACTGTTATTGGGAAAAAAGAAAAAGACAAAATTACAATAACCCAGTTGCATAAGTGTGCACACCCTTAAACTAATACTTTGTTGAAGCACCTTTTGATTTTATTACATCACTCAGTCTTTTTGGCTAAGGGCCTATCAGCATTGCACATCTTAACTTGGCAATATTTCCCCATTCTTTCTTGCAAAAAACATTCTAGATCTGTCAAATTATGAGGGCATCTCCTGTGTACAGCCTGCTTCAGTTCACCCCACAGATTTTTAGTTGGATTCAGGTCTGAACTCAGGCTAGGCCATTCAACAATACTGATCTTCTTTTGGTTAAGCCATTTTGTGTATTTGGATGTATGCTTTGGGTCACTGTCATGCTGAAAGGGGAAATTCATTTTCAGCTTACTAGCAGACACCTGAATGTTTTAAACTAAAATTGGCTAGTATTTGTAGCTATTCATGATTCACTCCTCCTTGATAAAACCCACAGTTCTGGCTGAAGAAAAGCAGCTCTAAAGCATGATGCTGCCACCATCATGCTTCACTGTGGGTATGGTGTTCTTTTGTTTATGTGCTTTCTTTGTGCCAAACATAACTTTTGGAATTATGGAATTATTATACCTTTTGGAATCGGTCTCATCAGACCATAACACATTTTGCCACATGGTTTGGGTTGATTTAGTTGGGCTTGGATGTTTTTTGTGATAAAGGGCTTCCGTATAACCACCCTACCCCATAGCCCAGACATGCAAAGAATACAAGAGATTGTTGTCACATCCAGAGAGTAATCAGTACTTGTCAGATATTCCTGCAGCTCCCTTAATGCTGCTGCTGGTCTCTTAGCAGCCTCCCTGGTAAGTTTTTGTCTTGTCCTTTTGTAAATTTTGAAGGGACGTCCTGTTTGTGGTGATGTCACTGTAGTCCATTTTCTCCATCTACACTTCACACAAGGCCATAGTTATTACTAATGGACTAATATCACAAAGTTACACAGTGCACAGAGGCACCAGACTTAGAATGCCCACTCACCCCATCAATATTTGCTGTTTATACTGAACTATTAGTGTTCAACTACAACAACATATAAACATCAGCTCAGCCATCCCCTACTTGGTTTAGGTCACTTGACCCTATCATCAGGAAATTCTACTGAAAAAACAAACCACCCAGAATCAGTTATCCAGTAATTATCTCAGTAATTAAATACCACTCAAGTTCCAACCATTGCAGCAAATCTGACAGTTTGGTGTAAATATTATGAAATCACAAACTCTCCACTTTTATTAACTGAACACACTCTTGTATTGCACAATCCTGATTTATTAACCACCACAAAAATACCAAATTTCTCCACAAGGGTAGAAAAAATGGCATTACATGTAATAAACAATCTGTCAAAACAAGACATTTACACTCACTGAACACTTTATTAGGACCACTATACTAACACTGGGTAGGGCCTCCCTTTGCTCTCAAAACAGCCTCAATTCTTCATGGCATGGATTCTACAAGACCTTGGAAACATTCCATTGAGATTGGTCCATGCTGACATGATTGCATCACAGTTCCTGCAGATTTTTAAGTTGCACTATCATGCTGTGAATCTCCCGTTCTACCACATTCTGAAGGTGTTCTATTGGATTCAGATCTGGTTACTGGGAAGGCCGATGAAGAACATTGAACTAATTGTCGCGTTCATGAAACCAGTTTGAGGCGACTTGTACTTTGTGACATGATGCATTATCAGCAATAATACTCAAATAGGCTGTGGCATTCGATCGATGATTGATTGGTATTAACGGGCCCAAAGTGTACCAAGGCAGGTTGGGTCCATGGATTCATGCTGTTGGTGCCACATTTTGACCCTACCATCTGTATAGAAATACTCAAAACAGCCTGTCTAGCACCAACAATCATGCCCTGGTCAAAATCACTAAAATCACATTTTTCTCCCATTCTGATGACTGATGTGAACATTACCCAAAGCTGCTGGCCCGTATCTGCATGACTTTATGCACTGCACTGCTGCCACGTGATTGGCTGATTAGATACTTGCCTGAATGAGTAGGGGTACAGGTGTTCCTAATAAAGTGCTCCTTGAGTGTATATCATTCCCATATCTAACCCAGAATAATGGATTGTAGAATAAACATAATAATAACCTCCACTCTTCTGGGAAGACTTTCCATTAGATTTTGGAGCGTGACTGTGGGTGAATGAGGTCATTTTAGTGAGGTCAGGCACTGATGTTGGTTGATGAGGCCTGGGGCACAGTCAGTGGTCCAGTTCATCCCAAAAGTGTTCACTGGGGCTCAGGGCTCTGTGCAGGTCACTCGAGATCTTCCACTTCAACCTTGGCAAAAACTGTCTTCATGGAGCTCGCTTTTTGTGCACAGGGGCATTGTCATGCTGGAACAGGTTTGGGCCTCTTAATTCCAGTGAAGGGAAATTGTAATGCTACAGCATACAAAGACTTTCTATACAATTGTGTGCTTCCAGCTTTGTGCCAAAGAACCACATATGAGTGTTATGGTCAGGTGTCCACATACCTTTGGCCATTTAGTGTGTTTACAGAGAATACACACACTATAAAATGCTACCTACTTACCAATTTACTGACAAAAGGTTAATCTCTATGATTTTTTACAGGGGTTATGTACAGTATGAACATTAGTGCTTAATAGATGACTTGGCTGTAATGAACTTAATTTTTTTTTTTAATGTTCTCACTTCAAGTAAATTGCAAGAGATGTTGCTGCCCACCTGAATTTATTATGAGCAGCTTAAAATACAACAGCTAAATAAAGGTTTCTGTTCAAATTTTACACATTTATATGCAGTAGGAAATTAGCGATTTATCACGAAACAGGTTTTAACAGATTGTAAGTCAAACATACTATGCAGTTTCTCAGAAATCAAGCAAAACTGACTAGAGCTGTAATAAATTCCTCCTCTGTGACACATTATAAGGGTCAGGAATTTTATTTATCATACTTTTATGACATTTATGACTAACAGATTTGGTATAGTTGTTATAACTATTATTTAGTTACAGTTTTGGTCATACGTTTACATACACCTTTCAGAATCTGCAAAATGTTAATAATTATTTTATTTTTTTAAAAATGTGTGGTTATAAAAATTGCATTTTGTTTTTATTTAATACTGCCCTGAATAAGCTATTTCACATAACAGATGTTCACATATAGTCCACAAGACAAAATAATAACTGAATTTACACAAATGACCAGTTCAAAAGTTTACATACACCTTGATTCTTAATATTGTGTTGTTACCTGAATGATCAACGACTGTTATGTTTTGTGATAGTTGTTCATGAGTCCCTTGTTTGTCCTGAAAAGTTCGACTGCCCACTGTTCTTCAGAAAAATCCTCCAGGTCCTGAACATTCTTTGCTTTTCCAGCATTTTCTGCATCTTTGTCTCTCCAGTAGTGGCTATGTGATGTTGAGATCCATCTTTTCACACTGAGGACAACTGAGGGACTCGTACACAACTATTACAAAAGGTGCAAACATTCACTGATTGTCAAGAAGGCAACACGATACATTAAGAGCCGGGGGGTGTAAACTTTTGAACAGGATGATTGGTGTAAATTGTTATTATTTTGTTTAAAGATCTTATTTCTTTTCATTTAGTACTGCCCTTCAGAAGCTACATAAGATATTTGCATGTTTCCCAGAAGACAAAATAATAATTTACACTGCGCCCAGGCTTAGAAACATACATAGAAAGTATTTGAATCTAAGTGCAGTTTTAATAAACGTGGAAAAATAGCTATGTTACAGAATTTAGCACAAAGTAACTTTTAGGTCAAAGTTCAGAAATTAAAAAGCTCCAGTGACTCTAAATATCTATTAGTCTAACATGCTTTAAATTTTGAAAAGAGCAGTTTTGGATGAAGCCTCTGGCGGATGTGGCGATGGACAGTAGATGGCGCTCTACAACACCGTAAACGTCTGCACACGCTTTATTAAACCGAGGAAGAATTTCCCCGGAAGTTTGTCTTGTGTTTATTCGCGGTGCTGTGTGCTCTTTGTGAATTCTTAACCGGTAAGAAATTATATGTTATTTATCTGGTTGTTAGAATGCAAATCCAATGGCACGGCATAAAACTCCTGTAGCCATAGCTGATGTAAATGAAAAGGAAAGTTGACTGCTTTGCTAGCTAGCATTAGCCAGGCCTCCTGTTCTCTGGTGTCTAACCGGGCAGTTTGTCTGTGTGTTATGTAGTGTAGCTTAGCCGGGTAGCTAACTAACAAACAGCCATTCATTTCATACGTTTGCCAGTTAATGCAGAATGAAATTTAACCCATTAATTAAAATGTGCTTGTCAGTTTATTATAAGTTGTATTTAAGGGCATTATTAGCTAGCCAATGGCAACTAGCTTGTCTTGTACCTAAGTAGATACACAGCTATTACAACTTTACTCCAGTTCTGTGATATATATATATATATATATATATATATATATATATATATATATATAT
>CM075015.1:12531003-12542764 GCA_037576675.1 Pangasius sanitwongsei | reverse complement strand
GCTAGTGGGTGCAAGTGTTGAGGATGCAGAAGATAGGGATAGGTGGAGAGTGATGATTCGCTGTGGCGACCCCTGAAAGGGAAAAGCCGAAAGGAGAAGAAGAAGAAGTCCATTGAATGATATGAAGCAGCTATTGGGCCTTCTCTTACAAACTAAGCTATTCCTCCTAACATTCAAGTGGACTATAAGTGCATTATGTGCATATGTCATGGTATACTGAAATCTACTTAACGTTTACTCATAACCTTTAACACATTATCCATGCACATTATACTGTATGTCTATAATTACTTTAGACCAAGTTGGGCTAAAATTATATTACTTGTAAGTAAAATTATATAGCACCACAGTTGAATTCTCAAATCTGATCTGGTCTGAAGGTGTTGATTAATTTTTCTATAACAGCAGCTCTGACAATAGTGCTGGCTGTAATTCAAATCACAGCTTTCTATTAATGCACTCAATCTAATACATTATTATTTCTACAGTAACAACTCATTCCCAGGCACCTGTATGGCAGATACTCCACATAATCTGTAACTAATAATAAATCAAAGGCAAGACACTACAAGCGAATAGGGTAGTTTTTTAAACAACAGATCAATCAATTTATATGTTTTAAGCAAATCGGGCTTCATCTAAATAAAATTGTGTATAATTTGCATACTTAATGAATAACAAAATGTAGTCTTTTGATGAGGTTAGGATTAAATATTTATTTCACTGTGAAGACGCTGTCAAGACTTTTACAGGAAAGTTTGTTGAATTGAAATTTTTCACTTTAAAATCTAACAAATCCAACATTAATCAACAGTTTGGGAAATTTCTCTGTAATATGTTTCTAAATAGTGATAAGAATGAACACATAAAATTCTGTGAATGCAGGTCATCTAGATTTTTGGTTCTAAATATAGAAAAAATACAATACAATTTGGTTTAATAGGTTTCCACTCTAGTTAGTGGGTTTTTTCACTCTAGTTAGTGGGTTCTAGTTAGTAAGGTTAATTATATTATAATGGCACATAAATTGATCATAGTTTCATATAATGCAGTGGCCGAGAGTGGACAAAACAGTGAAATAAACATTTTTACACATTTTTTTTCCTGTGGAATTTTGATATTTTTATACAGCTTAAGACATTTATAGATGCAATTTATCACATATCTGAAATGTGATTGCTGTGACCTGTAGTATCTATAGTGACATGTTATTTAACAAAGAAAAATGTATAATATGTAATTGATATGGTGAAACTTTCTGTAAGGAGATATTAATTTAACATTTACGTAAGGACTCTCCAGTTTTGGTGCTTGGTAACGGTCAGTAAGTTTTTCTACCATAGAAGAGATCCTCAAGTCCTCTAGCCTCAAGCGGACTTTCCTTGATGAAATGACAAGCTGAATTTGTTTTTGTCTTATTAATTTAAAGAGTGAGGAAAAAAAGAGGCTGGTGAGGGAATGACTACAAAAGTCCAGAAAGGCCGGGAGTTATTTATTATTTTTGAGATCACAACTTATTTTTATTGTGAACTCAAGATAACAAAAGTTGTTTTTGCAAGGTCATAACTTATTTTTATCATTGTCATAATGCATTATTAGGCATACATGATGTATCCTTTTTTGTTTTGCTTTAATCATGTACTAATACAAGAGAAAACACTGTAGCTGGTGGTGTTGTAAAGTTTCTGCATTGCAGCTTTGAGCTCCTGGGATTGATCCTGAGTGTGGGTGACTGCATGGAGTAGCACTAAATTTTCCCCTTTGGGATTAGTAGAGTATATCTACCTAGCCTTATGTTTATCAGTGCTAGACAATTTCCAAATTAGTGTCTGTCACTTGAGAATGAGACTCCGAAATCTGCAACGATACTGTCATGGACACTATAGTGATCCTCAAAGGACGATCCTTAAAGATCGGTTTCATTGCCAGCCAGATTGAGGGACCGGGACATCTCCATGGTTGCATCGCATGATGTTTGAGAGATGCCGCCTAAATGGTATGTAGATCACTAGACAATCTGGGATCATAATGTTCGGAAATAGGATGTAATTATTGCAGAATCGCCGTAATACCAGTTTTATGACAGCGTACCACTGGCCACAATGATGGTAGTATGCTACGTTATCGCAAGATCACAAGAAAAGTAACTTATGATCTCAATAAAACATTGCAAAAAGGTTGTGATCTCAAGAAAACGACTTTTATTATCTTAAGATCACAAGAAAAATAATTAATGCTCTCTAGATAACAGGACAGAACAGGACATATCTCACAGGCTTTCTGGACTTCTATAAATGACTGTTTGTAGTTGCTATAATATAAGTGATAAAGGGAACTTACTTTCTGCAGCCATTCCACTCCATTAAATGTAACTATAAAAGGATAGAAAGTATGGCCTGATGTTCTTTAATAAATAAAATAAATAACCGTCGGCAAATTGATGTGGTATAAGAGGAATAAAACAGGCTGCGTTTGGAAGATAATCAACCACCCTATCAATGAATATTTTCATATATAAAAACATGCCCCATTGTGTTTTCCTTCCTTATTACATGTGTTTGGATTATTAAAATTTTTTTAGTGACACTATTAGTACACTAGCCATATTCTTATTTATTTACTAGGAAGTACACTATGTGGAAAAAAATAAAAAATCACGAAAGCCAGCTAGTTCACCACAAAACACACAAAAGCTATCAATCTGTCAGAGTTCTCTGTGAAATCGAATATGTGAGTGCCCAGTCACAGGCTGTACACTACAGCACTGTCCCACTTGGCTCACAGACGGGTTTTTAAACCAGTTTTGAATTCATTCTGACATTTGCAATTTGTTCTGCCTTTTGTTCCGTGGTTAGTTTCATGTGGTAATGGACATTTATTTATACACCACATTTAAAGACGTTTTGGTCGAAGTTTTGCAAAGTAAAATTAAGTGAATATGATTTTGAAAAATCTCTTTTACATTTACTATTTTACAATAACTTTATTTTATTTTACAATTCCTATTTTATGCTATTTTATTTTGCAATTCCTAATGCACACAATACATTGCTCACATGCAAATCTAACTAATAACACTCTACAGGGTGTCTCAAAAGTCTCCATACATACAGGAAATGACATTTTTTTAGCAAAATGTCTTCCAAAATTTTTCATACTTAGTTTATATATATATATATATATATATATATATATATATATATATATATAATATTTTTTTTTTTCAGATAGCCTTTAAGAATGCCTTCAACAAAAAGGAGAACATATTGAAATCATTGTCATGGCTGGATCAGGAAGCTGTTGCAAGGTTGCGATGGACTTTCACAGGAAACGTGGCAAACACATCACACACGACACTGTTGCCAAACTGGGAGCCAAAGCTGGGAGAGGCGACTCCTTGTGTGTTTACAGAGAAATCGCAATCATGTAGAGGAGGTTTTGTGAATAAAGTTACATTTTGCTAAAAAGTGTTAATTTCCCCTATGTATGGAGATTTCTGGGACACCCTTGTATTCTTAGAAATTCTAGTGTATCAAAAGTAAACTACATATACTTTGCATTTCATGGACTTCTGTTAGCTTAGTATACCAGTAAATAAGTAGTAACTTGTAGCATGACTGAATGAACGTTTTTGCAAGGGATATTAAAGGTTTGAGTTAGATCAACTTTTTTTTTTTTTAAGGGAAATAAAGATTGAATAACTACATATATATAAGGAGCAAATAATCAGGTCATATTTCTCTGCCCTATGATTTGAATTTTCTGGTCATTATACCAGCTTTCAGTTGGTTAATGTCTTGAGAAATCTGTGGTAGCTGGTCTGCCAAAAAAATATAAGCTTTATTAATAAGGACACAGATTTGACTACTACAGTAAACTTGTTTGTGTAATTAACCAGGCTCATATACCATAATTACTTGGATTAAAAATTCAATTTCATCGTTTTTATTGATCGATGAATTATTCATTCCTCAATGTGTTTATTAACGCTTTGCAATCTATTTATGATGAATGATTTGTCAACAGAGGTATTGATTAATAAATGAGTTCTACCAACAGGCTCGCAGATCCTGGGTCCTGCCAGCAGAAAGAATTAGTATCTTCTCTTACAGTATATCGAAGGGTAAATTTTTATTGATATTCAAAATGATAAACACATGTACACAGTATAATGAAATCCAAGAGCATTTTTCTTTTCTATACTTTCTTTGCTATAAGACTGACGAAACGGTTCATTAACCCGAGTTTCACTGCGGAGTCTGTTTTCGTCTGGTCTTTCCATTATTTTGTCTACCTCACAAAAACTTTAGCAAGAACTCTTGAGCACAGAAATGGAGGGATTCAGGAAGTCACTGCTTCACATGCACAAAAGCACTTATACAAATAAAGCTATTATTAGCGTGCAAAAACTGCCAAAAAAGCCCTTCAGCTCAGAGAGCTCTAAAAAGCCTGGATTTGTTTGGATCACGTGAAAGCCGATGATCACGAAAAAAAAAATTTTGTCACACACTTGCATTCTCCAGCACTGCCTATGAGATCACTGTTCATTCTTTACTCTATTCCCACAAGCGTGTCTGCATAATGAGGGAGTGTGGAGCGGAGCATCTAGTTCATCATCACGCAAAAATGTTATGCACGTGTCGCACATGCGTACACATGCTGCAAAGTGAGCACGTTCACAGGAAGTAGATCCGCATGAAAATACAATATACATGGAGGAAAAAAACATGTCAAAAAGTAACTAAATATACTCAGGAATGCTCGTAGTTCACTTACCATCCCAGCCAGTGCGATCAGAGTGCTCTGAACCTGCGTGTGGTTGACGTTCTCAAACAGGTCGTTAGCCTCAAAGATGTCATGCGGCTTCAGACCGTAATCCTGAATGGCTCGGACAAAATTGCCTATGTTTTCCAGCTGCAAAAAGAGACGCATTTATGAAAAAAAACAACCCAGAAAACAAAACACAGCCGTCTTTGAACAATGTATTCAATTATAAAGACAGAACAGTGCCACAACACATTCTGTTCAAATCTGGAATTAATGAGTCCTCTTCACTTTATGGAGACAGAAACTGCACAACATGTGTTGCTATCAGATCTGGTTTTCAGAAGATGGAAAACCAATAATACACTAATTGTCTGTTTAACTACTTAGAGTAAACATAATGCATTACAAGACGGAACAAAAATGACAAATATTTGAAATCTGGGATGTCTCAGATTATCTCCTTTGATTTTATACACAGCTTTTTTCAAGAGATATTAACTCAAGTTTCAGCAGGAATCATCAGACAGAATCATCACGCGTATCTACGGCTTATATGCATATCTAAGCCTCACAGCTTCAGGGGTCCCTGGTTCAATCCTGAGCTCGGGTTACTGTCTGTGTGGGGTTTTGCATGTTTGCGTATAGTGTATATACCGTATAGTGTATTGTGACCATTTTAAACTATACCATAACAGACATATTTGGTCACACTGCCCACTACTAGTGCAACTATAATTATTATTAGCTGAAAATGTATAAAGGCTGTCAAACTAATTCAGAGTCCTTTAGGTTTATTGGGTTATGTATGGAGAAAACCTCCTCAGATGCTGATTTGACCCCGTGTTAAAGGATTTTACAGCAGTTACATCAAGATATTTGGCTTACCACTTGGCTTTAAACTGAGGGCTGAATAGGCCCCGTGTGTTTAGCAGCCGTGCCGTGTAATATAATCTTTGTAGGAATTATTATACACTCATAGAAAATCATAGAGTATGCTGATTTTTTGCTGTTATTGGAAAAGAAATTCACCTGATGCCAATTCTGAGTGGAGTTGTTGATCTTTCTCACAGAGCCAGGCTGGAGAGCGTTGATGAGTCTGGTAAAAAAGAAAAGAAAAAAGAAAAAAAAAAAAAAAAGGAGAACAGCACAGATTTATATTATTTATTATACAAATGACTTTCAGAACTGTTACACATTATACCACAAATATGACTGGTCAGAAAGTGTGTAATTTTCTATAACAGCATTTCAATAAATTATTGTTTCTGCTGTAACAGAGCAGTGAATTCACAGGGACTTGTATGGCAGACGCTCTAAGACAAATAATGAATGGATTAAAAATGTATTTAATAAAGAGAACGTATAATCAGTGATACAGTGAAGGGTTTTGTAAGGAGACGTTTATTTATTTTAAAATCTTCTGTGCTTTGACACAGAACCTCAGCTGTTGAGTTTTAGTTCTAACTTACCGAACTAAAATGTACATTTCTACAGCACATCTATGTGATCATCGTAAACATACAGGTACGTGCTGTCCTGACAAATTCTGCACATCTCTTCTCAGATACCTTAAGACAAACCATACAATATGCTCATTATCTGTGATGATTATTACTCTGCAGCAATTCTGGAGCTGTTACTCACTCGCACAGGATGATTCCATCTTTAAGGCCCTCCATGAAGTTGTCTGGGATTTTGCGCCCTGTGAGCTCATGGATCCAAGCCCTGAGCTCCTCCTCCTTCTGAAGGTCGTACTTCTGTGCAAGCTGGAGGTCAAATGTCGAACAAGGGTCACTGTAACACCTTTAACGCATTTCTATCAAATTTCGAGCTGCTTCTTCTAAAAGACAACAGGCATGGAGCTTCTCTCAAAATCTACCTTAGCTTCATGTTGTTATTACCAACTTATTACATCAGGATTAGCTGTAGGCTAGAAGTGCACAAGGTGTTCATAAACAAAATATACACTCTTTAACTTACAGCCCTTTAATTATAGCAATAATCAGTTGCATAAGGTTGAAAATCATCACACCAGCCAACAGGATGATGAGTTTTACGGACTGAAAGAGGACGTAAGCTGACAAGAGCTTCCCCAAGATAAATCTGTGTTAGACCTAGAACTGTGGGTTCTTCCAGACTTCACAAGACCATCTCAAGAACCATCATCCAATCTTCCTTTCTGGGAAACTTCCAAGTACTGTATTTCCAAGACATGAAAAATTCAGTTACACAATAGAGTTTAGCCATATTGATATTTATAGTGACCACAGTTTATAAACCAATATCCCATCAGGACGTTTCTGTCCATAAATGTCCACGAATGTCGACACTGTTGTCTGTCCATAAATGATCTTCTTTTCCTTCTTTTTTCAAACAAGGGGCTTCTTAAAATACCAGCCATGAGATGGAGGGATATGAAAAAAAGGCATTCCCGCATAAACAACTTCAAAATTTTGTTGTATTTTTGTGTCGTGTTTCTCCTTTTCTGAAATGTTTGTGCTCCCTGAGTCTGACAACTGAGAGAGAAAAAGAGAGAGAGGAGAAAAAGAAAGAGTGCCAACAATAACACTGATTTCAAAGCAGCAGGGGTTTGCTTGGCTTTCACTCCAGCACACCAAACTTGGGAGTAACATACTTCTCTCTCTCGCTCACTCTCTCTCTCTCTCTCTCTGTCTCTCACACACACACACACACACAATTTCTCTGACTCTCAGTCTTTCTTATACATACACACACATCTCTCTATGTCACACCCCACACAGCTGTCTATCCATCATCAGCTGTCTATCCCACCATATCACTCTTTCTCTCTCTCTTTCTCTCTCTATTTGTTTATCTGTCCCTACCTCCAAGCTCTGCTGTCCTTTTAAAGTGAATCACTTACACACGCTAACCACGTCCGTTTATGGGGTGCAAGACGGACAGCCGTCGTCTCTGGCCAAGGAATTCTGCTCAGGCCTTCATTTGTTGTTTTTCTCCCTCACTGTGGACATGAGGAATGCAATCAAAACCGGCCTCTCTCATGTGTTTCTCTTTCTAAACGGTGTGCATGCTGTTATGGGTTATCTGAAACGAGGACTGTGTAACTACCAGTCAGCAGAGCATGCTCCAATTTAAAAAAGAAGATTTTTATAAATGTGTGTATAAAAAGTGTGGCAGCCCACACTGAAATTACTGGAGTATCTCTCTCTGAGCTGCAAGCCTCTGTCAACTCGTTTTCAGATTCTCTAAATGTTGAAGCAATGACGGTCCAAAAAGCAGCAAATGCTCATTTGAGCTTAGGGCAAAAGTTTCTCTCTGGTATCATATCTCTCCTTTCTTAGGCTAGGCTGTTCTGCGGCGCTCCACCTAAATCACAAACTGTTTACAATACGCCACTTTCCTGAGGCTGTGGACTCAGAGAGCGCTCTGTTCTTCCTTATTTGGGGAACAGAAAGTCACAGGCCTGTCATTCACAGATGGACACAGAGATCTAATACCATGGATACACCCCACATCCACTGGGTCCACCAATATGATGGGTTAAAACCCCTGGAGCATGCTGGGAAATATGTATCCTGAATGTGTACCTATGTGTACCTCATCACAGTTTCTGCAAGCTTCTTTGTTTATATATCCTTGTAATATCCTCATCTGAGGATGGCTATTACTCTTTTCCCAAACTTCTTCCTGTTTGAAGACATCGTTATGATGTGCTAATAAACAGAAATAGTGAGGCGCAATAACAAGAGACGCATCTTTATAGTTTGGGTCTCAAGAGGTTGGGGCATACCACAGAAATTACACTATGTGTGGGTAATAATGTGTCTATACAGAAAATATAGAGTAACTCTTGACTATTAGCAGACTCCTGTTGACTATTTGATGTGTGTGTGGGTCGTGCCTGAGTAAGCCGTAGGTCATAAAGTGTAGCTACGATACGATAAAATGGATTGTGTCAATTCGGCTTATTCAGGGCTAATGATGCTGATGTTGATTGGTGGAGTTTGCATTACCTGTGAGGTTTGTCAGATGTAGTCTATATAACATTATTCCAGGGACTACACTCACTCTAATTAACATGTGGAAGAAACATTTTGGCTTGAAGTGGTATAGTATAATTGTACACGAGTTCCATTCATTGTGCAAGCCATAAAAAAAATAAAAATGCATAGACTTAAAGGTTCTAATGAACCTTTAATGACTCCCTCAGAGGAACTGAGCCGAAGGAGTCAAAGACCTCCTTTCATCCTTTTTTAAAGGTGAATGAAATACACTGAAATCCAATGCATCCAAGTGTTTCATAAGATCAAGGTGGGTTTCCACATAGAACCTTGACTTTTTAATGAACATTTACCTTTAATTGTTTCCCCATAGCTTCAAATCAAAAACCCAAACAAATGTGAGATCCCACTCCCTTTTGTCACTTTCTCACAAAAAATACAATAAACACAAAACAGAATACAGGGAAAGAAATCGGCGGTGTTTTAAAAGGAACCAACAATCACGTTCACGCATGGCTTTCACACAGGCTTTGCACACATCCAAATATATACACACACAAACACACTCTCAGAAATAAAGGTACCAAATTGTACTTTTCCTTGTTGCTGGGGTGGTATTGTCAAGGGTACATTTGTATTTTTGTACCTTTGGTATGTGTATTTTAGTGTATTTTACCTGGGGTAGTGCATGCACTGTTACTTTAATTATTTTTTAGAGTAACGATTTAAAGGTAAATCAGTGGTCCAATTATGTATCTTACATCTGTATTTTTAAAAGATTTACTAAAGGTACAAAATAATTGACCCTTGATGGCACCAGACCAGCGACAAGGAAAAGTACTTTTACTTCTGAGTTCACACACACACACACACCCACACACACACACATAGCGAATACTGTAGCTAGTAAATTCCTATACTTACACTTATCCCTAGCCTTAACCTCAGTACCTACATTTGGAACATTTTGGCTTTTATAGTTTTTCAAATAAAAACATTAAAACACCATATTTTTGTGAGGAGTCCTGAGTGACTGTGAGGACATTTGACACTCCTATCACTGTGAGGACATTTAGTCTTTTTAGGTCCCCACAAAGGCCCAAACATGTGTAGAAACACAGAGGTGCACACATGTAAGGCATGGAAACACTTTTGTTTTTTGTTTTTTACACACAGGCTCAGTATAAATTAGGCCTATCCCGAGGACAGAGTAACAGCGCCAATGTTTTGGCACTCTGGCGCGTCAAAGCCAAAGCAGCCACCGCCTCCTGGTTTAAAGCCCCAGTGCGCGTCGCGCGCTCCCGCCACACACTGTACACACTGCTATCGCGAGAACACGGATCCTACCTTGCTTTTCACCTCCGCTGAAAGTCCGAAAGCTGGCCCGCTTCTGAAGTGCTGTGCCATTTTTAATATTTATTGGAGTCGAGCTAAGTGGTGAAGAAATGCGTCAGTTGGAGACTTAGTTAAAAATCTGAAGAACAGTTATCCTGCTCCAGCAGATATCGGTGGTAAAAGTTGAGCCTGGTGCTGATGTTGGGGGGATTTGCTTCCTCGGTTACTATCCCGTTTTTCCCCGCATGAGGAGAAGCGTCACAACGCCACACTTTTCCCCCAATCTTTTTTAAACTCTTCCCGTCTGCGCGTGTCCGTCGTGCGCGCTGATTGGCCAGGGCCGTCGTCCAATCCGCGCGTTACGGCTTCCTCTCGGTGATGTCAGCAGCATGGCATTAAAAGTCGGCCGCTGTCATTTTTTCCGCCCTGACTAGAATTTACGGATGCCCCTTATTTGTCTTTAAATATGCTGCTCTCATACTTCTGTTTACATTAGCTGCTTTAGACAGGCACAGGGATCATTGGATTAAAAAAAAAAAAAAAAAAAAAAAAAAAGACTAAAGATATTTTGTTTGCTTTGGCAGACACACACTTGAGTAAAATCAGCATCCTTACAGACTAAGGATAAAGTAAGCTTAAATGGAAAATCCACCCTCATCAACTTGCATCCATCCATCCATCCATTTTCTGTACTGCTTATCCTACACAGGGTCACTGGGGAACCTGGAGCCTATCCCAGGGGACTCGGGGCACAAAGCAGGGGACACCCTGGACGGGGTGCCAACCCATCGCAGGGCGTGCCAACCCATAGCAATCTCACAACGCCTACCGGGACTGGGGGAGGAAACCAGAGTACCCCAAGGAAACCCTCAAAACACGGGGAGAACATGCAAACTCTGCACACGCAGGACAGAGGCAAGATTCGAACTTAGAACCCCAGAGCTCTGAGGCAAACATGCCTTATTCAACTGAGTTTGTGATGAAATTGATGCAGCAGCACTTTAGTCCTTGAGTCATCCCAGCTTTTTCAACTGTATGCTCTGCCTCTAACTTTTTAGTGCTAATACTGCTGTCAGCAACAGTTGCAATTTTTTCATATAGCTGCATTGCATTCTGGATCTTTGAGTCCATGGTTTGCTGTTTCCACTACTTCTATGTTGGAATTCTCATTACTGGTGTTGAACATCATTGGAAAACGGTGAGTGAGAAAAGAATCTATTGCTCATTTGTTTTTAGGAATGTTCACCTGTGACATCAGCACAGCACACAACCACTAACTTCTCATGGGAGTAATGAAAATACACACATCACAAAGCACATCACAAACATTTCAATATAAACATATTTAAGATATTTCATGGTGGAGTTTTCCTTTATATACACTATATGCTCAAAATGGTTTGGGCACCTGACCATCATGTGTTGTCCTTCCCTAAACTGTTGCCACAAGGCTTTAAGCACACAATTGTATAGGATGTCTTTGTATGCTGTTGCTATACAATTTCCCTTCACTGGAACTAAGGGCTCCAAACATGTTCCAGCAATGAAAATTGCACGCTTAATGCACAGGGGATTAAGCGAGCTCCATGAAGACATGGGTTGCCAAGTTTGGAGTGGAAGAACTCGAGTGGCCTGCACAGAACCCTGACCTCAACCCCACTGAACACCTTTGGGAT
>CM075015.1:12504448-12530903 GCA_037576675.1 Pangasius sanitwongsei | reverse complement strand
TTGCCAAGTTTGGAGTGGAAGAACTCGAGTGGCCTGCACAGAACCCTGACCTCAACCCCACTGAACACCTTTGGGATGAACTGGAATGCAGTCTGTGCACAACACTGCCTCCTCACCCAACATCAGTGTCTGACCTCACTAAAGCACTTGTGGCTGAATGAGCACAAATCCACACAGTCACACTCCAAAATCTAGTGGAAAGCCTTCCTAGAAGAGTGGAGGTTATTATAACATCAAAGGGGGACTAACTCTGGAATGGGATGTTCAAAAAGCATATATGGGTCTGATGGTCAGGTGTCCACAACCTTTGGCCATATAGTGTATATTTACAATAATTTAAATAACACTGAATGCAATACACCAGATGTAATACACCAGTTGTAATATTCTATTAGTGGACTATTCTATATGACAGTGGAAACCAGGTGGACAATCCAAAATAGAAACAGTAGGCTTAATCACATGGTCATTAATCCCTGCTGGACATGAGCTCCTTTTCAAAAATGGTTTGATAGTTAGTTTGGGCTACCTCCCTTCTCTGAGAAAGTGTGAGCTGGTTTTCCTCTTTTACTCTGATACGTCACCCAGTGAGCTGGAGCACCCTGTAGTTGAGATATTCTCAAATAAATCCAGTGAGCTCACACACGTCACCTTGTACAACGACTGTACAATGCTGATGAGGTGTATGTGTGTTAGGAATTTCTCTTTATGGTCACAATAGTTGAAGCCAGAACAGGCGATAATATGATTGAATCATTTTTATCCAAGAAGTAAACAGTGATAGCCGGTCATGATTTTGTCATTTTGTTTTATTTGCTCCTTTTGCTGTAGAATGTTCTTATTCATGGATAGCTTGTGTTCCAGTGGGTTTATTGTAAAAAAATCATTAAGGATATTTGATCAATGGGGGCACAAGGGTTAACATAAGGATTTGTGAACACTATTCTCTTTGACATAGTGTTTGAAACACAGGTGATATGGAGAAACAGGTGAAGACGAGAGTGTTCTGTTTCATTTTGTTCCAGAAAAAGGAAACTATGTAGACTTTTGTGGCAGTTAGATAAATGAATCATTTCCTCAACCCTGCTGAAGAAAGAGGTGTTTTATATCAAATTCTCACACATCACACACATCTGACAACTCTGAAAATGAACCCAGAGTCCTACAGTGGAGGAAAGACTGATTAGTGTGCCTCAAGCCAAAGTCTGTCTGTAGCTCTGAATGTTTCCTAATATGTGCCACTGGACGCAAAGCAAGTGATACTGTGGATGTATGTCATAAGTAAAGAAAGTGGTACTCCTGTGGCACTGGATCAGTTAGAAACTGATATACTGCATATACTAGATGTGCAAGGGTGTCTTTAAAAGTATATTTTTATTACTTTTATGAAGGGTTCAGCGGTACATCAGAGGAAACAGCCCACTTCATGGCTCCTCTTTTTCCTTCACTCGAATCTGTATGAGAGGTAAGATAAATAAATAGCATACCATGAAAATTCATTTCCTCTGGCTTATTTGCTTAAACTTTTGTTGGAATAATGTTCAGATAAAAACTTTCATCTCTTTGTTCCTTCATCAGAAAACACTGCTTTATGTACTAGGCCTAAGGCCTAGGTGATTTCTTTCTAAGACACTGTGCATGCTTTTTGTGAAACGTAAATTGACCTGTGTTCTTATGGCAAGAGCAAATTGTGTTTTTTTTTGGTATTGTTGGTATAATTGCGTGAAAATGCTGGTCTGGGATTTTAACTCACATCCTTCTAGTCAGTAGTGCAGAACCTTAAAAGAACACTCCAGCATTTTTCAACCCAGTCTCTGATCTACTAGGAGTGTAAACCTCAGGCTTCCACACAATACAATATGATTTTGATTCTTAAGGCAATGATTCGATATTTGCTGATATCACTGAATCTGCTATGATACGATACCATAAGATATAATTTGATTAAGTAGCCGCTGATCGATATGCATCACTCAGAATCTGGAGTAAGCCTACCATTAATTCGAGAATATTGATGATAACGAACGTCCTATTAAGTATCAGCGTTATGGGCAAATCACCTTGCTAGCCTATTAATGCATCAGTTACAGCCAAATTGTCTGATGTCTGATCCTAACAAGCTGGGTTATGCGAAGAAAAGAATTTCACTGTACTGTATTGTATATGTGAAATAAAGGCTTTCTAACTTCTTTAATCAGAATAATTTGTGCTTTCTCAGGACAAACTTTTAGATAGAAGATGATGATACACAGAAGCCAGAAGGAAAAGTGTGAGTAACCAAAATGACTTTTTTTTTTACTGGACTGCTCCAGTGTACAGAAAGTTAGATAAAACTACATTCCTGCAGCTTTGGTAAGGGATTTCTGTCACGTTTGTCTCATCAAAACACCTTTACTGTTATTGTAACACTGTTTTTGAATTTTGGCTAAAGAGTCACATATTTAAAATGTTTATTGATGGAATTCCAGAATAAATTAGTTTTTAGTCAACAGGTTTTCTGTTTGTTTGTTTTTCTCTCATTACAGGAAATCACATCCAGTTCATTGTGTGTGGTAATCATACATGCACTACAGATGTGTTAGATAGGCAGTAGGTTGAAAAAATGCTGGAGTTGACCTTTAACAGTTAGTCTCTTAAATCTGAAATGATGTTCAGTTTTAAGAAACTTCTTAAAACCCAACTTTTTAAAAATGCTTCTAACATCAGTACTTAGAGTCTTCTCTGGTAGCTGTGACTACCTTCACCTGACATGTTATATGCTATTGCTTTGACATGTTGGGTTATTTTTGTTGTAAAAGTCATGTAGCACTTTGGGCATAGAAAATCAATTAATATCGAATTGAATCAAATAAAATTATTATTATTATTATTAGCTAATAAACACTGGGCTACAATTGCTTCCTGTTGCTGCAAATCAAGCACAGTGAAGAGTCTATAAAGAGTCTACACACCTTTAATGTAATATAGCAATCAACAAAATTCAAGTGAAAAACAAATGAGGGGAATTTAGGGGGAAAAAAAGAAAACGACTTACAATAACCTGGTTTTATAAGTGTGCACACGCCTTAACTAATTCAGCAAATGGAGCTATCCATGATTCCCTCTATCTTGATATCTCAGTCCCAGCTGAAGAGAAGCTGCCCCATAGCACGATGCTGCCACCACCATGCTTCACTGTGGGTATAGTGTTCTTTGGGAGGTAAGCTGTCTTGCTTTTGCACCAAACATATCTCTTAGAATTACGCCCCAAAAAGTTATATGCATGTACGTATGGTTGTATGTATATTTTGTCAAAATTTAGGTGGACTTGGTTTTTTTAATTTTTTTGTGAGAAAGGGCTTCTGTCTATCCACCCTACCCCATAGCCCAGAAATGTGAAGAATATCAGAGATTGTTGTCACATGCAGGGAGTGACCAGTACTTGCCAGATATTCCTGCAGCTCCTTCAGTATTGCTGTAGGTCTCTTGACAGCCTCCCTTTATCAATTTTAGAGCAACGTCCTGTTCTTGGTAATGTCGTTGTGGTGCCTCATTTTCTCTACTTGTTGATGATGGCCTTCACGGTGTTTCATCATACATGTAATGTTTTGGAAATTCTTTTGTACTCCTCTCCCGTTGATACATTTCGACAGTGAGATCCTGTACATGCTTTGTAAGCTGTTTGTGGACCACGGCTTCAGCACTCAGATGAAACCAAGATGTGAAGAAAATCCTACAGAAACAGCTGATCTTTATTTGGGGCTAATCAGAATCACATCATTGATGACAGCTGTATGATAATTACGTGATTTGAACGTGAGTTATAATGTGATTGGTTAATTCTGAGCACAATCACATGCCCCATTATAAAAGGGCGTGCACACTTATGAAGCCATGTTATTGTAATGTTCTGTTTTTCACTTGGATTTTGCTGGTTGCTATATCTTAATTTCATTTTTTACCTCACAAAAACCTGCGATTTTAACAGGGGTATGAAGACTTTTTATATCCACTGTAATATACAAAGACCTTTGAGAAGGGGAAAAGGTACGAGGCAGATACACATCAGAAAAGAAAGAAAAGTATGAAAAAAAGAACTTAGCTGTAAAATGTAGAGATTCATTGCTCATGTCACTCATAGTCATAGATACGTTCACATTACAAAAGAATGTTTCCGATATTAGGCTACAGGAGAGCGTGAGTAGAGTATTACGTCACGTCTTTGGTACAGTAGCACCAGAGAGCAGCAGGATCTAGCCTTCTTGTAAACATTCTGAGGACGGAGATGAAGCAGCAGAGGAATTCGGTCGCTTTATTTGGTCATGGCTGAGGCTGAACCTTCGCTTGCTCTGGGAGGCAGAAAGAGACTGAAAGCTAGTTACATTGTGAAGTTTGATATAAAGAATCCAGTCGGGAGGTTTAAAACAGATGTGGGTTTATTGGGTCAATGTGGCTAGGCTATGGTACACTGAACAGCCCAGGATAAGAGTTATGCAGCAATTTCAATACTAGGACCAGCTCATCTGTAGGATTAAACTATGTAGGTTATTTATTTATTTATTTTTAAACATTTTTACATTGCTGATTTCACACTCTACCTAATACATGACTGGAACACCGAGATACTTCAGCTGGTACATCCAGTTAAACTCAGGCTAATATAGCACCATGTCCTAAAACTAAAAAAATAAAAATTCATAAAATAACAAATTGAAATCTTTGAAAAAACAAGTAAATCCAGCATCACTTTATAGTTAAGCATATCAATCTTTAGTCAGTATTTTCCATCAGTATTTCACATAGGAAATACCACAAACAAGAGCACTCAGTGAGCTTTTAAAATAAGTGTTAATCATTTTAATGAGTATCATTTAATCAACGTTTAAAATCCCATCATTATTCACAGTTTACACAGTCTTCAAAGGAAAACTCTTTCTTTTTTTTCTTTTTTTAAACAAACTTGCATTAAATGCATCTTTATTGTATGTGCGATTACCGCAGACAAGAATTTCTAAATGTTTTCCTGTCCTGAGAAACTCAAAGGCAGTCAAAGCTCCAAATCTGTCTAATTTACCCTTTGAGAGATGGGACTCAGCAGGACTGCTATTTCAAAGGGAAGAATTTGCGAACATGATTTGCCAACACAGTTGGCTCTAATCACAGATGGATACCTCATAATCCTCAGGAAATAATATAACCAGAATTAATTCTTACCGTAATGCTGTAGTGTTGCATACGGACAACATTGGTTGGACATTGTCTCCTGTCTGACTCCTTTTAAGACATTTATTGTTAGAGTGTCACTTTTGTAGCTTTGAATTCATGTTATATCATCACATGTTCAACAGCTGCCCTTAGATTTACTTATAAGTGAATTTCATAGCAACAGGACTTCCATTTTCTCAGTTCAGGGAAACGTCTTGAAATTCTTCTCTAACCTGCACTACACACAAATATGATAGATAGAGAGTCTGTTGAAAATAGGAATGGAATCTTCTTTTTTTCGTCCCCAGTTCTTGTGAAATGTTGTAGTGTATTGTAGTTTATACACTGTCCACCATGAACTGAAAAGCAGAAGAGAGAATTGTTTTGCTAATTTAGGAAATATGGAGAAGATTCCAATTACTCTCATTTTGATGAAACCTTGTGCTGTACAAGTGTTTGCAAATTAGCTGGTTTGCTTGCTGTGACAGTAAGCAGAGAAGTGTTTTTTTGGATATCGTGGCGCTAGGGAAAGGTCATGAAAGATGGCGAATCGCCGAGAAAGTGAGAAATGCTGTGGCAGCATCTGAAGGGGGCCTTTCCAGAGATTCCCCCCTCCTCCCCTCTCCCTGTTCTGCACTTCTAGGCTGCTTGGCTATTTATGGTAGAAGGCTTCCTCAACCTTCGAAGCAGAGAGGAATTCAGTAGGTTGGTTCAAAGCAGCTAATCATCCGGCCCTAGTTTACTGTGTGCTCAGTAGGTGATAACAGCCACTCGTTACAGACGGATACACAATAATCAAATGTGCTCCATGCAAAATGAGCAGGTCTATACAGTTTCACACTGCGACTTCGTAAATGCTGATAGGAAAATCAGTGTTATCATTTAAAGAGAAGGGCTGTTAAACATTTGTTTTTAGAGTTTGAAACTCTTCTTAGCTTCTTAGGACTTTATAGATTTCAGTGTAACTTTGGGATCTGCTATACTTTATAGAACCAGTCTGTAATCTGGCATGATGAATAAATACGCTCTGGAAAATGTCTTCCGAGGTGGATATACATGTAATTCATGTGTTTATATCACGCACTGTAAGATATGTAAACAATACTGAGTAAAGCTCTGCTTGAGTAGACTGTCTGGAAGTTGAATTAGATTTGTTTAATGTAAGATATAATGAGATATACAGTTGAAGGCAAAAGTCCCCCCCACCCACACACAATTTTGAATGTACCATTATTTTACAATGTATCTTTAATAAAATAGAATTCCAAAATGTTAAAAACACAAGGCAGGTGGATGCTGCAACAAAATAACCATCCAAACCATGATTTTCTGAACAACATTTGGACTCTTTCTATGACTAAGAGGGTCCAAAAGGTGCTCAGAGAAAAGGAAAAAGGTTGAATGTGTTTCTAAAGGCAGATTAAATAGGTACTGGATGGGATTCCCCAAGCACTGGATTAAGATATTCTGTCATTGAGGGTCCTGTCATCATCAAAAATGACCAGATGTAAAAAAAAAAAAAAAAAAAAAAAAAAAAAAAAAAAAATTTTCCATGATGATTTAAGCTTGATATAAGTGACAGAATAGAATAAAATAGAATAGAACAGATGCCTGGTGTTAGCAGTCTCATGCACTGTACAGATCTAATTAATCAGTTGTTTAATGACTTTACTGCATCTTTATGTGTGTGAATGAGGTTGTCATCAAATCTGTCTCCACTGAAAGCTTTACATATGCGATTTATGGGCAAACCGTTGTTATGAAAACTACGGTGGAGTGTCTACGTAAGCAGCTACCAACTTCAGTATGTGTACAGATTTTTGGAACAGTTGTAACTGAAAAAGTATGATGGCATCTATGATGTGAGGGATTTAGTGGAGCTCTGTATATATGTGTGTGTGTGTGTGTGTGTGCGTGTGCGTGCTGAGCAGGGCTGATTTTCATTGAGAATGTGATACAGTATGTGACCATGTTTGGTAAAAGCTGTGCAGACTCTGACCCAGCCCCATTGACCAGGACTGCACACGCAGGACTGGATTCAATCAGGGCCTGGTTCGCTACCTCACACATGCCTCTCCTCTACCTCTCCTTCTCTCTACCTATCCCCCCCCCCCCCCTTTTTTTTTTTTCTCTCTCCTGCTCTATTTCTGCCTCAGCATTCTTCTCATTCAGCCCAAAATCTTTGGGTGACCAGTTTGACCTGTCTTTTTACAGGTAGCTAACTGTGTAAAACCATTATAATGGTAAGTATGCTAAGGAATTTTATAGTGTGTGTAAAGTCCACAACCAGTGTTTAAGATGCAACTATCAAGGGGTTGTCCTCTTGGATTGGCCCCAAGTGAAAGCATGATGTCACTGGCACCTTAATGGTCTTTCTGTATCTGTTCATTGTATCATTGTCTTCTTTTGATTCATAGACTAACAAGTGATGCAAGGGGACATATAAACAAAGGATAAAGAATTTGTCCTAAATAGGCTACAGGGTAGTTTCACTCTTTATATCACTGGTGTGAATCCCATGAGTTAGAGATTTCCTGATGCAGTTTGCTCATCATCAGAACGCTCAGTCTGAGTCAGCATCACTGGTCTACTTAAAAATAATCTATTCAACCTATTTTTTTTTCCAAGCGGTGGCTTAACAAGTGCTTCATTTCAATCAAGCTTCCATTCATCTCACGACTGAGTAAACAACTGACTTCTGCATATGACCTGAGTGCTGCTAAATCACGTTTAATGTGGAAATGGGTATTTATAGAGCCAAAGAACAAATCATAAACGGCTTTAAAATCCATTTTATAGACTTATATAAAGCGAACAGACTGATAAATACAGTGTAAAAATGTATACAGATGTTTTATGAGAGTAAAGTGCTCTTCTATTGCATTTAGTACAATGACTCAATTCATCAGCGTTTTAACTGTTGCTGAACTTTCTAGCAGGATTAGTTCTCCGTAACATACATACAAATAAATACACACAGTTGACTATCGATCACTGTTAGTTCTAGCTAGTGGAATGTGGTATGACTCAGAGTCAGACTGCAGGGGAGTATTGTACATGCGACCCACACGATCATGTCCCGTTAGTGTTGATGTAAAATTAAGACAAAAAGCAAACACCTTGAGTTTTCAATGCCCTCGGATTTATTGAAAAGTGACACTTTCAAGTAAGACAAAACTGCTGTTATGTCATAGTCATGCTATTTGAGTTTTGAGACAGAGTTTTGCAGTGCCCAGTTTAATTTACACTTTCATGTTAAAATCCCGAGACTCAAAACAAATGGGAAATATACATGTTGCAATAAAAGGCAATAAAATCGATTTAAATGCAAAATGAAGTACAATCATTATCATTCTATTCTTACTTTTTCTCACTTATTACTTTTTTTCCATTTATTATTGCTGGCTTAAGTCTGTTTTTCCAGAAATACAGTTACTTTTCATTCACATTCCACATATAATCAGATTACTTGGGATGTGCCTGGCCAGACGATTGCACAACATGAAAATCATTGAGAGAAACTCAAGGTAATCAAGAATAATTCTTTGTATATTCTACGCATGCAGCATGACAGCATTTCATTGACATTTCTTTCTAAAGGAGTTTAAAAACATTGGTAGCAGAGATGCTAATGCTAATGCCCTGTGCTAAATTTACAGCTATAGGAGTCTAGCTGTACCATGTTTACCAGTTAGATCTGGGACAAGAATGATCCCAGATCTGTTAGAATTATCCTAACATTATAACTGATGGAGAAACGTGATCATAGTAGCTAATAAATCCCCCCTCCCCAAACTGAAATGCATGCCTTGTGCAAATAACAACTTAAAATACTATCAACCAAACACTATAAGGTTTCAATTCATTTATGCATTGTCTATACTCGTACAGAAAGGTACACGACCTCTAGCAGTAATTTCCAGTCAACTTGCTGTTCATTCTGAGCAGCTCCACACAAGGGAAATCCTACAAATGCTACATATCACAGCGTGCAACAGTCGTTTGCACATTGTACCGCCAGTCAAACAGAACCATCGCCCATAGCTTATGTCAGACAGCATCACTGGATATAATTGCACTATAATTACATATTAAGACCCCGGAAATTTGCTCTCACGGCTCAGAACGACTTTAATTGTACCGATAGTCTGATTCTTGTCACAGCTTTAAATACTGAAGATCTGAGGAAGAATCTCTTTACTGACAGAGTAAATGTAAGGCAATAAAACCACATTCTCCATGATTCCCACTCACGACCCACTTTATCAGGACTTTCTAGCCACATTTCTGAGTGCCTGGTTATATATAATTCCAAACAATCAAAAACTAACATTTGGGAGCTATACATGCGTTTTTGTGGCAAAATACTGTCTCTCATACAGGTTATAGTATCTTGTAATACTATTAAAAAAAAAAAAAAGATAAAATAAGATAAATAAAATAAAATAAAAGGACTGAATTGAATTAGAAGACAATCAGAAACCCCATATTATAATTCAGTATAAATTCATTAAATCAAAATGAATTTAATGGAGGTACTCAGCTGAGCAGTGTTTAAATTCACAGGAAAAGTAGCAGTCATGCTTGGTGTTCAAATGTCGAACGATCTTAGTATATAATATGAAGCATATGCATTGCCATGTTTATGCATTATTGGACTTATGAATCGGTCCACATTATTGGTGAAGGGACACCCTAGTGCAGCAGTGCGCAACTCCGGTCTTGAAAGGCCAGGATACTGCACAGTTTATTGATTCCCCTGCTTAAAGACATCTGATTCAACTTCCCAGTTAATTAGCAGGAGATGTGTTCAAGCAGGAAAATCTGTGCTGGACCCAGGCCCTCGAGGAGCTGTGCACTCCTGTGCTAGAGCATGTGTCCTTTATTAGTTAAATGTCATGATATCTGCGAATATAACATTTATGATTGATACATTTTTATACCCAAGGTGCTGAACTTAAATGGCTGCCATGATTTGTGCTTAAGACAAATGGGCTAAAACTGCACGATCAGCATATACACACGGAAATAATAATTATATGTACATCCCGACTGAATACATTCTGAATAAAGGACAGGGTCGGCTTTTACATGCTAGAGCCGTCAGTTCAGACAGCTGAAGCAGATGTACCATTTAGACGCACCGGCTGGTAAGTAGGAAGCACCATAGACTATGAGAAATCTCACAAAGTCTGGCATTTAAAAATGTCACCTACTGAGACCAATCCAGGGAAAAATTAAAAAAAAAGAATACAGAAATTGTGGTAAAGGTGAAACTCGGGTTCTACAGAGGCTGCAAATTAGACAGAAGTACTAATCAAATCGAGGGCTTGACAGTCGAGAAAGACGAGTTTGCCTGAAGCAGACTGAAAGAAATGATATACAGCACTGGGCTGAAAATCAAGCTTAAGTATCCACCTAATGGACGTGTATACAGGCTTTATATAAGCATGATGCTAACGTGCCTGAAGGAGGTGATGGTCGAATGAGCATTCCACTGGTATTGGAGAAGGCACCTGCAGGACCTCTTATTTAGTTTCTCACACCCCACTAAGTGAAGACACAGCGACAGAGACACATTGTGTTGCGAAAGGTTCCCAGGGAGGCTTGGACGGTAATACTGAGCACAGGGAATCTATCAGATTATGACAGAACATGACTGAAGATCTTGCTTTGTCTATTTCAGTCAATAATAAGAGCCTTGGTGCCAAGAAAGAGAGGTAGAGATGACATTTTACCAATGGATGGATCAGATCTGAGGATACAGTGGTGGCTGTAAATTACAAACATAGTGTGATATTAAGAGGAGTAGTGAGCCTTTAGTGCTTTTCAAGAAAAGAGATGATGGGATAGACACAAAAAGATGAGCATTCAGAAAGAAAAAAAAAAAATCACTGGAGTTAGTTTCAAAGAAAACCGCTCCAAAACCTGCAGGTAAGAGGCACAGTGGTGTGTTTGAGTGAATGTTCACTGTGTCTAAAAACAGGAAGACCCCAAGAGGTGGTACATCTCTCAGACAACTGACAAGAAAATCTTTAGGTAGCTTTCATAATTCGGAGGTTGTCACATATATATCTCGATGTTCCATTTCTGGTCCTTGGGTTTTGAGGCACTTGTGGCTGAAGCAATAGGGGTCTATACTGTATGCTTATTGATGTTCATTCCCACAATGCCTCTTGATGATCTCTAACCCAGGCAACAGAGAACACTGCAGACTCCACTCTCTCTCCATTTTAGAGCAAGATAGCAAATAAGCAGCAGTTACCATGTTCCTGGTCTGGCAGGTAAGACTGAAATCTGAAACTGTGGTCCAGTATGCCACTTTCAATTCCGTCCCCTGCTCACGGCCTTCATTGCTCAGTCCATATGATTGTTGACATGGTTGAACTCGTCGGAGCTTGCCTTGCCACCTTTTTTCTTGCCACTTGTTCCAGTGATGACCCTGTAGCAGCCACGGGCAATTTTATACATCCATATGACGTTGAGCACATCCAGACACACACAGGAGACAATCCAAGCCACCTGCGCGCCCAGGCCAAGCCTCTCGAAGGCGGGCGTACCAAACGTGCCAAACACTTTCACCCAGTATGGCGGCATCACAGCGATGCGCACCAGGAAGAAGGCCACGGCCATAGCCACACCGTTAGCCACCACCAGCCGGTGAGAGCGAGGGTATGCCAGCGACTCAAAGAACCACCTGGAGAGAATGAATGTGTAAGTAAGGAACAGAAACCAAAATATAATGACCACTGCAGCTCACATCAGAGAGTTCCTCACCTTTGGTTCACAAATGGTGTTGATAATTCCGAAATAAGTCGGAAGTTTGCAAAATATGGAAGCACCCCACGTGTCTATAATGTTGGACCGAAATACAGAAATGAGCAATACATATGAAAATAATAAAAGAAAAATACGACTGGAAATTATTTCTAGTAAAAATAAACATTCATGTTATCGTCAGGTTTGGAATTCCATACTGAATGACGATGCATACCAGCACATATCCATATGCATAGAGTGCCGCCAAGTGGTGACACACAAAAAAGCTGTCTCCCATGGTGCTCCAGTTGCAGGCTAGCAGCAGAAGGTCTGAGAAAGGGGAGGGGTGTGTGCATATCAGCAAACAGACATTATTTCCAGCCATGTAATGGTAAAGCCTGAGTGAAATGCTTACCGTAAAGCAGGTAGCCACAGGTAATGGCGACATTGAGCTTTACCAAATTGGGATCTCCCCTATGAAGACAAAAAGAAAAGAGTAACACAAACAATATAGAGTTATAGACTAATATATATCTGTCAATTAAAATAAATACATCACCTTCAATAGCACAGATAAAAGTATATCAAAAAGTATATCAATATAACAATATATCAGTCCACTGAGCGATACAAGCCTACTTCTTTGTTTCTATTACATTGCCTTTCAACTTACAAAATGTACTTTTGAATGCTCAGAGGGCTTAACATTGTAACCACCAGAAAAGCCATGTGAATATTAAATCTATTTGCAGAATGCACATAAAACCAAGCATAACTTAATCCCCACTCAGAGACGTCAGGGTTTGACAAGCATTAGGCAGCACATGACCAGCTACTGGTGTGCTACTTGAGCTCCCTTCCAGCTCAAGCGGCTTGTTGACAGTCCTTTACTGGACAAAGACAGGGTGTGTGAGTGTATTGTGCCTTTGCCTGCCAGCTGCTCTTTGTGTTAGATTCAGTACTTGCCCACGGAACTCTCTAGAAAACAAATGATGCAATACCTGAGCTGATTTTATTGCTTTTACAGTGAGAAAGGATTTACCACACACTGCATTTTCGCTATAAGATTTCCACACAACTAAAGGGAAAGAATACATTTGCTAACGCTGTTCTTTGAAATTATGAACTAATCAGCAGTGGCCCAAGAACATAGATTTTGTTGTGGCTGGACAACATTAATAATGACATAGCCTCAAACAAAATTAAGTTGAGAGTCTAATCACACTTGACTTACGCTACAGGCTACTATCTAGCGAATTTTTAGAGGAATCCTGTAATAGGCAGCTGAGAGACAGTATATACAGTCATCCAGCATACAGTCGAGCAGATCGTTTTGAGTGGGTTCTTCAACTGTGTTTGATACAGCAGGTGTGGTTCCTGTGTGCAGGGCGCACGCAGAAGAACAAATATGCATCATTAACCTGGGCTGCCCAAACTGAAAAACACACAAAAGACCTAAAACTCGCTGAAGCAGTTTGTGCATTAGAAAAGGGAGACACATTTTTCTTTTTCTTCTCAGCCCTTACATGGGAAACAAGGTCCACTGTGGTGCACACGCATTTCTGATGTAGAGTTACTATCAACTCCATAATCCCTCTCCCAACCTTTGCAATATCTTACAAACAGAAATGATTCTGTGCATCTTAGGAAAAACTATTTCAGACATCCGTTTGTATCAATTCCAAAATCTAATCAATGATACTTTCAAAATCTAGAATGATACTTGCATATAAATCCTACAAACATTCAATTACTTGTTCTTAAAATATCGTGCTAACAACTATCTCGGATGGACAAACGCACAGAAGGATATAAATAATGCCTCTACCAAGAAACCATGTCATTATCTGTTATGTTCGCTCCTCACTTTCCAACTGAAAACGTTCAAAGAGCAATCATAGGGCAGCGTGATTCGCTCCCCAATGGGCTTTTATTAGTGCTTGTTGCAGTTCCTATTTTTGACCACTAGATCAAATAATAACTCTATGGAGCTAAACGGGGCAGTGAGCATTTTTCCCCATGTCAATGTCAATTTTATTTATATAGCACCATTAAAAACAACATATGTTGACCAAAGTGCTTTACAACAATAATTACAGAAGCTAAAATAGAAATAAAATAATATTTGATTGCACAACATCAATGGAAATTCAATGGAACACTGGCTTACACTATATCTGTCAATTACCAACATTTCTTTAAAGTTGTTGGCCACTCATGGAATTGTGAATGAGAACTTTAGAAAGACGAACATTTGTTAAAAGGCTGATCTAAATGGTGAAGCTCTGTTCATCTGCCCCATGGATGAGCTGCCACACCAACTAATGCTACTTTACAATGTGTTAAGCAGATACTAACCACTGTTACCTTCACGGATCCCTTTGCCCCAGTGAAAGAGGAAATGTCTGTGCTATATTACCTCCCCAACAGAGTTTTTAGACTGATGGTATTCTTAGTCCGTGACCTCGTGACCCAGTATCAGGATGTATTTATTGATAGAGACTTCAAAGCACTACTGTAAGTCGCTCTGGATAAGGGCGTCTGCCAAAAGCCATAAACGTAAGTGTACTTAAGGGAGAAACTAAGAGAGGCGTGTTCACAAAGCAGAAAGAACTTTTGCTAGGAGCCACAGTTTAACAAAGTTGAAAGAAAGTGTGACATATATATATATATACACACATACACATATATACACACATATATACATACACACATACACATATTTAAACTATCCATTTTTCCATTTTCCATGCTGCTTAAACTACACAGGGTTGCGGGGGAGCCTGGAGCCTATTCCAGGGAACAAGGCCTATCCCTCGGGGCACAAGGCGGGGGACACCCTGGACAGGGTACCAACCCATCGCAAAGTACAACTTCACACACATTCACACACTACGGACAGTTTGTAAATGCCAATCAGCCTTCAACGAATGTCTTTGGAAAGGGGAAGGAAACCCCCAAAGCAGGGGGAGAATATGCAGGCTCCACACACACATGGCGGAGGTGGGATTCGTGTCCCCAAACCGGGAGGTACGAGGCAAACATGCTAATCAATTAGCCACCATGTCCCCCTGATTTTATTATATACTAGATATAATTGAATTATGCTATCCAAAAAAAAAAAAAAAAGGGAAAATATAAAGTCATTTGTAAATACTCCCCTATATACACCATCTGTCTGTTTCTACTCTGCTGTTACTGGAGCATCCAGTTTTTCCTCACACACATGCTACTGAATGCGTGTAGGTGTAGTATTGTGCGAAACATGCGTCAGCCTGCCTGTGATTCGAGATCAAATAAATAATTGAACATTTCAATCAAGTAAAAATGTTATTGTATAGTGACGTTTATTAGGTTATTTCTTAATTACATATTTTTCTTTAATTTTTCTGACTTCCTGGATAAAGTCTGCTGGAACTGCTACCCCTTTCTATATCCAAATTATGCACTTTATGGTAACAGTATTCTCTTGCTTCTTGGGTTGTTTTTGCATGCTGTGGCTCGTGTGTATAATGTGTAACGTGCATTCTTAACAGTAAAGTGACTCTGTAATTGATATACAGTAAGTGGCAGGTGTCCAGTGGACGAGGTTGTGTGTGAAACCAGACACCACAGTGAACACCGGGCTCAGCTACACCTGTGAATGGTGCTGCTGTCACCTTCACTGACCTTTTTTGCCCCAGTGAAAGAGGCGAACTCTTTCTGTCTACACTAAATCTGTCTACACTAAATCTAAATCTCGCCTGCTCTCTCTCTCACTCACTGTCTCATGCACACAAAGTTTCGAGCTCCATTTAGTAACCAGGCATATTTACTATTTACATCTCCACGTCTCATCACCTTCCAAATCAATTTACTTCATCAGACAAACATTTCATGTCTGATGGCTTGATAATCTGATCTTTCCTTTCTCTCTATATATGTATACTCACATTTATTTAGATGTTTGTCAAGGACGCACCCTAATCAAGCTACATACTATGTGACCACAACACCGACACAAGGCCCTATTATTTTTTTAGTCACCATGACGAAAGCACAACAAATCCTGATAACCCTGTTCTGTCTGTAACCGAGGTTACACATACTGTAGCTGTAGAACTCCTGGTAAATCTGCATATACAGTCATGTCCATAAGTATTTGGACAGCGACACAACTTTCATAATTTTGCCTCTGCATGCCACCACAATGGATTTGAACTGAAGAAATCAAGATGTGAGTGAAGTGTAGACTTCCAGCTTTAATTCAAGGGGTTTAACAAAAAATATTGCATTAACCATTTAGGAATTACAGCCATTTTTTTTTTACATAGTACCTCCATTTCACAGGCTCAAAAGTAATTAGACAATTGAATTGATAAGCAGTTTAATGGCCAGGTGTGGCCTGTTTCCTTGTTATTTCATGACAAATTAAGGAGGTAAAAGGTCTGGATTTGATTCCAAGCGTTGAATTTACATTTGGTAGCTGGTCATGGGAACTCTCACTATGTGATCCAAAGAGGTGTTGATGCAAGTGAAGGAGGCCATCATTAGGCTGAAAAAACAAAACAGACCTATCGGAGAGAGCAGAAACTGGCCAAATCAACAACTTGGTGCATTCTTAAAAAGATGGAATGCACTGGCGACCTCAGCAACACCAAAAGTCCTGGAAGGCCATGGAAGACAACTAAAGTGGACGACTGCAGAATTCTTTCCTTGTTGAAGAAAAACTCCTTCACAACATCTAGCCAAGTCAAGAACACTCTGGAGGAGGTAGGCATATCATTGTCAAAGTCTACAATCAAGAGACACCTTCATGAATGTAAATACAGGCAGTTTACCTCAAGATGCAAACCACTGGTAACACTGAAGAATAGAAAGGCCAGATTAGACTTTGCTAAAAACCTTTAAAAAAAAAAAGCCTGACCAGTTCTGATGCAAGATTAACTTGTACCAGAATGATGGGAAGAGAAGAGTATGGAGAAGGAAAGGAAGGGCTCATGAGCCAAAGCATACCACAATTCTTAAGTGTATAGAGCTATACTTTCTGCTTAGATTCAGTCAAATGCTGCAAAACTGATAGGACAGCACTTCACAGTACAGATGGATAATGACCCAACACGTATCGCGAAAGCAACTCAAGAGCTTCTTAAGGCAAAATAAATGTTCTTAAATGTCCAGTGACCTCAACTCAATTGAGCATGCTTTTCACTTACTGAAGACAAAACTGAAGGCAGAAAGGCCTACAATCAAGCAGCACCTACTGAAGGTGGCTGCAGTAAAGGCCTGGCAAAGCATCTCAAGGGAGGAAACTCAGCCTTTAGTGATGTCCATGGGTTCCAGATTTCATGCAGTCATTGACTGCAAAGGATTTGCAGCCACATATTAAAAATGCTCCTAATATTTATGATTATGTTGGTTTGTCCAATTACTTTTGAGCCTGTGAAAATGGAGGGACTCCGTAAAAACTGGTTAATGCAATATTTTTGTTAAACCCCTTGAATTAAAGCTGAAAGTCTACACTTCAATTACATCTTGATTACTTCATTTCGAATCCATCGTGGTGGTGTTCAGAGGCAAAATGATGAAAATTGTGTCACTGGCCAAATACCTATGGACCTGACTGTATGCTAGCATGCAAAAACGATAACCCCATGGCTTCTTGGCCAGCAATATTTCAGACTTAGGACAAACCTGTATCTTTCACCTACCTAACGTACAACATTATATCACGTTCAAAAGTTCATCCCAAAGTCTATTTGGCCATGTATGCGGTCATCTTGCTTACACACATTATCTTCATTAGTACATGTTAAAGCATGCTCTTCCTCGCAAGCCAGCCTCATGCTCATATAACTGAAAGTGTATTTTTGTGTGTGTGTGTGTGTGTGTGTGTGTGTGTGTGTCTTCTGCAGTTCCACTCTCTGTGTACAGATTTACGTTAACAGTGAGTCACACACAGTTTCAAGCTCATTGTGGTACACTGGAGCACTTTCTGAGCAGTCTTCATGTTCAAGACATTTCAGCTAAACCACTGTATTTAAAATTAAGCTAACCATCACACTCACATGTAATCCTGTACAGATGTTGGTAACACAGTGTGGACTTAAGTGCTAAACTAGTAGGAATGGAATTGTTTAGAACTACAACCAGGTGTGCTGACCTGTAAACAGGCCAAAAATCTTTAGGTCCTGGAAAGGTGTGGTGCAACCCTGACCTACTCCTGTTTTAAAGACAGTGTACTTGAGGGTTACAACTTAGTGACTAATTGAAAGTGGAACAATGCAGGACTTGGTGGTGGACCACGGTGCCTCCTGCATAGAATAGATTAGGTTAATCTAAGTGGAAATACGTAGTCACATGCTACTGAACTTTGTCATAAGTCAAATGTTCATTGTTGTTATCAGACTGTTTCTATCAGTGTGTTGCAACAGATGATACAGAGCTCTACAGGGTAACTGGCCTTACCTGAGCCTATTAACTAGCGGGTAAAAGGAAACCTACAAGTACCAGTGAAATACATTAAACTTCAGAATTAATAGCATCTTCAAGAAAATGAGATGGATATTACAAAAAATAAAACATAAAAAACAAACAAAAACAAAAATAATTCTCATCAAAACTTATTTTTGTAAATAATACTTTCTGCTAAAATCATGTGTGCAAAATTACTGGCTCTGTAATAAATATAAAAAAAAAAGCAAACAAACTCATATTTTGGGAGGAAAAATTCTTTTCTTTCAGTCTCTTTAGGAATCCCTAAATTTGCTCTTTCCCTGGAAAATATACACTATATGGCCAGAAATAGATAGACACCCGACCATCACACCCATATGTAGTTTTTGAAAATCCCATTCCAGATTTAGTCCCCCTTTGCTGTTATAATAACCTCCACTCTTCAGGGAAGACTTTGCACCTGATTTTGGAGTGTTATTGTAGGGATTTGTGCTCATTCAGCCACAAGAGCTTTAGTGAGGTCAGGTACTGATGTCAGGTGAGGAGGCCTGGGGTGTATTCGGCATTCTAGTTCATCTCAAAGGTGTTCAGTGGGGTTGAGGTCAGGGCTCTGTGCAGGCCGCTCGAGTTCTTCCACTCCAAATTTTGGCAAACTATGTCTTTATAGAGCTCGCTTTGTGCACAGGGGTATTGTCATGCTGGAACATGTTTGTGCCCTTTAGTTCCAGTGAAGGGAAATTGTAATGCTACAGCATACAAAGACATCCTATACAATCGTGAGCTTCCAACTTTCTGGCAACAGTTTGGGAAAGACCCACACATGGGTGTGAGCAAACTCACAACCCACTCAGAACCCACAAACTTTTGGCCATATAGTGTGTATATGTGGTTGCACACATCTTTATCATTCATTAGCACTGGGGAAAACCAAAAAGCTTTGTTGCTGCTATGCACAAAAATACACAAGCATTTCACGAAGCAATGCATAATTCAAAAATACAATTAAGCACAATCATAGCCATAATAAAAAGTTGTAAAAGTCTGTAAGAGCTGAAAATCTACCAGGAAGTGGACACGTGCATTACTTTGCACAAATATTAATATTTCAGCAAATATTAATTGTTAATATAAAAAATTATTTCCAGAAACAAATGCACACCCTGAAACATAAATACAACTGTATATACAAAATGTGTTAATTATTTCTGCTCATTTTCTTAAAGGTGCCAATAATTCTGGAGTTGACTGTAATGCGATATTCACCACAGGAAGCTATACAGTGGGCTTTAGCCCTTTACCAAAATTGAGAAAGACATACAGAAAAGTGCAGCGTGAACCCATGTCTAAAACTGACTGAGTGAAAAAATGCTATGCTTTCAGCAAATCAGTGACGTGACATGTATTCACAGATTGTATTCAAGGAGACGAAAGAAAAAGACATGAGAAAATCTCAGGAGACACAGAAAGGTGTGGGATTGTGAAGGGAACCTTTCTGACTTGTTCAAAGGAAAAGAAATGCACTTCAGAACATCACATAGAAACATACACACCACAAGAAGCGTCATGACAAAAGCACAGACGCGCAGGCAGGCAGACAGACAGCTGTTAGAAAGGAGCGTGCACATGCTTATGTGTGTAAAGGTTTTTCAAAAGCTTTGACAAGACAAGCTTCTTTCACTGAAGGTGTGGTGGTGATGGTGGGGGTTCACTGCAGCCTCCCTATTTCCTTCAGTCTCTCATCTTTGCCTCATAAGCATTTGCTGGCTGAGGCAGCTCTGAGGCACAATGGGACAAAGAGTAGCGGGGGCCAAGTGAGGGTGTCACATGATGTGAGAGGGAGAGAGAGAGAGAGAGAGAGAGAGAGAGAGAGAGTCTGGGCATCTGAGAATGAGCCAGAGCCAGAGAAAGAGAAAGAGAAATGGGGAGGCTGCTGTGTGCTGTGAAAAGGCGTGTTGTTGGGAGAACTAAGAGCTCTCTGATTCAGAGGGGGACAAAATAAAGTACAGAGACCAAAATAGAGAGACAGCAAGATGACATACAGTAGCTGGAGGAAAAACAGTCGTATGAGAGAGTAAATCAGAGGAGTAGGAAGAGCAGAAGGATAGATAGCCAGATAGACAGACGGATCATAAAAGAGCTAGATAGGCTGAAGGGTGGAAAAATAAGAAAATGGAGATGGAGAGATTGGGGGGGGGGGGGAAGACCACAACGGAGACATTACCATTCTTCTCTCTCAGGATGCAAAGATGCAGACCAGACAGGCAGCAGGCAAAAAAGAACAGAACAGAAAGGAACAGAAGAACAGAAACAGAGAGAAAGACAAGAGGACAAACAGATATGAGAGAGCCGTTCTGTGCTTAGAGAGGTCAAGACACACCTCCAAAACTCCAGCCTCACAATGCAGGAGCACTCTAACATACCCATTAGGCGTGTTTCCACTGCAAGAACCTTTTCAGGAACCAAGGAACTTTAGGTGAATTTCCACTAGAGGAACCAGGGCCTATATTAGCTCCTGGGCCATAGATTATTTTCAGTAGGTACTTTTCTATAGATGGACACTAACATACTTTTCTATGCGGGGAAAAACTTCTGTGGTGAAGTTTGCTGTAGTAAACATCACTAATTAGTAAACTATTCCCTCTCTATTACGATGTGCAAGCAACTAGAAAATATAGACACTGAATATGTGCAAGCTAATGACTGAGGCTAATGGTTTACAGAGTTAGAATGTTTTTAAATGAACAGTGAACAATCATCCTCCATGCCTGTAACTGGCTTAAAAAAAACTCATTGGTGCATCAATACCAATTTCTCCAGACTGAGCACGAGTAGATGTTTTTTGGTGCTCGTCGATACAGATAATGATACCAAAACTGAAGTGAGGAATCTACTTAGTATGTAGCAATCTGGGTCATCATGGATGCTTTCCTGGTTGAACAGTGGCTACGAAAAAAAGCACATGTGAGCTACTAGGCGCTCGTTATTTATATTGTTAGCTTTAATTTTTAAAGTGCTCACTTTACTTAAAGTGATTTAGCCAGCTAGGTTAGTTACCTTGGATCAAAGAAGGCTTGGAATGGAGAAGGGTGAGTTTTGTTTCACTTAAGAAAAGCGTTTATATACTGCTGTAAAAAGTATAAATATATATGCTTCATTGTGTGGTAATTCCTTGTTGTCAAGGATCGATAATGGCTGACCGTCGATAACTGACTTTCGTCATGTTATTTTCCTTACGTTATTTTCTCTAACCTAGGCTTGTAGACATTTCAGATGGATACCTGATACCAGTATTGGTAACGATGCATCCCTAAACATCATCATATAACAACAAAGCAAATGTAATAAAGAACCACAAACACCGCCATGTTCTCTGTGTGGCTGTCATTTTGCTGGGCTCTCACACTTTGTCTCTCTAATTTTATATTATACATTACATGATAGTCTCTGCAGTATGGTGGAAACATAAAACCAGAAACTCTTAGAACTGTGTAGTTCTCACTGAGCAAAGCCCAATATCCGTTCCTCAGAAGGTTCCAGAATCTCAGTGGAAACACGCCTATTGACGTAAAGGGGAACCCGTCTCACTGAATAGTCCATAGAAAACTATGATCCATTCAGACTTTAGGAATCTTAACAGACATTGGTAAATTATCACAATTAAAATTTTGGAATCTTTTCCAACAATATGAGTTTCCACAGGAAAGTAGTGCTCGCTGGTAATAATTTACAAATGTTACATAACCAAATTAGTCTCAAGCTCTCACTAAATGCTTGGAGGGAGATGGTCAGTGTGGAGTGTGTGGACGTGAATGAGCAGCATTCCCCTTTAAGCTCCTTGTCTTCCTCTTACCAGACTGGATCTGCGTTGACGGCGTCATCAAACCACAGGATGTAAAGGCAGAAAAGCCCAACAATCACAGCGTGGACAGTGGACACAAGCCTAGGGACGCAATGACATGTCAGTATTTTGGAGACAGACAGAGAAGTTCAGTAATCTGATAGCTGGCCAATGCAGTGATGGGGGTTTGGAATAGCACTACGTAGACTCTGGAGAAATTCTGCTTTGGGTATTAAAAAAAATAATAAAAAATACGGCAACTTAAATTTGCCTCTCCTGTACCTGAGGTTTCAATAACAGCAGCTGAAAGTGAAAACATTCCTTCTTTCCTAGTATGAAAGAAGCAGGATTGACAGTTGCTTATCGCAGTTGACTACAGTGTCAGGAAAGCTGCAGATGTGCTGAAGAAGACTTTGAGTGGCACACGTCTGCCAGAAAGACATCAGCTGAGAAATGATGGAGTGCGGCTTTAAAATGCTTTTTAAGGCCATGACGTATATGAGGCTCTTACAGCAAAATGCGTGCTGAGTGCAAAGGTATACCCAGCTGCATTTCCCAAAAGCCAACAGAGACCTTTCTTTACTAACAGACACATTTTTAGTTCAAATACTGTGCAGGTTAAAGGTAAAGTTTGGGGCCTCATTTTTTTTTAAAAAGTTCAATATCACTTCCAATAGCATATTCTATAAAACCAAGGCTAACACTGGGCCTGGTCTTTTTCTATCTTAAAGGAAACCTCCACCCTGAAACACATTAAATATTTTTATGTTGAATTATTTGTGATGTGTTTCGCGTTTCTGGTGCTGTGTTTTCGTTATTCCTGTGAGAAGCTGCCTGTTGTGTTCTGGTCTTATGTCATCGCCAGCACAGCTCCAGTACAATGATGTTTAATAGGAGAAAAAATTCCAATGATCTCAAAGACAAAGGATAACGGACCACAAGAGCTGATTTTCTCACTAATCGATTCCAGTGACACTGAATATCATACTCAGGATCAATGTTGATGTAATGAAAACAGCAAACACTGGACTCAAAGTTCCAGAATTCAGTGCAGCTATATGATGAGATAAGGAAGAGACTAGACTCAGCTAGTTAGTGATCTATGAGACGGTGGTGTTTGAATGAAAGTTGAAGCTTATCTGTTTGAGTAGAGTGTACAGATGAGGAGGTGAGAGAGCTGGACAGACTAAAGCACCGCTGCATCACTCTCTTTAGGTAGAAATGACGCGAGGGCTAAAACTAATCCTGCGTTCGTGGTGCCTTGTAAACGGTAATTTGCATTTTGTAATGACGCCTCCACGAAAGCACATCTTTCTTTGCTCCATCAGAGCACGTAAAGCTCATAAAAAGCTACTTTAAGCGCACATTTACAGTTACAGGCCTGAGTGGCTACTGGTACTATTCCCCTACAGTGAACTTTAAACATTCATGCAGTATTTTGGACTGAAATTGCAGTACAGCAGCAACAGCAGATAATAGCGAGTAGCTTTAGCAACAACTGAGGAACATGTGTTAATAATTAAGATGATCATGCAAGACGTTCAGGGTGGATTTTTCCTTGAACCCCCATCCAAATACTCAAGTTTCAGCTATAACAATTTTAAATGTAATGTGACTATTTATGGGTGTCGAATCTGCCATTGTGATCTTTTACAGCTTGGCTTGCTTCAGGAGATACTAGTGTACCTTTCACATATGAGACAAAGTACTGAATCAGTTAGAGACTGTGAGAAACATTTAACAACACAAAGGGAACCAGAGGCATGAGTTGATGATACATGGCGTATTATGGGAATAACTAAGATTAACACACAGACTTAACACAAACATAACAGATCAATTTAAACACCTTCAAAGCAGGATAATGTTATACTGATGTTACTGTGCTCTGAATGTGATTTATTATGTCTGTGTTGAGTCAGTGTGTGTGTGTGTGAGAGAGAGTTGTACCTGGAGTTCCACTCGTTGAGTTTGTTAGGTGGGAGTTTCCCATAGCCCTGTGTTAATGCAGACGACACTAATGGGCTGACTCCAGAGAAGAACAGCTGGAACCCGATGAAGCTTCCAGCCACCACGTACAACTCTCTTGCCTCCATCACTCACCTGCAACACACACAGATCAGACCGTGAGCAGATGTAATGCGTGTTTTTCTTTAAAAAAAAAAAAAAAAGAAACAAAACCAACAGATTTTACATCTGTCTCATTGTCTGAATCACTGAATTAAAACAAGTGCGCATTCTCTCTGGTACCGAGTTCAACTGTAGCAGAACAAATGCTTTCTCCAGAAAACAACACAGACTGGTTCAGCCAGGATTTTCCCCGCAAGGGAACATGTTACTGCAATGGTAGCTGAGAATGCATAGATCAAAACAACTATTCAGGACTGATATAAAAGAGAACGAGTTGCCGTTTTTTTTTTTTTTCTTTACAGATAATTAGAATAATGTACGCCATGTCTTAGCAATCATGATACAGATTGAGAAATAAGTGGGGTTGAGTTAACAGTAAAGGGAAGAATGTATGAACATACAGTTACACACGTTAGAACTTGAAGTGAAATGGTTTGAGGAAATATGTGAAGGTGGTACAAGGAGAAATGTTGTACAATATGTAGGAGTGAAATTAAAAACAGACATGCTATGTGTGTGCTGTTACAGAGTAGGGTCAATGTCTCTCAGTACACACTGTAAGAGCTATCCTGAGTGCTCTGGGGTTTCTTCAGTTCACTTTCAGATTTTCTCCCCCTCTCTCTCTGTGTTACACACACACACACACACACACACACACAGTGTGCAAATATAAGCACCGTCTTTTACATATACTTTTTCTCAACTTCAAAGCCAGGCTGCTAGAGGACATTACAGTACGGAACAAAAACGCCACATTAGCTCGGCAACACACACTGAGCTAAACAATAATTCTGAAATAACCCTCAAATTAATTCCTGAAGAATTCTGGTAGGCTTTGGTCTACGTTTCCCAACATGCTGCATTTACATGCACATCACAATCTATGAAGCTTCATTTAGACAATCTCACATATCCATCACTTATCTTTAATCTTCAGGCTTGGACCACATTAATACACTGACACTTCAGTAAATCTGATCTCTGTTTAATCACTGTGTCTAATTCCACCAATATGATCTGACAAAGAAACAAACAAACAAAAAAAAAAATCAGGATTTCATCATTTCCACATGATGCCCCAACATGGCCTTTTCCTCAGATTGGCCAAAGTCCTGTGTTGCAAAGCTCCACATAATCAGACTCTGTCAGCAAAAAGAATGGACTAAAAATCCCCAAATCTGATTAAAATGCCAGCATAAACAAGGAGCAACACCTTTTCCCCTAAGAAAGGTTTAAATAATTAATCTAGCTTGGTAAGCAGCTGACAATGCAGTAACAATAGACCATTGATTAAGGTGCATGGAAAGACCAATGATCAAATGACTCGCTGCCATTCTTTCCTTTATCATGAAACGGAGACATGATTGTCCTGCACAGCCCTTAAAAAAGTCTTGAAAAAAAAATCCACCATGGCTGTTACATACTGAGACACTGAGGCAGAAAATTCACAACAGATACTACTAGTGTAAAATGACTGGATGTGGAATTGTGTGATTAATGCTAGATGATCGATTATAGTGTTTCATGTTGTAAGATATGCTAATGAACTGGTGTGAAACAGTAAAAGATGACGCGAACGAATTAATGACACAAAGGGAAACAAACCCATCAGTTGTAGAAGCTTTACTCCGCCGTATTAAGTGAATAATTAAGGTTAAAGACGCACCACAGTGAGCAACAGATGCCTTAAAACGGGGTGGATATACAGGAAGAACGCTAGCGAGGTACAGTATAAGACTTCACACAGTACAGAATTTCATAATCACTCCAGGTTTTTTATTTCAACCCTCGCTCGTTTAATAGAAAGGCCAGAGAGTGAAGATATACCAAGAATGAAGCATGCATTGATCCAGTACTGTGTACTGCCATCAGGGCCCATACTGGCCTAAAATGCTGGAATGGTATCAAACCAGATTAGACAATTTTACAATCTATCCCACACTGTGAATGTGTGGAATGCTGACTGCCTGACATAAATCATGCACACGCCTTGTTTTAAAGAAAACCACCATCATGCTGTTAATGGTTTGCATAACTTAGCAAAGAAAAGAAAAGAAAAAAAAAAACTTTGCAGAGAGTCAGCATGAGGATGTATTGTATCGGTATCAG
>CM075015.1:12492374-12504348 GCA_037576675.1 Pangasius sanitwongsei | reverse complement strand
TAACTTAGCAAAGAAAAGAAAAGAAAAAAAAAAACTTTGCAGAGAGTCAGCATGAGGATGTATTGTATCGGTATCAGCTGAAATCCAGAGCTGTACTGATGGTATCTTGTCAGAAATGGAAAAAAAGGTCAGATCACTGCATCGTTATACAGAAGATCCATGCACATACTGAGCCTGTGGGAAATCTCTTTGTTGGCTGTAAGAATAAACCATTTTAATGAACCACATCCTGTATTAGCTATGAGCTTATTACTATCATGTGGCATCTTCAGCTTTGATTAAGCTGTTCATCTGATCAATGGCATCCTGATTGCTGACACTGCTGATATTCCTACACAGATGTAAGGCACACGTTGCACACACGTCCACACAGAGCAGACTGTAATTGAAATGCCAGAGAATGCGACACTGATAGTTATGCGCGCGCACAAACACACACTCACACACACACACATTTCTAAAGCTGTTACCAGGTGTATAGTCGTGCATTCCACATCTCCTGTTGGTACCAGCAGATCTAAGATGCCAAATGTGTGAAAAATCTTTTACATTGTCTAACCAGGCTGAGCATCTCTTTGCCCAGAGGCGCTGGATTGCAGGCAAAAAAACGCACAAAGCTGCCAAACAACAGCCGCAGCAGCAACACTGGAGCATATCAGAAAACAAATATCTTAATGTAATGATGTTATCGTGGACCTATCTCCCTGAATATGGGAATATAAACCAACCGAGCCTCCTACAGTAGCGCTGCTCAAAGAGACTTATATAACAAACAAACAGCTAGATGTAGCCTCACCTCAGCCTGTTAGAATGGCCTGATATCTCCTAAACAAATTGCTAGTCAATGCTAGCTACCTGCTTTCAGTCGCATAGGTCTGTGTACGCAGCTCTCGGTCCGGTTTTCCTTCCGGCTCTCTTCACTTCCCAAACTTAGCTAGCCGGTCAGCTAAAAGAAAGAAAGAAAGGAAGGAAAAAACACACACACACACATCCTTCACGGACTACCGGCAAAAACGAGAGAGTCGCGAGACCCTGGTCATGTCGTACCTCCAAAAAAACAACTGCTAGTTTAGTTAGCACTCGTCGCGTTTGGACACTAACTTCTTTTCTGCAAAAGAAGTATTGACAGCTTGAGCTAAACGTTAGAGCTAACAACACACACTCACACTCTCTGTCACACACACGCAACCCGCCTCTCAATACACACACCCCTTCGCCAGGCCAATCCCACTGCATACAAGGGGAAATTGAACACAGGCTACTTCTGAAACCGCATACTACCGTACTAAACAGTATGCCAAGTCGTTACCCAGGGTACTATTTTGCCATACTGTTTAGTACGGAAGTATGCGGTTTTGGATGTTGCCACGCACGAGCGCAAAGGCGCTCAGCACTATCTAAGAGAATAGTTATTCTGTAGTAAGATAAAGCACAGATCATACCTGATTAAAATCCATGGCCCATACACAACTCTGCTCGTCTACCGGAGCAGGACCAGTTCAACTGTTAATGTTAATGTTAATCTTCATAAAGTGTTCATTCATAAATCCATACATTTTATATTCCATTGATATACTAATTACCTCTTTTGAGCGATTAAGAAAATATTGCTATTCCACAGATTTAACCCAATGTTTCATTGATTTGTTCACCTTTCTAAATGATATTCGTGGGGATGAGTGCTCACTGCTCCAATTAGCTACACAGAGTTATTGTACCTAGTGGTAAAATAAAAAAAACGGAACAGCAATAAGTACAAATAGAGGCCCATTGGGACAGGATACACGCTGCCCCATGCTCACTTTATGAATGTCAAAGAAGAGCAGCAGACAGGACAGATAATGATAGGGTTGTCAGGGATGTGTTTTTACGCCATATTTGGCTAGTTTAAATATACTCAGAGGCTGCCAAAATCTTGTAGCAAATAATCAGTATTAAATCTACATGTTTCTCACAGGAAACACACCTGCTGTATCCAACACAGTTGGACAAAGGTACATCTAATACCACTCAAAATGAGCTGCTAGACTGCATTCTGTATGACTGTTGACTCTCAACCACCTATTACGGGCTTACTCGAAAAATTCACTAGATGTTAGCCTATAGCATAAGTCAAATTTGATAGCTTCTCTACTTAACTTTGTTTGAGGCTATCTCAGTTATTAATGTCATCCTGCCGCACTGAAATCTATGGTCATGAAACACTGCTGCCATAACTAGTAAAGTAACACTCTTTTGGTTCACCTTAATATAAAAAAGAAGATTTTTTGTGCCAAAAGTGTACAAGTTAAAGAAACTTGCTATTTTGTGAAAATTGGGTTTTAGATTAGACTTTTTATGTTTTTCCTTTGGCTCCTGCTCCTATAAGGTATTTTAATGCCACATAAACATATCCACTACTTCCCTTTATGGATAGTTGGTAATTTAATGTATTTAAGAGATGATCCAAAAATGACCATGATCAGTTCTTTTCATTCATTCATTCATTCATTCATTCATTCATTCATCTTCAGTAAGCTTTATCTCAGTAAGGGATGCAGTGAATCCAGAGCCTGTCCCAGGAACACTAGACACAAGTCGGAACACATCCCAGATGGGATGCCAGTCTGTTACAGGGCACCATGCACACACATTCACACGCTAACTCATATGTAGGGGCAATTTACAGCCATCCACTTACTGGCAAGTTTTTGTAGACAGGACAAAAACAAAGAACATAGAGAAAACCCAGAGAGAACAAAAACTCCGCACAGACAGTAACTGTGTATTGAACGGGAGACCCTGGAGCTGTGAGGTGGCAACACTAATGTGCTACATTTGTTTCTTTTCCCAGAATAATACTAATGGTACAATAAATATAGTTGGCCATACTGCATATGTAGTCATTATTTCATTTAATTTTTTACTTAAAATTTTCTATTACAGGTGGTGGTTGCATTATTTGTTAATAACATAAGACAATTACTGCAAAAGTGTTTTTTTTCGCTCAGGTCAGTAAGTACACACCTGGAAATATATTACCATGTCTTTTTCTATCCAAGTAATCCCACACAACTTCAGTTTCGTTGCGGTAAGTGGTCCGAGGAGGCCAGTTTTCATACTGTAAGAGTTCCCATTCCAACTGGGTTTGGGTGTGATTGGGTGGTTGTTTTTGTTTTGAAATCAGGTTTTTACTACCATCAGTTATAATCTGTTTATATTCCAGTATACCAGAATTCATGATTATGGCCATCCCCATTAGCTGAAATGACACAGCTGTCACTGTGCTTCATAGACATGTGCAGGGAGGCATCAGGACTCTCAGCAGATCTTCTTCTGACATAGTGGTACCTTTATAGTGTTTTTTAAGAAAAGGCGGTCAGTCCTTTTGGGTCTTCCACTGCATTTTCTCCCCCAGCTTGCTCTTCAATGAGATTTTTAAACCCCTCTTCAGTTCTAGCCATGACTTTTGAATAACATTCCACGTCATATTAATTTTTTTCTTGCATTTATCCTATTTATTTATTGTAATCAAAAAAATTTACAATTATTGCTCAGATAAACTGCTTTAATAAATACACTATATGGCCAAAGGTTTGTGCACATCTGACCATCACACCCATATCAGGGTCTTCCTCAAACTGTTGCCACAAAGTTGGAAGCGCCCAATTGTTAAGGATGTCTGCTGTTGAATGCTGTAGCATTACAATTTCCCTTCACTGGAACTAAGGGGCCCAAACCTGTTCCAGCATGACAATGCCCCTGTGCACAAAGCGAGCTTCATGAAGGCATGGTTTGCCAGCATTGGAGTGGAAGAACTCGAGTGGCCTTACCTCAACCCCACTGAACACCTTTGGGATGGATTGGGACACAGACTGTGTCAGGCCTCCTCACCTGACACCAGTGACTGACCTCAATAACACCTTTGTGCCTGAATGAGCACGAATCCCCACAGCCATGCTCCAAAATGTAGTGGAAAGCCTCCCCAGAAGGGGGACTAAATCTGGAATGGGATGTTCCACAAGCACGTATACTTGAATATACAATTACATAAAGCATTTGAGGTAGATACTATATATAGGCCAATATACAGTAACTGATTGTAGTCTGATATGATCTCTCTATGCTCAATGTGTCATCTTCTTCTTCCCTGCATAGGACCATCATGTCTGACCAGATATTATTTGGGTGGTAGGCCATTCTCAGGTTCACATAAACTGGACAACTCAAAATTGGAAAAACAGCACCTGGTCTTTTTCTCATTTTCAACTGTTCAGTTTTGTGCCCACTGTAGCCTCAGATTCCTGTTTTTGGCTGGCAGGACTGGAACCTGATGTGGTCTTCTGCTGTTGTAACCCATCCTTTTCAATGTTCAGCATGTGCATTCTGAGATGTTTTTCTGCTAGCCACTGTTATAAAGAGCGGTTATTTGTGTTACCACAGCCTTTCTGTCAGATCGAACCATTCCCGTCTGGCCATTCTCCTCTGACCTCTCTCATCAACAAGGCATTTCTGCCTTGCTGGTGTTTCAGCCTGTCTGGCACCAACAACCATGTCATGGTTGCTGAGATTGCATCATAATAATAATAATAATAATAATAATAATAATAATAATAATAAACACTACATACACACAACTTTGAATCAATGATTTTATTTGTGTGCTGCAATGCCCCACATGCCCTGCTGTGTACATACTTAGCCATGGATTTAATGGATTTAGACATGTAACAGAATTGTTTAATCTTTATTTGTATCATGAATACAACAGTCATATAGTCAGGCAATGTTTTTTAGTCAGGTAATGTTTTATGTAACGTTTAATAGTCAGGTAATGTTTTATACCTTTATACCTAGGGCAGTGGCAAAGTGACATGCCTGACATTTTTATAAAGAGTGTACCTTCAAGTGTGTTTACAAAACAGAGGTATACTTCCATCTTGTGTAGCAGCAGACCTAATTCTGTGAAAAGTAATGACTCTTGTATTTTACTGTTTTTCCACACACAGGCCTAAGACATTCCCTTTCCTGCTTGAACCCATTTATTAGATGTGTCTTGATAATGAATGGTTCTTATTGCTTCTGTGCAAAAGAGACTCTAAAGGTAACCTTGCCATGGCCCCAAACATTTCTTAGAATCTCCTTTAAAACAGCTGAATGTCCTGCTCGGAGATTTCAGGTCATTTCTTTATTCAGCGGATTCCTGCTAACCTGCACTCATCCTGCCTGTAATTGCAAGATGTCTGGCAGGTTCAGTGCTTCCTCAAGTCCTCACAAAGTGTGTGGCCAAGTTTGCTATTACAGACCTTTATTTTCATTTATAGGCTTTTAAAAGGGAAGGGACTTCAAAAGACTCTTTTGAAATGACATATAGGTATTATTTCGCTGCCACTGCTTCCTTTCATTTTCATGAAATTTGTCAAGACTGCATAGTCAAATATAGGCTTATCCGATATTCATTTTTCATTTTTGGCAGGAATCAAATAACGATTTCATAACTTCATTACCTTCCCAGTTCTTCATAACTTTCATAACTATACTCAATCCACATGATCAATATGAATAACAGCTATAAACATATATACAACCTTCATTTATCTTATCTGCCATGTTTGATGTATTTAATAAAAAATGTAAATGCATTGCGAACAGGCATGCAAAGTTGTTGCTTATTAAGTCAATTACAGTCAATTATGATTACAGAGGAAGACTATTTTATGGCTCATAAAGGTAAAATGTAAGACTCATTCTGAGAATGTATTATGCATTATGTGTACTAAATTGGTAATATACTGTGTAATTCTTTAATCACTGGGAACATCACAGATTCTGACAATTCTGACAATTTGTTGCCATCGCTGCTGCATTATGAAGGGAACATTATGAAGAAAATCCAGTAGGACTTTCAGAACGTGACAGAAATGGTATTTTATAATGTTACAGCCGAACCGATTCAGAAACATTACTTAAGGTATATGGAAGTTTACATGCAAATGGTGTTTGGTGAGGAAAACCTGCCCTGCAGATGAATACATGGACACCAGGAGGCAGTCTTGTCAGATGCAGGAGCCACAGAAATCAGCTTGCCAATAACTTGCATAACAGGAATCATGTTTGTGTGATAAGCCCTGTGGCAGCACAGTTTTGAAGTCTTATGTAGCCGGAACATCACATAACAACCAGCCTCATTATTGTACTGTGAAAACCGATTTGCTAAATGCCACTTCACATTAGAATCAAAAATCCTCGAACCCCTCAAAATCCTATTTGGTTCATACCTATTTATTTAAAAAAAAAAAGAAGAAGAAGAAGAAGCAGAATCCAGTGGTATCTAGTTTTTAATTCCTGCATGACAGCCCTGTTTAAGCCTGGACTGTGTCTGTGTGTGTGTAGGAGTGTAAATCAGCATGGGGTGTTTTTGTTGATGGTGCTTTGCATAGCATTGTGCCATAAAACACCTACACAGAGCAAAAAATCTCCCCTTCTGCTCATGACACTTTATACATCTACATCTATTTTGCAGTAATTATGCCCTCTCTTCTCTCGATAAACAATAAACAGTCATGAAGGGCAACTCATGCATTTAAAATGCATACAATGAGCCTCCTACAATAAATCCTTGTCCAAGAATTTGTGCAGGAGTACTGCAGTTTTCCAAGCAAATAGAGAAAAAATATTTTTCTTTTTAGAAAGCTTGATCACCTTCATTCCACTCGAGAGAAAAATACAATTATTGCTATTATAACTAAGATATATATATTTTTTTTTTTTAGATTTTCTGCTTATTTATGTTAGTATTGCATTTTTCACTTTTTCCTTTCCTCATATTCTCTAAATATTCAATTAAAGTTGAATATTTTCTTTCTCTTCCCTCCTTTCTCTTGCTCTGCCCCTCTTAACATTTTACTCTTTTCTCATCATCCTGGCACTTGCATTCACATTTCCTTCAACATCTATTAAAAATAACATTCTGAAGAGAAGAACAGTAAGGTAAATAAACAGTTGAGGTAAGGTAAAGAATCGAAATGTCTGTGCAAAGCTGCATTGTGCTAAATGATTTATACGCAATATATTTGTTTTCAGCTTGCCGCATAATATAGTTTCAATTTCATTCTAATGATTAATTAACGATGGAGCCTACCAGTTGTATTTATTTCATTTAAGACCATAAGGTAGAAGGAAAATGAACTGCCTGTCTATAACATCTGTCTCAGTGGAGAGCCGCCGTGCAGCGTGATGTCTGAGCGACGAGGCTGAGTGCTAGGAGGAATGACAGAGGACGCTCGTGCTGAGGGACCTTTGGCAAGCTGTGGCACATAACACCTGTCAGAGGGCCTTACCTGCCCGCTCTCTCCCTCCCGCACAGTCAGCCAGCACACATCTGTCAGTCCCGTCTCAGCATGGAAGGAGTGAAATACCGTTTACTGTGTACAGGCTTAGAAAATAAACCACGTGTAACGAAGCAGATTTTACACAGTGCTCGATTTCATCTTCGACAGCCTTCAGTCCTGCAGACGAACATCTGCTAGCTGTTAGTTTATCTTAGCAGCAACATCTTGTATCTTATTGCATAGTGCTTTTGAAATGCTTTACATAAATTCTCATAATTGTAACTACACGGCATCATTCATAATGAAATGATGAAATATATACATACAGTGTGTGTGTATACTGTACATACATTATATATATATATATATATATATATATATATATATATATATATATATATATATATCTATACACATACACACACAGTGCTGAGCAAAAGTCTTATACAAAAGGCACATGTAACGCAAAGAAGCCGTCAAAAACGATGCAATTAAACATTTCCTGCATAAAGACAGTCTTCTATAAAAAGCAGTAAACAGCACTAAACAAAGTAAACATTTGCCATAACAACACTTTAAAATGGGTCACTCGTCTACACTTCGGTAGTTTTATAAGGAAATTAGCTCATATTATTAGTTCTTCCGGAAGCTTTTTTTTTTAAAGGTAATCCCTCACAGCCAGAATTCTTTTTTTTGGTCTGAATATGTAATATGTTACTTTACTAACATACAAATATTTTTCCTGGAAAAGTACAGAAATCTTTGTTGTTGTTGTTGTTGTTTGGTTTTATTTATTTTCTTATTTTTCCCCTAAGGATAATTAACACAAATGTTTCCATAACGTTGTTTTCATCTAGTGTTTTTTGTCTTTGTGTTATGTTGTAAGGACATGGTGAAGACCATTATGAAACCAGTCTTCATTAAGATTTTCAGAACACGCCAGAAATGTTACTTTTTAATGTCAACGTTAGGACGATGTTCTGTACTAGGGTGTGTTATCAAAATGTCAAAACCTGGTGCCACTTTCTGCACAAACCTTGCCATTTGTTGCACTTTATAAACAGTGAACTTTTTTTTTTTTTTTTTTGAAGTACTGTATTGTGCCTTGAGGACGGAGTTATTACTAAATATGCCACAGCCTTCTTGAATCTGATTGGTCATCAGGTGTTGATTAATTTTCCATAACAGCAGCTCTGACAGTAGTGTCGGCTATAATTTAAATCACAGCTCTATATTAATGCACTTGTTCTAATACCTTATTGTTTCTATAATAAAAGCTCATACACAGGGACTTGTATGGTGGACACGCCACATAATCTAAAGCTAATAACTGTTGTGACCTAATGTTAATGGTCACTACATTACATGTAACTATAAATGTTAAAAAAATATGACATTAATGAATTAAAAATTGGAATCATTAGCACTTCAGATCACACCACTCCGTCTTTGTTTAATTCCTTTGTTTAAACAGCAAATCCTGTCATGTTTTATTCCTTATATATAGTATTTAAACATCATCTTTATTATATCACAGTGAATGCATACCCACTCAGGTCGTTTAGTGTCAATTTGTGGACGTGAAAAGAAAGACACAGGCACATACAGGACATCATTACAGTACACAGAAAGGTAAGGAGGGACACGAGGTGTACATGCCAAGGTGACGCGGTGAGGGAAAGTTACTGAGATGCTGAGACGTTGCTGCCACTGTTCTGTCCTGCTGCAGTATCTCACTGCTAATTAACACTGATTACAGGGCAATTACAACACCGTTCATCACATCCTTATTAGTTTAGCCATGCAGACAGAGAGAGAGAGAGAGAGAGAGAGAGAGAGAGAGTGAATTGTCATGTATATGTGTAGACAGGAGAGGTGAAGGAGGAAATGCTGTATGAGTGTGAGAGAAATGGTGAAAGTGGTAGAACAAGGCTTCACATTTCACCAAGGTTCTGCTGAGTGTGCATGTGTCAAAGAGCGAGTGCCAGCGACAGGTTTTTGTCCCATTAGACTCCACATGTATGATGAAGCACATCTACACTTCTGAATATTGCCCCTGTGCAAATGTGTTTTGTGTCTATTTGTGTGTGTGTGTGTGTGTGTGTGTGTGTATGCCTCTGCATGGTGAGTGGGAGAGTTTTTCGAATGAGGTGAAAAGAGGCTGTATTGAATGAATATTTATACTATCGATTGTTGTGCTGTTTCCCCCTTCTCTCTCTCGCTCCGTCCCTCCTATTTCTTTCCTCGCTAGAGAAGGAGGTCAAAAGTCACTCCCTCCTCGTTGTCACAGTTGCCAATCACCTCCCATTCTGCAGCACCCGTTGCCCTGGCAACCAAGGGATTCAGTTGCCAAGCACCCAGAGCTATGCACGTAATAGTTATTTATATATTTATTTATATCTTTTATCTATTTATTCATTCAGTGAGAGTGAGGATGAATGCTCACATACACGCAAACACACGCATACATGCAGACACATGCGCGTGCGTATACACACACACACACGCACACACACACAGAGGATGTGTAAGAGGTACAAATGGGAGCCTCAGGTGACTAATAGTGATTATCATTATAATAACAGTGATGTGGACAGGAGCAGAATCTATGCACTCTCTCTCTCTCTCTCTCTCTCTCTCTCTAACACACACACACACAGATTTTGTTCATCTCTTTGTCTCTCCAACACGTAGAAGCCCAGTCCTTAGATAAAGGGAACTCGGATGATAGAAGTATTCCATAGCAATTTCCTCTGCACACACACACACACACACACACACACACACACACACACACACACACACACACACAAACACACTATGTATCTTACTATCCTTGTGATGGGATGGGATCTTTCATTGACATATTTACTGTAGCTAAATAATGCTATTCCTACACCTACAGCTAACCCAAACCTTAACCATAGTGGCCAAAAGGAAACATTCTTTCTCTTTAGGTATTTAAAATAAAAGTTGCAGTTTGTAAAAAGAAAAAAAGCAGTTTTCCTTTTGGGGACCAGCCAAATTCCTATCCTTGTGGAGACATTTGTGCCCCACTCTCTCTCTCTCTGTTTCTCTTATCTGGCACAAGACACTACAAGATAATTACAATGGTCTGACCTATTGAGAAGTAGCTACTACTGCACTGCAAACAAACAGAATAGCAGGGGCTCTCACACATGCTGCTGTGTGTGTGTGTGTGTGTGTGTGTGTGTGTGTGTATGTGTGTGCCTGGAGGCAGTCAGTGGCTGAACAGATGTGAGAAGAGCAGGTGGAAATATGAGAACACTGCTCTGTAGTACAGGCCGAGACAACAACCCTACACTGCACGGATAACAACCGGTTCCAATCAAATTATAAGCATTCCACCATCTGAAATAAATTAATAATGCATACATAAAGATTGATATCTTAAGAGGCTGTTGGTCTCATTTGCTCTAAGCAGAAAAGTGAATTCAAGCCGATCACAATGTCTCACAGTGAGCAGAATACCACATGGCTTTAAACCATAACTTAGATATCCTTTAGTAAGTCATTGGAAATGATCACCAGTGCATATCATCGTCTGATATTTAGACACTTACAAATTAATTGCCATTAATAAGTCATTGATATGTTTGTCTTATCTATGTCTGTCAATTATCACTTTTTAATCATGCTCACTATTTTGGGATTCCTCACGTAACTAAACATAAATGACTAAATTGACAAATATTAGACATACTTTTTAAATCTACGGTAATGCATTAAATCAGGCACATATGCTTTTCCTTTCTATTCGATTGCATGCTGTAACTATATAGTCTACCTGTGTTTATATTTAGCACTTAAAAGTTTAACACCCAGTTAATGTGTCTAAGCAGCAGTTTTATTGAAAGAATTGCACATTTGAAGGAATGTTGGTTTATACTGTATAATGTGAAAAGACGCTGTTACACATTGTTTTTAATTGATTAAAGAAGCAAGTGTAAAAGCTATTTGAAAGTGTTTAATAATGTGGTTTCGGCAATCAAATCAATATAACTGTAATAATCATCGTAGCCATTATTGTGCAGCTAGTTTTTCTCGATGGGTGTGGAAGCGTAGGCTTTTTCTTCATGTGCACTAATGCATAAATACAGAATACAATGCAGGAGCATATACGTATATATACAGTGCTGTGCAGAAATCTTAGGCACTCTATTTTTTTATATGAATTTTTGAAGTTTATTTGATGACTTCTGCTTTATTGCGTCAGTAAAACAATTTACATTTCCAAACATGACGACGTCTGTATGTCGGTAAAGAAGGTAGCGTATTATGTAATAGAAAATAATGAATGCTGGCTGTCAGGGGTTACTTGAAACATCATGAGCAAGTGTGAAAGGCAAACTTTCCAGAGGAACTGAGATGCTATCCAAGGTGCTTAGAAAAATTTACTAGCCAATGTTCTCATATAAAATGTACCTGAAACTGCTGATGTATTTTTAAACTCAAAGGGTTGTCATACCAAATATTGACTTTGTTTAGTTTAAATGCTGTCTACTTTTTTTTATAGTTTATTTTTTTATGTAGAAAACATACAATTTAATTATTTTTACAGCATCTTTGATGAACAGCATTTCTTTACATGCACCTAAGACATATATATGACATATATGCACCTAAGACATTATATATATATA
>CM075015.1:12480800-12492274 GCA_037576675.1 Pangasius sanitwongsei | reverse complement strand
ATATATAGATATATATATATATATATATATATATATATATATATATATATATATAAACACCCACACACACTTGGCTCTCAGGGGAGGACAGTGTGGAGAATCCTTTTCCGCTTCTCCTTCTGCCAGTGTATGAGCAGGGGTCTGGCTGCTGTCATGGGCCTGTCTGCGCCTGAGCCTCTCCCTCCTCTCACAGCATAATGGAGGATTTAGATAATCACATTACACCCCATTAAATACGATGCCACAGATAACACTGGCCTCACAATCAGAGGCACAACATAAGCAAATGGGGGAATGTGTTTCACCTACCCTAAGCCTGGAAAATCACATTCAATTCGCCACTGCATTACTAACAAAAGGCCAGTGAACGTTTCTGAAAACAGTGCTACTGCATATCCAGCTTTGATCACGCCTGAGCAAAGGCTAGTGTTAAATGCAAGAAATTACATTAAAAGCCAGTGTTGAAGGTAAGAAATTATACCCAAGTATGTGAAAACAAAGTGAGATGGGCTATATACAGTAAAATCATGAACACCTACTTAATAAGCTAATAAACAGGGATACGACCCTTCTCTTAGGGAAAAGAGGCTTAGCTACCACACAGGAACTAACCTAAAATTGACGCATGCCATTCAAATGTCAATCCATCAGATTCTGCTCCATTATGTTGCAAATTGAAAGAACTTTGGCTCCCAGTGTTCCTGGAAAAGGCTCCAGACCCAACGCAACCCTGATCAGGATAAAGCAGTTACCGAAAACGAATTAATGAATGAATTTAAATCAGAGACATTGGCTTTTTTGTATACTGCACTGGCCCATAAACTGTGAAGCTAATTAAAATCTTATTTAACTTACTATTTCTTTAACTTCTATAATTCTACAGGTAACATACATACATCACGTTACAAAGGCCATTAGACCATTCACATGTACTTACTATTAGGCAATTTATTATTAATTAATAATAGACTGACTTGATTATAGATTAATGTTTGGTTAATGTAATTTTTCAATTTGCCAACTACTGAAAACATACAACACTTTTAAAAAACATTTTCAGTTTTGGCACTGTAAAAAGAAGGCTTTTCACAAATAATAAATCTTCACTACTGTAAACACACCCTGAACTTTTAGTTCTGCTCATGAGTCAGGTTAACATATTAAGCTTTGTGACATAATGTTGATAAAAATGGTATTCTTTCATGACTGCTGCAGCTTTGTTACAAAAACAAATCATATTTCTGTATCTTTGCTAAAAGCAAACCTGTACTCGGTCCCAAATCTCTACTGAATCTGTCCAGTAACTCCCTGTGTCGACTTTTTTTCTTCGTAGCAGGTGCTTGGGAGAAAAAAAAAGACAAATGCTAGCTGTCAGGTGCTGTTGTGCGCATGCATCTGATAGAACTGGTGATGCATTTTGGGATTTGGAGTCTGTCATATGATAATCCTCTAATGTGAAAATGCTGGATGGTGCACTGCAGGCTTCAATATATCAATATTGAATATGCTTCAGTATTAAATTTCACAAGTTTGTGTGGGCCGAATGAAATTACACAGCGTGTCTTTAGTTTGGTCCATATCTATAATTGGGTTGTATTTGCTCTGATTTTATTTAGCTTTAGATCACTATGACTTTGCAATTCTCAGTGTTAATACCATGTAAATATGCTGATGCTCTGACGCATAAACAAGAGCTGCAATGCTCCTGGCCAAGCCTTTAGTTGATTTCAAACAGGCTGCATCATGTTGAACACTGAATCCTCCACACATGCACAATAGGATTCTCCTGGTAGACTAATTCCTGGAGTGACAGAATGTCACCTCTTTTGTTTCCCTGCCTCTGGCTCGAGCGCTGTCTCTGTTGCAGGCTGTATGAGGATTGGAAGCTGCCATTGTGATGGATCTTTGGGCTTTGATGCAGCAGCTCCTCATGGAGCTGCTCTTTCCCTCTGACCTTATTTACCTCAGCCCCAGGAGCTGGAGCCGGACCATCTCTAGGCGCCTTGTGCACATGCACACACACACACACACACACACACACACACACACATACACACATGCATATATGCACACTCAAGCACACACAGACTTATTGGATTTCCTCTCTGGTCCATGAGCTTTGATAAGGGCACCTGTCCACTCCTGGCTCCATCAGCACACAATAAAACACATGATGCCATGCTGGATGATCCCAGGCTCCTTAAGAGATGGAGCCAGAAAGAGTATGGAGTGTGTGTCAAAGAAAGAAAGAAAGAAAGAAAGAAAGAAAGAAACTCACCCTTGATACACAGGAGAAAACCATCAGGCTTTTTATCTCTTTAATTTCCTTGGCTGTGTTATTTGATTTATTCCACCGTAGGCGTCAGATGAATACGGCTTCCACTCAGCTACGCGTATTCTCAAGCAATAACATCGACATCTGTATTATCAACCCAAGAATACCCGTAGTCGAGACAGGAGCACAAACAGGGGCCACCGCCCTCCACCATCTATTTAGCTTTTTCTCTCTTTCACTCTCTGTTTTTCTTTGTTTCATCTCTTGTTGCTCTCGAGGTTCATCTAGATGGTGGGAGGGCAGGAAGAATGAAAGATTTGGAAGCAAAATCCAAGGTCTGAAAAGAGGGGGAAAAAAAAGAAGCATTTTAAATAAATGGAGCCATTCCAATTTCTAAATGAACTAATAACTTGAAGCAGCTTTGAGCCTGCAAAAACCTTAATCCTTTTTAATAAGTAAAGATGAATAAACATGTAGAAGAAAAGAAAGTAAAGTCAAGATACACATAATACAGACTGCACGCATACTCCTTGGGAATAAATGTTCGTAAAATTATTTCAAATTAATGAAGTATCATACTATTTGTTACACAGGTTCTGTGAGATTTACTGAGGCTATCTGAGTAGGGTTATAGAAGGCAATCTGTCATTTTAACCTGAAATGATTTGTCCTACAGGAAAAGCAGAATAACCCACAAAGAGCAATATTTGGAGCTGTGTGAGTAAATTTTAAAATACTCAGCAAAATATAAATATTAAGGCAATTACATACAGTAGTCAGTAGATACAGTCAAGTGCAACATAAGGAACAAAAGAAAGAATCAGCTAAGCAGCTTGTGTAATATTTGCCAAATTGTTTGCCAAAAATTTATTATAACACTGCCACTGCCAGATTTCATACACTGCTGGTCTGGTGACTGAGAATGACATGGCAAAACATCATCATGTTGATTTTGCTTGTTTCCCTGTTGCAGGATAGCTCTCCATTTTGTTTTTAACTTATAAGAATTAGTTTGCATGTAGAATAGAGGTATATATATATATATATATATATATATATATCCATTTAAAACCAAGGTGAATAAAAACATTACCTCTCAAATGCAGATACATTAATATTAATTTTACTGGAAAACAGCTTCATTAAAAGGATGTGGGAAAGTTTGTTAGGGAAGATAGGAACATATACTATTTGCTAAACAACAAAAGGTGAGAAATAGTTTTTGATTTATCCTGCAATCACGTATGGTTTCATGGGAATGAGTGAATGGAAATTCACACATGCCCACCTACAACCAGGAGGGCTGATGAGGACAACACACTGCCTCCCCTACTCATCACGATGCCAGCTTGGCACAGTTGAGTACCACAGTCGCCTCTCGTGGGCAGACAAAAAAGAGAGAGGAGGAAAAAAGGGAGAATAAAGCTTCAGGCAGGAGCTAAATTCAGCCGCATATTTAACCACTGTGTGCAAATAAAGTTGTGACATCCAGAATTTAGTGTTTGCAAGTATCTTAACCCCAGGCATTGTCAACAACTATTCTGGCATTTAGCTGTGAGTGCGACTCACGCGTGAACTCACACATCACACAATCACATGCAAGCACACACGCATGCAAACACGCACTTTACTGGGTGTGCAGGATACACTGACAGCACACTACTGAGACAGAGAAATATAAAAAAAAAAAGAGAATTTGACATATGCCCATTCTGAATGCCCCGACTGAACTCATTTTCTGAAGAATTCATGCAGGTCTTCTTCATTCATCTGTAAATCAATGCAAAAGGAAAACTCCATTCCCTGCATTGAGCAAAGCTAAAATATCAAATCATAACAACAGACGCAGCTTGAAAAGCAACTTGTGTGCATCCTGAAAAACACATCTTTTTAAAGGGTTAGACTGCTACAAGAAACACTCACTCTCATGAAAAGGCTACGTTAAAGACAGAACCAAAAATATGTCAGCTGCTTTGTAATGCTGAGCCACAGATTCCCCTTTACCTTCATCTCTCTCTGTCTTTCAGTAAAGACCGTAGACTCGTGTGTGTGTGTGTGTGTGTGTGTGTGTGTGTGTGTGTGTAGCTATAAGACTTTGTCGGTTAAAAGCTGCAAATGTGGCAACTTTGATGATGCTGAAACAACATATTTAAGCAAAAGACTTCATGGGACTGCTGTAAAAACTTGCTAGCTATACACATTTACAAGAATAAATTGCCGAACCTCTATAAAGACATACGTATGGTCTTATGTATTTCTAGTCAAATGTAAATTTCATATTTCTGATATATTCATACAAGTGATACTGATAGCAAGCGATTTGGAGGGAATAGAAATGGATAGAGAACCTTAAAAATCACCATTTAAAAAAACCACATTATTTTCACCAGTTTAATTAGAGATCAAAACATAACTTAGTCTGTGGCAATATTCAAGTGACAGTGGCACTGGAATATTTGTTAAAAAGATCATATAAATTATAGACAGGGAATGTTTGGCATGCAGAAACGAGTATTTGGAAACATGAAAACAGAAGTCATTGCTTGCTTCTTGCTGGAATTATCTACATTCCAATAAGTGAAACCCACAAGTGGTGAAAAGATATAGACCATAGAATATGCTGGGGTGCCTAATAGGGACAAAATTGCAATTATATTACTATATATTGTAATTGAATTTGCCTTGTGCTGTATTAAAACACAGTGTTAAGCCCTTGGGGTGGTATAAAGACTGCATTGCTATAACCAAAATTATTTTCATTTGTAATATTATGTATAATAAAAAAAAAAACTAAGCTAGACACACTCACCAACCACTTTAACAGGAACACCTGTACACCTGCTCATTCATGTAATTAGCCAGTCAGCCAATCATATGGCAGCAGCGCAATGTATAAACTCATGCAGATACAGGTCAAGAGCTTCAGTTAATTTTCACATCAAACAACATAATGGAGGAAAAATGTGATCTTAGTGACTTTGACCGTGGAATTGGTGCCTGTTGATCTTCTGAGAATTTCATACACACACAACAGTCTACACAGTTTACATAAAAAACGTTGAGTGACTGACAGTTCTGTGGGAGAAAAAGGCCTTGTTGATGAGAGAGGTCAGAGGAGAATGGCCAGACTGACAGAAATACTATGGCAACTCAAATAACCACTCTTTACAACTGCGGTGAGCAGAAAATGATCTTAGAACGCACAACATGCCGAGGTGGATGGGCTACAACAGCGGAAGACCACATCAACTTCCACTCCTGTCAGCTGTATATATCTATATATATATATATATATATATATATATATATATATATATATATATATATATATATATATGTGTGTAGATAGATAAATAGATAGATAGATATAGATAGATATAGATATATAAAGCTGTATTTCTCTGTTAGATGGGTTATGCGAAGGTGAAGTTTAGGGCCACACATAGCACCAGGATCACAGATGTCAGGTCTGCAGCCCAAAGGCTCCCCTGTTCCCTCATGCTACATCAATTATTTACCATGTTTATCTGTGCAATTTGAGGGCTGCTGCAATTTGAAGCAAAACTGTTCACAAATTGGTTGAAGCAGAAACTTGAGGCTGAATTCCTTAAAAAAAAAAAAAAAAGACCTGGGTGAAAGACGCATTGTCTGTCTTTACGAACCACTGTTCTAATGAAATGTTACAGGTTACAGTATAGCCAAAACACGCCGGATACTCGGATTTACATCAGCTACTCTCTATTTTTAGTAAAAATGCGCAAAAAATGTTGTATTATTTTGTAATTTATTATTTAACATAAGTTCTAGAGAAGTAACGGACAACATCCAGCCACCCCATTTCCAATCCTCATTACTCTCTGATGTCTCATTGCAGTACACAAAGAATCATGAAAGCATGAATTAGGAAAAACAGAAGAATAACAAACCCTTTCAGCTGTAGCTTATGTGTTCAATAATGTCAGGCATAATTGAGCCCGCATGGACTGTTCTAATCGCAGCCGCTGAATTGAAACAGGCGCTAATTAAGGGTTCAGCCAATAGACACCTTGAACAGGTGAAGCGGAGGAAGCTCAACTGTGAAAACAGAATGCTAGATTCTCTAGCAACCCAGGAGGTCTCGTGTGGAATGCGAGGGATAGGAAAAATGCTTTTTGTTGCACACACACAAAGATACATGCGCACAAATACACCTCTCTCTGCAGATTTCTCTTCTTTTTTTTTTTTTTTTGGAACGCCAAAGCTGGCATTTAGCGGAACACAAGCCGAGAGAGGATACAGGGAAGCCAATTACCAGACAGATGTCAATGTATGCACTACAATACTAAAGGGAGTCCAATTACCACACAGCTGTTCTGTTTTTCTTTCCCTCTCCCACTCCCTCGTTGCCTTCCCATATTCCCCCTTCTCTCTCTCTCTCGCTCTCTCTCTCCCTCCAGCTCCCTTTCTTTATTGCTACTCCTGTTACTCTTCCTACCTTACCTATTACCCTCTCTTTCTCTCTGTGTCACCCACCCCCACCCCTGCTTCATGCCAAATGGAAAGGGTGAGGATGTCAATCTCCACACTCAAATGCAAGCAAGGCTGTTTGTGTGTGTGTGTGTGTGTGTGTGTGTGTGTGTGTGTGCATGCGTGCATGTGTGTGTGTTTTAGAGAGAGAGAGAGAGAGAGAGAGAGATTTGTTGGGGGGGGTGGGGGTACACACACACACACACACACACACAGACACACATCAGAACCAAGGACAGCTCCCAGAGGAGGAATCTCACTACTGGTTTGCTGGTTGCTTAACAGGAGGCTCTTATGCCTTGATACACACGTGTGCACACATACATAAGCAGCCATTAATGTGGGAGCACGCACACACCCACACATCTGCCACACACACACTACTACTTTCTTTCCTCTTTTTCCTCTCACTTCCTCCCTCTGTGTTCATCTCTTTTGCTCTAAATTGGACCTGTCTTCATTTAGATCTTTTGGACCTATTAATTATCCTATTTTCTGCTCTGACCCCCAATTTTAGGCTACACTAAGAAATGATTATTGATTAGCAATTCCAGTGTTCAAAAAATATCAATCACTCTTTTAAGCTGAAAAAAAGTATGCTTCTGACTCAAAGTTTTAAGGTGATATGATTACTTGGACATGAGGCACAATTGAAAACAGAGTCCATGCTTTAATTCTAGAGAACTAGAAAGACACTTCACAAAGTCAATTTCATTTCCACTGAACGAATTAAGTAAGCACAGACCTTCCTACCGTCAGTCAGCTCATTTGTTGTATTCCTAAAGAATTAGATTCACTCAGTTCCACTGAGAAATTATGCCATATCCAGATGTTCTTGCAGAGCTCAATATAGCTGTACTCAAAGCTTGGTACTCTTTTAGCTCCGGCATGCTGTGCTTTCCTTTCTGCATTCACAGAAAAGCTGTATTTAAGCAGAGTCAAAACAGTGAACTGAACTGAATTGAGCATTTGAATGCCTTTTGTCTATATCTAAATCTGCTTTTCTCTTTCGGTCTATTACAAAGAACAATCTGAGAGTACGCAGGAAGGCAAGGGACTGCCAGAAGCTAGAACAGAGAGAGAGAGAGAGAGAGAGAGAGAGAGAGAGAGAGAGAGAGAGAGTGCGTGTGTATGCGCTTATTCTCTCCCCCTCCCTTGATCAATATGAATCTAACTGAGCAAGGAAGGAGTTCAGAGAGTTCATCTTCACCCTGCCATGCCTACAGGCGCACACGCCACCACACACTGATCACACCATGCCACCTCTCCCTCTGTTTCTCTTTCTAACTCACTCGTTCATTCCCTTCTCTATATCTACCATATCTCATCACCTCTCTTTTCTACACCCCTGCTATTTATCCATAAACTAAGTAGGCTGAAGTAGAAAAAAAAAAAATGCATTGCAAAAGAAAGCTATTTGAGAAAAATGCCCTAATCCAACAGCATTCATCCGCAGCGACCCAAACAAACCATCTGACCATCTGCCACGTATCCATATCATAGGGCAGAGTAATATGATCCCGTGCACCCTTCTGGCCAGTTTCAAGTGTTATGCACAGAACAGGCCACTTGCTTACTTACTGCTGCGTTTCCAGAACAGGCCAGTGGTCAGAGCTCATCTGAATGACAAGCTCATATGAAGCTGTATATGGAGTCCCACAGCAAAAACAAAAGTGACTAGACAGAATGTGCTGACGGGTTAAAATAAAGTATGGGCAGCCCTACACGTTTCATTTATGATGTCCATCACTATGACTAGCCCAGACTATTCGGCATAATCCGTTCTCTTTTGTTTGTTTAGCAGGTAGTTGGATTTGACCTGCTGGAGTTTGCCTAGGCCACTCTCAGAAATAAGAGTAGCATATGTTTCCTTGTCGCTGGAGTCGTAGTGTTGAGGGTACGTCTTTTGTAGCTTTATGTATCTTTATACCTTAATCATTTAAGGTGCATAACTGGACCTTAAGGACAACTTCAGCAAAACATCGTACACCTACTCAGGCAAAGGTGCAAAAGATGGACCATGATGGTCCCACCGACCATGCAGGCGACAAGAAAAAAAAGTCCAGTTTGGTAGCTATATTTCTGAGAGTGTAGTGCACACTAGCTGTAGTGCACAGTGAGAGTGCAGAGGGCTGAGGAGCGGCGGAAAGCGCATTGAGCACTGAGCGCTCGGCTACTCTCATGGAAAACGAGTAGTGAATACAGCACTCAGCCCGAATACAGATCAGCGCACGAGCGGAAGGGGGGAAAGCCACACACACACACACACACACACACACATCACTCTTCCCACTTAGCGTGGCTTTTATCCCGACAAACAAAGTGTCATTCACTGATAAATCACAGTACAGTGAGCAAGAAATGAAACATAACCCAGGCTGTATGCTTTAACACCGGAACCCATAACAGCGCGCGACATCGTTGCCGTTTCAAATAACCGGTTTTCTCCTCAAAGCGTATTACTGAGTCTTTAGAAATGCTGTCGCGTATTAAACACACACACACACACACACACGCACAAGAGTCTACAGTCTTTACTGAAAGACAGAGAGAGAGATGAAAGGAGGTAAAGGGGGATCTGTGGCTGAAAGCCTCTCTAACTGTCTGGAGAAGATTTGAGGAATAAACAGTTACTCACCCCTCGCTGTTAAATCCTGCCAACGGGGGTAAAAACAGCTGAGAAGAAGAAGAAGGAGGCGGCAGAAATCTGGAGGAAGACTACAGAAAGAACACATAATAGCCATACTGGGGAAACGCCCCCTCCAACAACTATACCTCTCTCTCTCTCTCTCTCTCTCTCTCTCTCTCTCTCTCTCCCATTGTTGAGCCAAACGCGGTCAAAAAGGGGTGCGGTAGAGAAAAGAGGCGATCGAGTTTGGCACAAATCCCATTCAAAGAGCCATAGGTGAAATGTACACCACGAGAAATGCAATCATTTCTCTCTAATAATAATAATAATAATAATAATAATAATAATAATAATAATAATAATAATAATGCATGCTGTGTAGCAGCTCTTATTATTCTCATGAGCATCCTATGCACAATCCACAATCCTTAATTCCCAATATTCCAGAGACTAAGAATTTATAATGAAATTCAATATTCAATGCAAGGCATTAAAGGTCAATTTCAGAGGAATGAAAAGTAATTAAACTGGTGTAAAATTGCCAGGATGCCCCCTCCTTTAAAGCAGATGGCCCTTGACAAGATAGTGGTATGATTAATTAATTTCCTCATCATTACATTTCCAAAAATAGATGAAGAGCAGAGCTGCCTATTGGGCTATTAAAGGAGCTATATATAAGACTAAAGCAGCAGGGATTTGGCTAGAGTTTGCCAAAACAAGCCAAGCTCCTCTTTTCTTGTCAGAAACAACTACCTAGATTGCGATATAACGCAATATAAATATATGTTTTGTTGCTCATTAAGATGTTTATTTAGGGCTTCGAGCAATTTATGAAGAATTCAGTGAAGAACTGAAACACTGCTGAAACTGGCTTGATCTAAGGATCTTATAAAAAAAATGCTGAGACGTGTCATGGAGTAAATCTAGCATTATGATTTCCAAACAAAGCAAAACTGTTGATCTCTATTGCACTTAAATGCAATAGAGGTTACTTACTGGTTTATTACTATTGTACAGACTTGTTAAATAAATTCCTGGCATTAAAGTAGGCTGAATAAAATACTGTAGGAGTCAATTCTCTCTCTCTCTCTATTTCTCTGTCTCTCCCACTTTGGAAGGACTCACATCCCTGGTGGCCTGAACACATTTCTCATTCTCTCTCTCTCTCTATCTCTGTCTCTGAATCTCCATCCCAACTTCTCTCTTATTAAATAGTCCTTCTTAAATAGACTTCATTTTTCAGATGCTCCTTTTTTTATTTTTGTATTGCATTACTTCTGCTTCCCCTTTCTATTCATGCTAGTAGTTTCTCAGATCGCTCTTACACACACACACACACACACACACACACGCACACAAAAAAACCATGATGAGGTAAGATCATTTATTCATCTACTATATTTTACAGTAGCGACCTTGCAAAATCTTTAAGATTCTGAAACACCACCTACTCCACCTCTTCAGCGTAATGAAGCGTTTTTCCTCTGATTTGTGGAAAGTCTGCAATATCTTAAAGCTTCTGGCACCATAAACACCCTCTGGCCCATAGTGCAGGAGTGTCAGCCTCTTTTTTTTTTTTTTTTTTTTTTTGAGTCGTGATACTGAAGCAAATAGTACAGCAAGCAGCAGCCCACATCCGTTGCTTTTTTATAGCTATGATGAATTTATTTTCATATGTTCATCACAAATAACACTTCCTTCTCTTTGTCCCTTATTATGGCATACACACCACAAGTTTCCCTCTCCCTCTCTTTCTCTCTCTGTAGCTATATTTAGCAGCAGGTTAACTGCCCTGTCAGAGGTCTGATTTGTATTCCTGGCATGGTTCAGTGTCTGAGTGTGCTGTGGGTCTGAACAAAAGGAGCCGTTTGAATATGAACAATTCTGAAGGCCTAGAGAATCACCATCCTGTTCAGACCCCCCCCACACACACACACACACTCTCCACTGCCACCTGCTAATGGAGGAAGAGAGATAGATGGGCGGGGGGGGGGGGGGGGGTTTTGTGGTATTTGGATTTTTTGGAAAGAAAAAAAAGGGGCACCAAAAAAAATATAAATTTGG
>CM075015.1:12443226-12480700 GCA_037576675.1 Pangasius sanitwongsei | reverse complement strand
CCCCCCCCCCCCCCCCCCCCCCCCCCCCCCCCCCCCCCCCCCCCCCCCCCCCCCCCCCCCCCCCCCCCCCCGCCGGGCCCCCCCCCCCCCCCGCCCCGGGATAGGTCTCTTATGGAGATTTTCTACAGAGAAATCACTGGGACACAATACCTTATGAATTAGTGCTAACAAATGAATCCTCGACTAATATCATGGCAGGGGTTAATCAAAGAAACGGAGTAAACTTTGATTAATGAAGCTTTCAGTGGGTCAAATTTCTCGTTTGTAAGTCAACTTAAAGCAAGGTTTGATTATGATCTGGTTGAATGTCAAATGAATCACACATGATTTTAAGAAACTGTGTTTGATTTGCAGATGATAAGTTGAATACAGAATCATTTTCATTTGATAAATGTATCTGCCATACTAGAATTTTTTTTCTTTCTTTCTAAAAATTCCATGATCTGCTTGTCTCTGAAAGCATATAGGAAATAAATGAGGCCGTACTGAAATTAGTATTTTGATCATGCTTTTAAAACGATGGGCAAAATGTTAAATAACAAAACGCTGTGTCACTCGCCGGGATTATTTTGCCTTGTCACTTTTGAGCACAGTCTCCAGTGCCAGTCTTCACCTGTGACTGAACACAAATAGAGCTCATCAGTTCAGATCATCAACAGAAATGCAAAGTGAACCGATGTTCCAGTTCCCGTATAGATGAGTATTCATTGCTTTAAAAGGAGGTTCACTTTGGGGTTCTTTAAGCAATACCTCAGCACTTTCTACTGCATCATTAATATATGTGCAATTATCATAGATAATAAATCTCAACATAAAAAAAAAGAAACCTTCAAAACGCTTACAGTGGAAGCCTAAGGTCACTTGTTGTTGCAGATAAAGAGTTTTTACCTGAATTCTTTGTAGAATTATATTTGTAGATGGAGGAGTTTGTGCTATTTGTACTACTACTGTTGTATTATTATTATTATTATTATTATGGTATTTGTGTGGATCCGGTCATGTCTGATTACCACAAAACCTTAAGGAAAGTAATTTTTTTTTTTACTGTATTGCTTCAGTGACGAAAAGTTAAAAAAAAGATAAAGCTCCATGAACAAAGAACAGCTTTCGTAAAACATTCTCTCCTCTCATAAGTAAGATGTTTACTGTTACAGTGTAAAGGTTATAGTTATGAATTTGCTTTGTACTGGCTCATAATTTAAACATTTAGTGTTTAGCTGCCCTTAAAATTTTGTTAGAAGTACGTTTTGAGTGAAGAGGTTGTCTGCTCTTTTATCACTACTGGGAAATGTGTCTAAATTATACTAATGGGCACATATGCTGCTGATGCAGGATACTAATGTGAATAGATATTACATTAAAAAATGATGGAGTATTAAAAACAGACGCTCTCTTTCTGCTTTAAATTTTAACCTTTTAAGCATTAGTGGTGATGTTAGCAGAGCAAATGTATCAATTACTGGCTTTTCAACATCACACATCCAAGACATTGCAACCTTCATGTCTTTAACATAATATATATTTTTTAGAGTACCAAAAAAAGGGATTTATACTTGGAACATTTTGAACATTCTTCCATGTTGGCTGCATGAGAATGAGCTTTTAGCTAATACTGATATATTTATATCAATGTTATGGCCAAAGTAAAGGACTACATGTATTCTTGTTACAGTATTCGAGTACATGAGTCACTGTAACAGCACTTTCTGAGTATAATTAAATCATCAAATTTTTTTTTAATCAATGTTACTGAGTAAAAAAATCCAGGTAATTCATTTGACCCTGTAAGACTGTAAGCTAATTAAAAAACAATATGTGCAAATTTTTTTTAAATAATTCAATTTCAAGACATATCAATATAAAGCAGTTCCACTAGAAAGTCTGCACTTCAGGTCATAGATCTAAATGTTGCTACAGCTTATAGGCAACACTCTAGGATAATGGACAGGACATAAAGGACATAAAGGACATGTAAAGGACATCTTTGCTAGACAGCTAACTTTGTAGCTCGAAACATGTATGAATGTACCTAGTAAGCTACTGAAACCCCAAGAGCCTTTGGCTAAGTTAGCTAGCCAGCTATCAATACCTTTCTTTGTATACTGTTGATAATGGAGGTGGTGTTTACTTCAGAATAGCTCACTTGGTTAGTTAACATAATTGTTCAAAAATGCACTTGATTTTTTTTTTTTTTTATGTATGCGCACACTATTACTCAACTCAGTGCATTTTGTACTCTTATCACCGCTGGATATGACTCAAAATAATGCTATTACGTCAGTGGGTGCTTGACATCATTTTAGTCACCAGTTCCTCTCACACAGCAAAGCATTTAGACACAATGTAATTACCATTGTTTAGTGGAGACATAAGTGTGCTAACATCCAGCTGAGAACATGTATTAATAATACTCACAGAGTATGTAGAAATGATTATAAAATGCTTTTAGGTGCATTTAGTAGCAGTTAATAGCTATTATGTCTTGTTATATGTAGGTCCAAAGAAGACCGATTAAGTTGGTAGTAAATATTATTATGAGCCTAAAAGAGGGAAGCCTGTTGGACACATGTCCTAGTGCTCTTGAATGTACATAAATGAAACCAGTATCTGCTCCTTTGTGTGTATGTGGCCACGCAGACCACACCCCTTAACCAAGAAGAAACAAGCTTTATTCAGTTGAGAAGGAGAACTACGATCGGAGAAGGAATGGACACTTATGCTGTTCCAGTCACAGATGGCTGTCATATGGATAGGAGTCCCAATTGGGAGAAACTACTTTTTTTTTTTTTCTTCACATTCATGGTGTGTTGCTAGTATGACTCTAACTTTCCACCTCATCTTGTCATGACTTCAAATTGTGAAATAGTTGACCATATATTGCTAATGCAGTTATCACGGCAATGCACCACTCAAACGATGAGAGACTGTCAACACACAAGTGCCCGGTTATCAGCGCTAATGTCAAAGCTGGCCAGACTGAACCATTAAGACAAATTCATAGCTCTTTTGTCTTTGTAATTTCTCCAATGAGGGCATGCCTTTGCCATTTCTTCCATCTCTTTTTTTTTTTTTACTTCTACATTTCTACATAATTGCTCACCACAGCAGAATAGCCTTTGAGTTTTTATTGCATGAAGGGGGATAATTCCTCTATAAACATGACATGACATTCGTGACATTTCACGTCAGTGCCTGACAAACTGGCTGCAAACATCTCCCTCAGTGAGAGCATGATGCAAGTCAGGCATCACACACTGCAACAGAGAGAGAGAGAGACAGAGAAACAGAAGGAGAGAAAGAGAGAGCGCAAGAGAGAAAGAATTGATATTTCCATTATTAACTGAATATTTGAGATATGACTTTAGAATAATATAAATAAGTTATCAATTTAGAATTTTATTCCCAGATTATTTCACTTCCTATCTGTCACTCTGTGAGGTTTCAACTTTCCTGAACTGTGACAATTTAAGTATGAGTCTACATTATATAATATCACAGGTGTCTTTATGGATTATCATTACATGTTACTTTAAGTTACGAACAAGCTTTTCTATTTTTTCCCCTTTTTCTTTGTGTGTGTGTGCGTGTGTGTGCAGGCAGGATGACTCAAGAAGATGACAATGGCTGGTTGCTCATTGACACCATAATGATGATGATGATGATGATGATGATGATGAAGATTAGGATGCTGGTGATTGATTTGCAGAACAGAAGGGGGGGGGGACAAGGAAAAGAGACAGACAGGGAGAGGAGGTTAAAGAGAAAGAGCAAGTGAGGTTATTGCATGAGAAGGTGATATTTTGCGTCAGTCAGAATCCTGCACAAGGGAAAGTCAGAAGCAAAGGTGAAGGCAAGTAAAATGAAAGTGTGTATGTATGCACATTACTTTCTCTCCCTCTCCCTTCTTCTCTGTGGCCTTTGTGTCCACCCATCTTACTTCTTGTAATCAGTCCAAACTCCGGGATGTAGGATGTCCATCTGGAAGTTTGGCCCTAACAATTCAGTTTCTCTCAATCCCTCCCTCTACAAATGTGTGTGTGTGTGTGTGTGTGCTGTACTGTACACACAACACTGGATGGCTGTCTGTTTGCTCTGATCTCATCCAAGGTACTGATGCTTTTTTTCATCAATCCGTCTGCGTATATGTGAAGACTGTTTGCTCTCCTTGATTGTCAAGGAGTTATGTTATGCATCTCTTCTTTCCTCTCATCTCCTCTTTTCTTGTCCTCTGTTTTGTCCTCTCTTCTTTTCTCCTGTCCTGTCCTTGCCTGTTCTGCTGTGTCCTGTCCTTTCCCATACTGTCCTCTCCTGTCATTTCCTATCCACTCCTCTCCCTTTCTGTCACATCCTCTCCTCTCCGTTCCTCTCCTCTTCTCTCGTCTCCTCTCTAATTTCTGTTTTTCTCTCTCCTCTCCTCTCCATTATAGGGAGGGCAGTCGGAGGCCAGGGGCCTGCTGGAGATCAGGGTAATGGTCAATGTTGAGGAGGACTAATAACATTACAGAGGCTTTAAAGAAAGAGGGAGGACTGGTGGGGGGAAGGAGTGAAGGGTTGTTGGATAATGGGGGAGGGGCAGGTGCAGCTCTAATGGCTTTTTAAAAAGGTTACAGCATGTCTCTCTGCTCTCATAATGGGGCCCTGCCTGTGCTGGAAATGCAATTTCCGGGAAAGATAATGTTGGAGTGAGAGGTGGGTCCTGAGTATTGAGAGAGAGAGAGAGAGAGAGAGAGAGAGATGGTGGAGAGAACATGATAACTGACGAGAGATTTTAGACATTAAAGACATATGTCCATCTATTCTTATGATTATGACCTGTGCTCTGCCTTACAAGTGCCACAACCCTGGCTGAAAGTAGTGAGCTCATGGCTAATTGATATAATGTCACTTGGGTTTAGGGGAAAAGCAAGTAGGATGTGAGTCATCCACATTGCATCTGCTTGAATAAAGCACTTGTCTTCCTGCATCATAGAGTACTCTGGCTGTGCCCTGATCCAAACTCCAAGCCCTCCTGCTCACCCCCTACTCATTTCCATTTAAACGGATTTATGCTGCAGGTGTACTCACACTTAAGTTCTACGCTGGAGGTGGCAAATGTCTTCTCAGTGGGACTGGTATTTTACTGCCATCATGACAGAGAATGATGCACATAAATTCAACTCTTCAAGATGAAGACTTTTTCAAGCTGATAAGCACTGAGACAAATCTTTGTTTATAAGTTTATAAGGTAGGTAGGTACCGCCATTAAAGGCTGCAGATGATATTTGTATAAATGACTACTGGAGTACTGTGGATCAACATTGATTTTGATCTAAAAGGGAGAATTACATGCTGTATTGCACAAAAGATAAAATTAAGCACCTGGTCTGTATGAATATTGCAAATATGTCGTAATATCGGGAGTTAAAGGAAGGCCTGAAGAGGAATCTCTTGACTGGTGTGACTGACTGAGACACATTTGATCATAGTGAATCTAGGTATCAATTTGATTAGGAAAATGTATCCAGATCCAGATCCATATCAAAATATCCTCGACAGAAAGATTTAATAGCTCTCTAGATATTTCTCACTTTCTCTTTTTATCTCACTCAGTCACAAGAAGCGAGTATTTTATTATAATAGATAGGAACTAAAAAAACTAAAAGGCCATTTCATGTAAGTGATTGCATCAGTGCTTCTTAAAAATGGATAAAAAAAATTATAATTATATTACAGTTCTGTTAAATATAGGTAGTCGAATAATGAGTGTGTGTGTCTCAGTGGTGCCAGGATGTAGTTTAGACATTTAGGTGCAGGGGCCAAAGATAATAAGTCATTAACTATTAAAAACAGCTCCACTCGTAGCATGTGGCTGGGAATTTAAATTACCTAGCACTGAGATTGTAGTATTCCAGTAATACACAGAGCTATCTTTCAGCTAACTAAAGTCAAGACAAAGTGTGGCATTTTCACCAGACTTTACATAATAAGTGAAAAAAAATAATTCTGCCACTTGTCACTAATATGCATTATTTAGATTATGTAATAAAATTCCACTGGCCAAACCATCATATCACACTTAAACCAGATGAGTAACTAATACACTTATGAGATAGTAATGCTGTCACTGATCCTCTACTTCAGAAACCTCATACTAAAAAGCAGTAATTTTGATTAGTAGGCAGTCAAGACCAAAGCCTACTGCATATGGCCAGTTATGGACTAAAGGACTAGCTCCCTCCAGTGGCAGCTTTCCAAACAGCATGATGCCCTGTGTGTCATTAAACCCCCTCCTGGTGATACTCAGTTACTGCAATGGCCAGGTTTCTAGCCCTGTGTATCACTGGTTTCAGTCAGAGCAGGTTTATCAGCTAAACTCGTCAGTGTCACTGCTGTGTTGAGAACAGTCCACCAACCCAAAATATATATAGTGAGAAAATACTGTGGTCAGAAAGGCTTAAAGACTATTACCACAAACTATTAACACAAACTGTGTAAAAAACAAACAAACAAAGACTGTAAGAACTGTACTCTAAATGCACAACTACTTGGAGGACCAACATAGTAGATAGGGTTGCTATCTCTGTGTGACCAAGTGACTCAAACTACTCACAGAAACAGTGTTACTGTTACTATTACAATGCATGGCAGTGGTATTGGAATTTAAAAGCTAGGTTTTTTTGAGGTTGGAGCAATTGGGCAGGTTTGGTCACGCAGACCTGGTGACCCTGGACACCAGAGCGACTTACCTGTATAATGCAAGCATAAATGACTACTAAACACTAGTTATGCAAATGTAAAATATGTTCGTTGAATACTCTTTTCTCTCTGACTTTTTTGAACATTTTAGGCCTTTCTGATATATTCCGATAGTGACTCATGTCAAGTAATACTTTTAAGTCTTTGTGTAAATGTTAAATATAAATCTAAATGTTACATGTAAATGTTAAACATGTGTTACGAATAAATATAAATGTTAAATATAAATATAAATCTCCAGACCAGCTGTACAGCACCATCAGTTTGCTCCAGCTTGGTTCTCAGTGTTGCAGTGCACACATAAGTTCCCCAGGATTAGAACCTCTAAAAGGCCCTATGCAAGTGCCTGGGTGTCAACCCATTCAGGCTTTATATATCTGCACAATGCATATTTCCATGTCCCCATCAGACTAAAACACAGATGTTTTTTGCCTTCCAAGGACAATTATTCCAATACAAAGTATTACCTTTCTCTAGTCCCGAAAGGGTTTTTGAGCTGTATGCAGGTGTCCACCTTTCTCACACACAATACGGTGCTCAGAACTCAGAAGCAGCCTTTAGATTCATTGAAAATGCTAGCCACTTCATCATCCCAGTGTGTGGCAGACATCAGACTTGTCAATCAAATTCAGGCGGGTCGCTATGTTCAAGATCACTTACTGCAGCCGCAGCGGTACTGCCCTTGGGCTTAGCAAATACCACAGACAGAAACATATCGTCTTCTCAGTGGGACTGGTATTTTACTGCCATCATGACAGAGAATGACAGAGAATGATGCACACAAATTCAACTCTTCAAGATGAAGACTTTTTCAAGCTGATAAGCAGTGAGACAAATCTTTGTTTATAAGTTTATAAGGTAGGTAGGTACCTACTAACCTAATGAATCTTGTTAGATAATGTCTTTAATGTGTGTTTGATATATACACTTTAAAACCATAATACACTAAACTATGACTTGGCTAGCATTCTAAATTGACCTACAAAATGTTAAACATGTTAAACAAAATGTTTTATCCTTATGTTAGCTCATGGTCATCAGACAGAAAAACAACAAACAAACAAACAAAAAAGTAACATTCCATCCCACATAGTTTATACTGACAACTGAATTTAGTTCTAGCGATTAAGATAATGTAAATGATAGATTGTCAACATTAATTATTAATGTTTAGCAAAGTCAGTTTTTAGTTAATAGCTTGCACTATCACTAGGGTAACCCATGTGAAAATGACTTGAAGGATTTCTGAATTTATGAATATGACTTTGCAATCTTCTCAATTAGCTCATATTAGCTAATAACAAAAATTAGCATTAGCAATGAAAAATCATTTATGAATTTGCCTTTAAAATTCTACCAGATTAGTTCATGTTAGCTAGATGGTTAGCATAAGCAATTAGGACTTCTGTGACTGGAAATTGTGGCTAAGGCTAAATGAACTCCAACTCCAACTTGTCACAGTTTTTATCGGTTAACAGAGGAGAAACGTGTGTGTGTGTGCTGTAGCAACTCATAATGTAATAACTGCTAATATGTAGTAACAATGCATGCCCTAACAGTCCCTGGAGGACAAGTGGTTAGGCTTCGGTGCTCTCACCGCCATGGCCTGGGTTTGATTCCCGCCCAGGGAACCAACCGCAGCCACTGGGGTTGCACACGATGCCTGGATAAAATTGGGGAGGGTTGCGTCAGGAAGGGCATCTGGTGTAAAAACTGCCAAATCAAATATGTGGACCAATGATCTGCTGTGGCGACCTCTAACGGGAGCAGCCGGAAGAAGAACAATGCATGCCCTGACAGTGTAGTATATATGTACAGTCAGGTACATAAGTATGTGTACACTGACAAATTTATTGTTATGTTAGCTGTCTACCACAGTATATTGGAGTTGAAATTAAATGACAAAAGCAGCAGGATGAATTCTGAAGTGTATAGGGCTATATTGTCTGCTCACATTCAGTCAAATGCTTCAAAACTCATTGGATGGCATTTACACACTGCAGATGGACAATGACCCAAAGCTTTTTAAGCCAAAGTGTGGAATATTCTGCAATGGCCAAGTAAATCACCTTACCTGAATCCAACTGAGTGTGCATTTCAGCTGCAGACAAAACGCCCCAAGAACAAGCAGGAACTGAAGACAGCTGCAGTAAATGCTTGGCAGAGCATCACCAGGGGAAAAAACCCAGCATCTGGTGATGTCTGTGGGTTCCAGACTTCAGGCAGTCATTGACTACATAGGATTTGCAACCAAGTATTAAAAATGACAGTTTAATTTATCATCGTTATTTTGCCCAATTACTTTTGGCCCTTAAAAAGTGGGACCACATATATAAAGTGCTGTCATTCCTACATTATTCACCCAATTTGGATGTAAACATGCTTAAATTAAAGCTGAAAGACTGCCCTTTGAGCTCATATTATAAATAATTGAAAATTGATTTCAACTCCTGTATACTGTGGTAGAAAGCTGAAATACCAATAACTCTGTCAATGTCCAAATATTTATATACCTGACTGTATATATATATATATATATATATATATATATATATAAAAGAATAAAATAAAATCTTAAAACATTACCCATTGCATGTGTTATACTGTATACGTCACTTTTTGCTCATTCTAAGGCCAGAAATATTGATGTTGACTGTATGTGTTATAGCCATGGCAGTTTGTTGATTTCCACATGGTGGAGCTGTATCTTAAATATAAAGAATACACCAACTCAATCTTCAAGAAAAGACATTCAGTGAATCTGGAAAAGGCATTATAGCGAGTTCATGTTCTCTAGGAACCTTTTAAAATACTTCAAGAACACATTATTCAATCCATTTGAGTGAGATCTCTTTGTTGTGTGAAAAAGCAGCAAGAGAAACGATATCCAAGCCAGTGTATTGAAATATCCATTTATTGTTCTCTTCAGACAGACTTTTACAAAATGGTGCACACATTGTAACAGCGTGAATGTGAAACCTTCAGAACAACTCAGCTAACCTTAAAATCGCACCTGATCTCCATTATTCAGAGAACGTCCCATGCACAGAAGATTCTCAAAACCAGTACAAAAAATTGTGGCTATGTCTTCACAAAAATCACTTCCAATATTTAGTGTTCTTGATTGCTTGTCAAATTCTCAACGAATCACACACGTCATCGGCTTGATGTTCAAATCATAGTGACAGTATTTTTTAATAGTATAATTATATAGTAATTAAATGTTAGATGTCAGGTATTCAGGGACGTACATCATCCAATTAACCTTAAATGCCTAGGCAGTTGATGCACTCTAGGTAATGGGTTGAGCCACTGGGTAAGATGAGCCGCCTAAAATACAAACGAGCACATGGAGAATGTAGCAGGTGATTTGTGTTCAAAAATATGATTTAAAGTTAATTGTTGCTTTCATAAGCTGTGATGTGAAAGAAACACCTAGGCAAGGTAAAAAGGCAAGTTAGCCCTATTCTGCTGTGCAGAGCAGTTCAGTCAGAATGTTGGTGATAAGATGGGGCAAATTGATTCATTGACACTCCATGCAATACATTATGTGTATTGTACAAATTAACAGCATGCATGCCATTTAGCTCATGTGCCAAACCTATTTTTTGAATGTTGAATAGATTTAAATGAAAAGATGAGTTAAGGAGTAGTAGGGAATCACACTATGAAAACATTTATTGGTTGTTGGTTTATTGGTTATTTCTTTGTTCAGTCTAGGTGGTTGTTAATTTTTATGTGGTAAAAATGCAGTTAAAGTTACAGATTGGTGCTTTATTATATATAAAAATATAGATTCATGGCCCTTTTAACCTATAAAGTGTAGTTTTTTTTTTTTTATAAAAATGCTTTGTGCATCCTGGATTTGTATCGAATATACAGTATGTAGTATGTTTGGAAAGGAGCTAAAAGCACCAAGAGCAAAAAAAGCACCGAGATCAGTGACACTGAGTTTCCTTGTTATGTACAATGATTCAACACCTTCCCCACTCGTTGGCTCATCTTACCTCTCACCTAGGGTAAACTGTAAAAAAAGAAAAAAAAAAAAAAAGTGAACTGTGTATCCATAAAACTTCTTTTAGGTCAATACAAATGCTCATTGCGTAATTCGTAATACAGGTGCAGTAGGCATTGTGCATTGTCACTTGGCCACAATCTATCAGTTTGACAAATGAAAAAGTAAAAATGGCTCATCTTACCCCTTTCTCCCATAATAATATCTAAGTTTGTTAATTGTACTTCACAGGTTATTGGTCAGGTGCTACCATAAACATAGGCTTTGGAAATGGCTTCACTGTCCAAACACCCCGAACTGGTCTGTTCCATTTTTATTTTCCAAAATATAGATGATGATTAGTTCAGTAACTAATTAGAACGGTAACTAGAATACTACAGTAACAACTATGGATGCACATAGGCGCCAGTGTAAACACACAATTTCTTCTTGCTCTTATTATTATTATTTTTTTTTTTACCAAAAAGATATATTTACAAAACTGTACAATCATTATATGTAAGAAAGGAGGACAGTCGGATAAAGTATTAGAATAAAGGTTTGACAAAGTGTGCAAAGTGTGTGTGGTTGTGTCTGTAAGTATGGTGATAGTGTTGGTCCAGTAGGTATGTTACCTTACACAGCACAGTGAACAAAAGTTTCATGTAGCCAAAAAGAGAGTAGATACAAAGTTGCTGGAAAGGTATTTCAGGAAAATACAGTAATACAGGTGCATGAAGCATTGTGCAAATTAAAAGCAGCAAAACTGTCACTCTAAGTGAAGACTTGTGATGTTCATAACACTTATTTTACAGAAAACAAATGAATCCGACTCAATAATTAACCAAAGCCATCATGAATATCCTTTTAAAGTAGGAATGCTGGGAAATTGTGCTAACCAGCTGCAGTAATGTCCATTCCACATCAACCTATTTCAGATCAGGGCAACTCAGAGTAAACAAGCCAGTGGTATGAAACAGCAATGAAAGTAATTAAAGAAAATAAATTCCCCACATATTATAATGTGTGATTGAAAGCTCAAGGCATTTTAACCACAGTAAATTAAACTGACAATTTTTTTTTTTTTTTTTTTTTTTTGAGAAACAGACGTGTTGGCTTTGATCTCTCAAAACTGTGGTGGGTGTGAATTTGACAGTGCACTGTTGTGTCTGAGATAAGCTTTTCCCAGGAATGCGGGTGATGAAAATGCCATTGCGTCAGAATGGAGTCATCGCTGTTAACAGCTAAATCTGCCACGCTCTGGGGACTGGTGGGGAAAAAAAAATCTCGGAGATGAACCAAGCATTGAGCATTTACTGTGACAGTGGATTCTGAGATGGCTGCCCAGATGCCGAGGTTCGTCAATTATGAAAGTGTCGAATGCACCCTTTTAAGCTGCCAGTTACTGATGAGGGAAAGGATATTGGCACAGATTCAAAAGCTGTTGTAATAGCTGAACCGAAACATATTGATTTTCAAATGTAAATAGATTAACAAAAAAAAATAATAATAATTGTCCACCTGAATAGAATTCAGTTTTTCCACAATATACACACTGAGGCTGAGAAGGACACTGGGTAATCCTTTTCAGATTTCAGTTGGATTTGCTGGCACGGCTGTTGAAATCCAAACCTTAAATACATTATGTACAGTGAATGCTATACATAAACACTATTTAAACATGCCTCTTTAAAACACACACAATAATGAAACAAAAAGAGGCCTATCAGATATGGTAATTTTAGTCTTTTTTTTTTTGTTTTGTTCTCAGGAGTCCAGCACATGGACTCCATATCCGTTCCCCTGGGAATAGGTTGGATGGATTTAGGGCCAAATGTCATTAGGTGGTCCAAAGGCTACTACGCACTGCTCAAGCAAACTGTAACAAACTCAAAGATCTTGCCAATGTCAAGCCTGAATGGATGGAAATTATCCTAAAACATTTCAGACTGCCGGACAAGTTTGATTCAGTCTCCATAGCTGAGCTTTTGGAGGCAGAAAAAAAGTCCCCTCTCGTTTGTTTGAGAAGTGTGCTGGAGACCTGAGGGCAGCATGGAGAGGGCATGGAGATGAAGAGTGAAGCAAGGAGGAAAATGTCTAGACCTGCGTCGAGTAGGAGCGGTAGAGGGTGGTGTAACGTCCAGTGGTGTGGGCTGTGGTGCATTGCTGAGCGTGCTCAGACGGCTGGTCTAGACTTCGCTGGAAATGGAGCGAGACGGTATGAGGACATCGGGGGTGGCGGGGAACCGATAGGGCTGATGGTCATGTGATCTCAGTGAATGGAGATCCCCTTGGAGTCTGTAAGGATGGAGAGAGAGAGAGTGTGAGAAAGGACGAGGTGGAAAGAGAGAAAGACAGACAGATTGAGAGAAGCGTGACAAATAATAGAGGTGATGGGCAGACAGAAACAAGATCTGTGAGGAAAGAGTGTGATGGTGTTGCAATATGGTGTGGCATTATGAACAGATCAATGGAAAGGTGTGGGGCAGAGGGACAGTGAGGAATATATGGGCAGATAATGGTGAAGAACAAATGTTGGATGAACAGAAGAAATTATGGTGGTGACAGACTGTGGGAGACACTAATCTTCTTATATCTTTTTCTTTTAAAGCAGATGTCCTCCTGGCACCCACTACTGCCTGACTCTGCCTGAATGAGACAGCCAGTCATCAAAAAAATCATGACCTAACAGTTTTCTGACAAAAGAAATCAAGACTCCATCTTCAAAGTCCACTCATTCCTCAGGCTGCTACAGTATAGGGATTTAAGTTATAACAATAGAGCCTCAGAGGGCAGTGTGGAGGACGTATGCAATGGTAGTCATAATTAGGGCTCACTGGTGGCCCGCCTTGGCCTCAAACTGTTCAGTGTATTACTCACTGACGGGCAAAGTCACTTAAGGCTTAAAAAAACCAATAGCCTCTCTCTGTGAGAGAACAACAAGGGGTAGTCCAGGGTGTATAACAGGTTGGTGTTGGGGTTCTGGGGTATGGTGGTGGTCAGGCAGGGGCACTAGTGTGTAGGAAGGGTTAGCGGGTCACTTTAGAGGTCCACTGGGACAAGAACAGAGGGGACAGGTGTGTGCCACCCTATGTGTGCAGCCCTGCCTCTCACCTGCCCCCACCCCTTACCTGAGTGCCACTTAACTTTTCGAGTGGACTCTCCACACAAGGCAGAGCCACCATGGGCATGCCCAGCATGGATTCAGGACGCTGGGGTCGCATGGGTGGAGGAGATGGCTTCGCTTGCTGGAAGTTGTTGATCACGCAGGTCACCTGAGGATTGGAAAGCGTGTGTGTGCGTGAGAGAAACATAAGCAGTAGTAGCAATGGCAAAATGGAAACTAAAGACCTACACTTTTATGTGCAGCCTAATTTCACTCCCCCTTTTCCCTTCTCAACGTATTGTCATGTTTACACCTGCTCTCACCAAAAACACAGCGATGGCTCCTCCGGTGAAGTACCCAGCAATGACGTCAGCCCAGTGATTGCGGTACTCAGCCACCCTCACTACTCCTACCAGCATGGCTAGACAAAGCAGGGTCAGACTGACTGTCGGCTTTGTCAGACGTGTTCCCTTTGTCCTGAACACCAGTGTTACGTACATCTAAGACAACAGGCACACAGATTTATGTGCTTCATGGTTTAACACACTTGCCAATTGGCCTCATATTATAAATAAAAATTATATGGCACATTTTAAATAAAAAACATATCTAAATTAAGGCAGAATATAGGCCCAAAGGAACAGAAAATGCCTGGGATAAGGACAATTCTCCAGAGCATTAACAGATCACCAGGATATGGCATTAACCTATCATGGGGTCAAAACTTCCTATTGGTGCCCTGAAGGTAACTAACAGTTTCTATTGGTTTCACTTTTTTTAAAAAAAAATACATTTGTCTACTTGTTAACTGTTTTTAAAACTAATAGTGAACCACACACACAGCACTCACCACGGTGTAGACAGCAGAGTAGACGCTCAGTGCTGCATCCTTTGAGGGGAAGGATTTACGGGCAGATGCCACTATAAGTGGGTTCCCCGAGCAAGCTCGACGCTCTGTGATGTACTGGAGATTGGAGTGGCAGCCAAGAGCTGTGTAGTTAGGCCTACATGCTGACAAGAAGTGAGGTGTCTGGTTTCCTGTGACCACCTGTCCAGCGTTGGCAAAGATAGTGGTGGTGAAGAGGCCAAAGGAGTAGACACCTGAGAGAGAGGACAGAGGCCTGTGAGATTATGGGGTTAACCGAACCCCTTAACGCAAACTGCACCCCAGGCCTCTTTGCCTGACATCAATGCCTAACCTCACTAATGCTCTTGTGGCTGAATGAGTAAATCCCCACAACCATGCTCCAAAATCTAGTGGAACGTTTTCCCAGAACAGTGGAGGTTATTATAACCACAAAAGCGGGCTAAATCTGGAATGGGATGTTCAAAAAGCACATATGGGTGTGACTGGGCAGGTGTCCACAAACTTTTGGCAATATAGTGTACCTTACCCCAGTAGTTATACTACACAAAGCAGTGTCTTACTGAACATTACTACAGACAGGTGTTAGAAATTATAATTTGCTCAAATAAAATGGACCACCTTTTCCCTCAGACATAATGAGCTTTTATTAGATCATGGTACATACACTATTCAGGATTTTCAAGGGCCTTGACCAAGGAACCACTAATACTAACACAGAAGCAGGAACCACACTCTATATTTTTCACAAGGAACAAAGTGAAGCCTGAAATGGGTCTAATGGACCTACCTGTTTCTTTATTTTAAGTGGCCATGTGTAAATTATTCGTGTAAATTTATGTGTCTGTGTGTAAGACAGTGATGGAAGGGCTTTTTGAATCAAACATTGTGTACACTACATGTAATTATGCGTCTCCCCAAAACGAATCAAATTAGTCATAATTTACAGAACAGCTAATATATATTAACCTTTGCTGAAAAACATTCCTCATTCCTGATCTGAGATTACTGTCTCCTTTTCATTATGGTCCTTTACCTAGGAAGCGTATGATGCGTCTCAGCAAAGGACTGAAGTAGCAGCAGTCTGCTGTAACAATAGTCTTCTCTTGTGTGCCCTCTGACTTCATGAAGAATGCCATCAACTCTCCAGCCAGAATCTACAAATAAGCAAAAAAACAAACAAAAACAAACAACCATAGCATAATCAGACATATGATTTCCACGTTCTTGAAAACCTCAATTAAACCAACTATTTTGTTAATTGCAGATGCTGTAGCTTTGAATCAGTACCCATTCTCAGTGAATATAAAGCACATTATTGACACACACACACACACCTCAGAATGTGCTAAGCAGGCCTAGGCAACTTAAGCAAGAAAGAGATTCTTGAGAGGCGACCACACAAGTACACCCTGCTTACATGCTTATAGCATCCTGTCAGTTCATTATCCTGTATCCCTCTGAGAATGGTCAGACCTCTCAAAGACGAATGGCAGCTCATTAATGAATGTATGTGTCTGGTCAGTAAAGCTACACTAGCAGGCGTGTTGTCATAGTAGACGGTTCCCACCATGTAGATGGCTGGAACATCTCATTGTGTTACTAGGATCTGTCTCACACAACTCTGTAGTATCAAGGACAGTTAGCAAGTTTTCACTGAGCTATTTACAATTCATCTCTATACATAAATGCTATTTGTTGTGTTCAGCGGAATGTGAATGTAGGCTGAAATTCAGCATTATAAAGGAATATAAAGGTTATATAATTGTGTGTGAACCTGCAGGGTGCAAAAATAATTCCGTTATGAGAAAGGACAGAGGGAGAGAAACCTGGAAGATAACGATGTGTTTACAAAATGGTAACAGTAGTGGCATTCAGGGTGAGTAGTGAGAGAGTGAATACAGGGAGATGACATTGTCCCAGTTTTAAAAAAATCACAAATTCACCCAGCAACACCTTCTATGAATGGGTATTTATAATGAACTATAAACATAAAAAAAACATATCACACTATAATGGATTCATAAAGCATTATACATATTGTTATAAGTTTTTATGAAAATGCAACTTGTATAGCTACACTATATGGCCAAAAGTATGTGGACACCTGACCATCACACCCATATGTGGGTTTTCCCCAAACTGTTGCCACAAAGTTGGAAACACACAATTATCTAAAATGTCATTGTATGCTGTAGCATTAAGATTTCCTTTCACTGGAACTAAGAGGCCCAAACTTGTTCCAGGAAGACAATGCCCCTGTGCAAAAAGTGAAGTCCAGAAAGACATGGTTTACCAAGGATGGGCAGAAGAACTTGAGTGGCCTGCACAGAGCCCTGAGCTCAACCCCACTCAACACTTTTGGGATGAACCGGAATGCTAACTTTGCACAAGACCTTCTCGCCGGATATCAGTGCCCAACCTCTTTTGTTCTTGTGGTTGAATAAGCACAAATCCACCAGCCATGGGCCAAAATATAATGGAAAGCCTTCTCAGAAGAGTGGAGGCTGTTATAGCAGCAAAGAGGGGACCAATTCCACATTAATGCCCCTGGTTTTGGAATGGGATGTTCAATGGTCAGGTCTCCATATACCTTTGGCCATATGGTGTATGTTTACTATGCATTATGAATTTTTATCTTAATGCATTATAAGTAACACATTATATGAGCAGTAACACAGAAAACCTAGCTCTACTTCTTATGTAGTGATTATGAGTTCAGAGACATTATCATACTACAATAAATCACACTACTAAACATTACAACATACACAAAACATACTACAAAGCTATATAATTTCATAATGTATGCTTTAAATCTATATATAACTGCACTGCTCTTTTGGACTAGATAAAACTATAAGAAATAAAACATTGGAAATGCTGTTTGCAGTTAAATCAATAATTTAACTATTTAACTAAATAATATTCCCCAAAACATGCAAACAATGTTAGAACAATAACATTAGGAAGTGTCAATTTAGAAACTACGAGATTAGTGCGCTTGACATCAATAAATGAATGAATAAAAATATCCAACATAATAAAATGTTCCTCAAAATTCACTTAAAAGGAAAAAGATAGAGCATACGTTTTTAATTTCATTAAAGATATTCCTTTGAAAACAATATAGGAGTCAATGAAATACTGGGCTAAACTTTGAAAATATTTATTATTTTCAAGTAATGATTCACCAAGCAAGACATAATGCAATTTTAAAACTTAAAGTGATTGAGTTTCTCATGTCAAAATATACACCCCTCATATTGTATATCTGCACTTTTACAAAATTGACACACCCTACTGACCACTGACATGGACTGACAGGCTATGACATTACTGTCACATGGAAACAAAGGCACAGAGAGAGAGAGAGAGAGAGAGAGAGAGATGGGTTGAGAAGGTCAGAGAGAGAGTGAGACAGAGGGAGAGAGTGCATGGCTTCAAACCTTTCCCATGCTCTAGCTCTTCATCAGTCAGAAGCAGTTAGTCAGAGACTAAGCAATCAGGATAAACTGGCTTCAGTGTGTGTGTGTGTGAGAGTGAGTGTAGGCTGTACTTTCAAAGACCTCTCAGACGCAGTGACTGTGTGTCTACGTGTCTACATGTCTCAATTTTTATCCATGATAACTTTTTTTAATCTTCAATCAATCTTTAAACTGCCATTGACTTTAATTAACTGACTGTAATTAAGGTTTACATACAGCGTCTGAACTAAGAGACAATTCATCGGTTACTGTAAGCAAAGAGAAAATTTCGCCTTGCCTGTTTCCCCGTACAAAACAGTGAATTCGTTTTTCTTCTTTCTTTAAAGGTGCTATGTGTAAGGGTTTTTTTTTTTTTTTTTTTACACAAAAAATAAATACAATTAAACGGAATTATATACACTGTTTACTTAAGAGCCATTAGCTGGCATATGCTGTTCTAAGAGCTCCTGTTGTAAGAGTCACTGTTAGAGTACATGGCATATTTCATATTTCATACATTTTTATAGTCAGTGTTCATATGACACAAATGTGGGTACACAATTCATTTTATACTGTGGTACAACCTGACAGGGTATGCCAAGGCATAGCAGCTTGGCCCTGAATGCGCTATCACACCTTGGCTGCTGGATCAAAACTGAATAAGAAATTATATGCCAACACATTTCTGAATATTCCATTTACATGATTTCATAGCTTCATTGTATTATCTTAGTGCCAACTGATTGCATATTGGAGAGAAAAAAATCAGTGTTCATTCTTCAATGAAAATATGCTGTAGGCCTGCTGTTACCAGGCAGTGAGAGAGGCAACACTGACTCACATTACATTACACACACCTAACATTAGGTGTGCAATGTGTGCTGTAGCCTGTTTAGTATCATGTGCACAAAAGGATTTCCAAGAGATTTGGCTGCAGTACTTCCTTAATTAGTAATTAAATTTCAACAATCAGCCATACTATTTTGCAAAGTTGTTCCGGCTTTGCTTAGACATATTGCATAGCAAATGCAACAGATGTACTGTAAATACATAAAGCTTCTATCTACAACTCAACTTGGAACATGCAACTCAAAGCGACTTACAACTGAGTTGGAATATAAGTGAAAGGTTATCATAAAGATCTGAAAGATCTCCAAGGGATTTGGTTGCAATAGTTCCTCAATCAGTAGTTTAATTTTAAGCTATTTTAAGCTCAACAGTCAGCTTAATTTTAAGCTTAACAATCAGCCCTATTCGAGGGCAACTTGCTAATGGAATCTGAACTCATGACCCCCAATCAGTAGCCAAATGCCTTAATCAATGAGTCGCCCCTGGTGCCACTAACCTTTGTTAGATCTCCTGTAGAGTCTCATTGTTCTTTCAATTCATGAAAGGATTACAGTGTAATCAAAGCATTGAAAATTCTCTGCTGTTCAGCCTAACAATCCCTTAATATTCCAGCCCTGGGTATGTGAAACATTTAGGATACAGGTCTGTGAATGTTTTTGACACAGACATTAATGTGTGTGTGTGTGTGTGTGTGTGTGTGCTCATGTCAGCATGAATGGCTTTCTGTAATGTATGTGCGCTTAATGGAAGTGTCAGGAGTGCTGTGCACACACGTATGTGCGTGCTAATGTCAACATGAGTATGGATAATGCGGAAGATCAGATAGAGCCATCATTTTGAGAAGGCTAATGGATGATGGATGAGCTCTAAAGTAAGACCCTCTACAGCTGCCTGCTCAGGCCAGAACACAAACAGGATATGAGCTCAAACCCACTGGCCATTTAATCATGACACAAATGGTTTCAGGGTCATCTAAGCATTATGAAAAAGACATTCATCATGTGAAAACCACATCAGTGGATATTGTGGTGTATTTTTAATAATGGCTTAAATTCACAGCGAAGTTGAGTACACTCCTTTTCAGAACAGTCTAGCCTTAAAGTGAAGAAAAGTGACATAGTGAATAGATTCCTGAAACTTCTAAAAATCTATCCATGACTATTTGTTTAACCTGATACTCCCATTCCATTTTTTGAGCTAAAATCATCTAACCACCGCATGCAATACCTGTTCAGATTGTGTGTCGAGTGTGGATCTGTGCTCGTGAGATTGTTTGTCTCAAAATTGAATATACCTGCTCCTGAAATCTGTGCTCTGTGTCAAGAAACGCTTGGCTGCTGTACAGCAAAATACAGCTACATCAAATGCTGTGATGATAAGCAAAAGAGGAGCCCGAGGATAAAAAGGAAAGCAAATGGAGGAAATTAATTCATGTCTCACAAATAAAATGCAATATTACATGTAGTAATGTTATTGTGTCTGGAACGTTTGTGTGTGTGTAAGTGTGCAGAATTCAATATTAATCGGAACATCTCTTCCATCTCAGCCTAGCCCTTATTTATTTTTGGACTAGACATAGTTTTTATGATTCATATGACTGTCACTTTCTAGTGTCATACTTAACATGAATGTCTGAATGTGCGTATGTGTGTGAGTAGAGTGAAGACTGAGGACAAATCGGATGGCTCATACACAAGAGTAAACACGTGGTCAATGCAGAAGAGAGGGAATTTTAGGGAACACAAGCACAACAAGCACTGTTCTGTACGATTAGGTTAAGGAGTGGGTAGCGTTGCTGCCCCATAGCACCAGGGATCCCAGCTTGATTCTGAGCTTGGGTTACTGCCTTTTTTTGTTTCCTCTGAGTTCTCAGGTTTCCTCTCACCTCCTAAAAACATGCCGGTAAGCGGACTAGCTACTCTAAATTACCTCCAGGTGTGAATGAGTGAATGAGAGTATGAATGTGTGTGCATGTTGGCCTGGGATAACCTGGAATCCTATGCAGAGTGTATTCATGATCCACTGCAATCCTGACAAGCATAAATGAAATGAAAACTGATGATGCTTCTATCTATCTATCTATCTATCTATCTATCTATCTATCTATCTATCTCTATCATATGTAAAATGTTCACCCTATTTCATTGTTCTGTATTATTTCCAATAAATCCCACATTAGAAAAACAGGTTAACGTCTCTCCCTTCTCTATCTCTCTCTGTCCCTTTCCTAGATGTTTTTTTCTACTGCATTTCATGCTCTCTTTGTCTTCCTCTCCATTCTGCCTATTAAAATCTATAACACTCATATTGGCACAGTCATACAGCTGTATTGTGAAAGTTGCTGAGAGAAGGAGTAATTTTCAGGCTGATTGTACATGCCTCCCTTTATTATTTCTTTTCTTCTCAAATTCAATTCGTCTCTGTCAGATCTGTGTCAAGAATAAAGCTGCTTTGCTTTCATGAGATAGAGCGGCAACTAGCGTGAGTCAGTTGAGAGCTCATACACACATCACTCAGTGGATATTCTGTTCTGTAGTTGTGACGAGAGTGTGAGCGGGGAATTGTGAAGGAATCAAATGAATACGGTAACCTTTTAGTGCATGCATAAGACTGAAGTGGCATTATCTCTGTGTCACTATCTTGATGTACATTAAAACGTGTTCGACCTATTCTTCTACTATATATTATTATACTACAACTATTCCTTAACTAACACGACTATACTATTCTTTAACTAACATAGCTATACTATTCTTTAACTAACATAGCTATACTTATATAGGTTGTTGCAAGTATATCATCGTACGTTAATCACATTTATTAATTGTACCTTTGTATGTGTATTTTGATCATTTGTGGTTACAGTGAACTCCAGAATTATTGACACCCTTCATGAAAATGAGCAACAAAAAGTGAATAAAATAAACACTGCATCTATTGAATCAAGAAACGGTTAGAAAAACTTACTTTTCCTTACTTTTTGAAAAAAGAAAATCATTTTCATACAAACTTTTTTTTTTTAAATAGCATTTTTCTCAGAAAAACAGGAAAGAAAACAACAACATTTGACCATTTAAACATGTCCTGTTTTCCTAAGGGATAAACATGAGGTTGCACACATTTAAAGACCTCTTTCACATTAATCAACCTGGGGAAAAACAAAAAGCTTTTAACACCAGAGACAGATGGTTGTTGAACTGCACAATTCAGGTAATGGATATAAAAAATATACAAGCAATTAAAATCGTGTGCTGTGGTGAGGTAAGAACAAAATCGAACTGTTTGGTGAAAAGGGCGGACTGAATACATGTAAAATAGCACCTGATAACCACCTAAATTATGGCAGTGGATCACTGATGCTTTGTGGCTGTTTTGCAGCTAGTTGTTTGATGAAGAATGAAGGTATCATGAATTCTGCTAGCTACTAGTATATCAGGATATTTTAGCCAAAATCTGGTTGTCTCTGTCAGACGACTTAGAAGAATCTTCTAGATGGATCTCCGCCTATGCATTTGAACCCTATTAAGAACACATGGTCTAAATTGAAGAAGGCCATCCAAATGCACAAATCTAAGAATATAAAGGAGCTCGAGATGTTCTGCACAGAGGAGGTTCCATCTATAAGTGCTTTCATTAGAAAACCTTTCAAGTTTGAAGAAATAATGTGTAAAAAAAAAAAACAACCACTATACAGTGTCCCCATATGTTCAAGCACTTAACTCGCAAGCTGAAAATTTAATGGTTATACTAAAACATTCTTTATTGCATATTCATTTTATAAAAATATTTTTCCTCACTTTCATGAAGACTGCGTTTTCTCTGTTAGAGCACAAAATTATTTTGTTCACAGCCTAGGATTAATGTCCCAAGAATTAATTTACAAAGTATCCGGCGAATATACTGGAATTTAAATGAAAGTCAAATATATTAATATCACATTACCCAGAGCCTACATCTCCTTTTTATAGTAGTATATGATTCTGATTAAAAAAAAAAAAGATTAAAAAATATAAAATAAACAAAAAGCAAGCTGTTACACTGTTTTTGCTGGTCTCATTGGTTAGCAAAGGCAGAGGAAAAGGTTTAGCTGCTAGTCTCGCATACCAATATTTAAAAAAAAATAACAATAATCTTGAGTTTATTTTTAGTACAAATGTTGTTTGATCAGAAATAACCCTAGGCTACAAATTAGTTTAACACTAAAGGTACAGTTTATAGTTTTTGGTTGCTTCTAGTCCTAAAACAGTGTAATTTGTTCACTATAGATAGATAGATAGATAGAAACTTCCCTTCCACACACAATATGAGAATGCACGAAGCACAGTGTCACTTATACAGAGAATCGTGTCAGCATTTGCGCTATCACGCATCAGCTTTATTACTAGCCTACTCCTGATGGACTGTTTGACACCCAGTCAAACATATTCACTACACACTCTGTGTGTGTAGGCACAAGACAGAAAGTATTTGAATTGACTGATCTGTTTACATCAGTATATGAAAAAAATAATGACATTTGTGCTTGGGATATGTCAAGTAAAGCATGTAAACAAATCATGTGTACATTATTAGACAGTAACATTTAGTCATTTAGTCTCTCTTGTCTTACACTGTAGACTTTAAATGAAACAATGACCATGAATTAAAGTGAGAGTAAGGTAGAATGTGCAGCTACAGTACACTGAGGAAATCACATACTGTACAAATGACTATAGGCCAAATGTGAAGTCTCTCATCAAAAACACTCAGCAGTATCATCCAAGTGACAATATATGCCAGATTACATATACGGACATAGATATGATGTTGGATTTAGGCTCATTTACAAAAGAGTGCACAAATCTGAACATTTTGCAAAAGTATCTCTTAGTTACAGATACAGACCTGGGAAGTTAATGGGAGTTTAAAAGATGTAATGGCATGTTAGACCTTCATCACCAAGCTTGGTATTTGGAGACAGTGGGTATGAACTAACAAATTCATAAATATTAATGAACTATAGTACATACAGTGAAATAACCATGGTTGTTATTAATTTAGATTAAAAGCTTGAATACACATTTATGTGGGTTTAGAAAGTTGCATTATAGCTATTACCACATAAAAGTGCATGAAGAACAGTGGACCTTTAACTACTAACCAGTTTCTTTGCCTAATTGGGTTTTGTGGTCTTTTCATCAAGTAGTGTTGCTAATCTTAAAGGTGCTGGTGTCTCTTTCATCAGCTGTCCTGATCCTTCTAATGCTCTTCCTGTCTGTGCTCTGTTCCACCCCTATCAGCACATCAGTATAATGGTACAGACATGACTACTAGCAGGTCTTCAGTACTGCTAACTATATATTACATACATGGTAAAAAAAAAAAAAAAAAAAAAAAAGACTCTTATATAAGCTAATGCATTCTTAGCACTATGTCAGATTTGTTAGTTGTTATTTTGTTAGTCAGTTAATAAGAATGTTTGCTTGTTAAGCTCCTCCATAAATTAGTTTATTCTCCTTGTTTGAAGATTAAAGGAATGACTTAATCTTAATCTTCAGTGACATACAATACTGTGATTTCTAAACATGGATTCTCCACAAGCAAAGTTACAGAGAAACAAAGAAAGTACATAGGAAGTAATTTATTACGTAAATGACCACTTTTCAAAAGAGTGTGTATGACAGCTTGGAACAATGTACTAGCCAAATTCCTTTAAAAAAAAAAAAAAAAGCTGCACGAGTGTGTACCTAAAAGAAGTGATGCAGTTTTATAGATGAAGTATGGCCACACCTATATTTTGGTTTGATTTCACTGTTTGTGCTCTACAGTATTTTTTTTATGTACAAACTTTTCATTAAATTTAGAAAGCCTCTTCGCTTTACAGATTTTTCTTTATATGTGCCTAATACGTTGCACAGAATTGTGCTCACAAATGCCCTCTATGGACATTTAATGCAAAGCATGCCTGGATACAGCTCAACAGCTTTCTCTTACCCAAAACCCGGTCGATTATAGCTACCAATCACAGTGGATGGGGATGAAAGCAGAGAATAACACGGCAGATGCAACAAATAAAGTTCGATTCTAGAAATTGCCTTTTGGCAGTATTTAAAATTTTTATCGAGCAACATCAGGGCTATAAGAATGTGGAACAATGTGGACCGATTACCTGATTTCATCTATAGCCTACCTACACATCATTTAAAGTGGAGCTATTGTGTACAAGAAGTTGATACTGCCATGGTACATCATTTGTTTTTGTCATGTGATCTGTGATCAGTGCATTTTCTGTTTCGGTGTAATGACTCATTCATCTTCAGTAACCATTTTAGGTTGCAGTGGAGTCAGAACCTATCCTGGGAAGACTGGGCATGAGGCAGGAATACACTCAGGGTGGGCTACCAGTCCATCACAGGGCTCATGCACACATACATTTACACACTTATTCACATCTAGGATAATTTAGTGTAGCTAATCCACCTAAAGGCATGTTTTTGGGAGGAGGAGTTTTTGGGTGTCTCCCTCACAGACACAGGGAGAATGCATGAAACACTGCACAGGAGAGCTCGAGCTCAGGATAGAACCAGGGACCTTGGAGCGGTGTAGCAGCAATGCTATTATTTTCCATTCTCCTATCATTAATTGTTTGAATGAGTAATCGAAGTGTGTTTTGATTTCTCCCCTGGCCATAACTGTCATAAATGCTTGCTTCGTAAACCTTTGCACCCCTGAGGACTTGCACAATATAGGTCTGTAGCTCGCTAATGTCACCAATGTACAGATTTAGAAGAGGAGCACAGGGCTTAGGGTGCCATTTAGGACAGGGCCAAAGATCTCAGCCTTCAAAGAATGAAAGCTATAGATGAAATTAATTATTGTGGAAGAGTTGCCTTTGAGGTTGACCTGCCACAGAGCCCTCTGGTGGAACTGGAGCTCTGGAGTAACATGGAGAATCAATGGAGCTCACTGACCCATGGTAAACTGGAGAATCAGTACTGGTAGAACTGACAGCATTTTGCCAAGAACTTAGCTTTTCAAAAGACATCTTTGTCAGTAGTTCCTGGAGCATTTAATTGCTCTGAGGTTGTCGAGTTGCAGCTGTGTTTTGTGTTTGGTTTTAGCTTAGTCTGCGCCAGGTTGTTCTGGTGTTCTGTCTTCAATTCAGTATGTCAGTTTTTGACTGTGCTATGCCTGAATACTTGAAACTGAGTCAGGTAGAGTTTGTGCACTGACTTTGATTGAGTCTGAATTTGGACAGGTTCTGTCATGTAATATTGGCCAGTTTTTCAGTGATAGATGTTTCATTAAAACTGATCAGACCATGTCTGTGCTCTGTTTCATGCTTTGGAAGAACTGCTTTGGAAAAACCCCATAACAAACTTCTGGGCCTGAGTGTTTTGGCTTTTCAGAACAGTAAGTTTATTTTAGCTATTTACTCTGGCAATTTATTTCACTCGTAGTCAAGTAACACTCTCTGCAGAAGGAGGGGGGTAAATCCATGTGGTTCTGCAATCTGTTGCCTTTCGTTTACTATACAACCAGAGAACACCAGCAAAACCCCCAATTATCAATCTCATTCATATCCATTTATTTTAAATGTCTACATCAGATTCATACATTTCCATCATGCCAGTGCATGTGTAAGTGATAAATCAAGCACAGAGTGAAAACTTACCCTCCCTCGCTGAAACATCCCTCCCACGTACACACACTTGTCTATGTTCAACAACTCGCACCCATGCACAAATTCATTCTCACACACACATACACACAGCACACATTAGCGAGTGAGAGAGAGAGAAAGAAACAGAAGCACAGCACTCACCGTTATGGTGGGGATAGCAGTAACCAGCGAGTACACGAGGACAGGCGGTACTTTGCTGTTCTCCTCCGGACCTGGGTAAGGCTTGGAAAACGTCTTGTCGTAGCAGAAGAAACCTTGGATGTGCACGGGGAAGGTGTCCGTGTACTCAAAGTAGTACGCCAGGAGGACGGTTCCTGCCATGATCACCAGCTGGAAATAGAACATGGTCCTTAGAACCGAGAAGGAGGAGGAATACTCCAACCCTGCACTCTTACAACCACACAAACCGGCATAGGAGGGCGAGAGATAGAGAGAAATATAAAGAGAGAGAGAGAGAGAGAGAATGAAAGAGAAGGTCTTACAGAAGAGAAATGATTTTAGTATCTCTAAAGCACACAGTGTAAAAAAGGAATGAGAGAAAGGAGAAAAGCGTGTGATGAGAGACAGACAAGGTGGGAATATCTGCCAGGGGAAAGAGAGAGAGAGAAGGAGGTTGAGCCAAAAAGAGGAGGGATTGAGGGAGGGAGGGTGTGAGAGAGGGAATGCGTGTGAGCTGGCACACATTACTCTGGCAGTGTGAACCCTGTGGATGTGTGCGTGCGTATTTTTGGCTGTGTGTATAGTGCAGCGTGAGTAGAAGCCATGTGCGAATGTGATCATTAACACATTTTAAATTGATGCTGCTTTCTCTCCGCTCAGCTTCTGATTAGAACGACACACTCACTGCCGGAAAAATGTGAAGCAAGATCCGCCATGTAAAGGCCATTTATAACTCTGTGTGTGTCTGAGTATGTGTGTATGTGTGTGTTGCAGATGAGGGAAACCCTGAGGACCTTATGTTCACAGAAACACACTGTGACAATCAATTTTCCTGAAATGTCTTCCACATCCGTCCCTGGTGATGGCTGACTGTTTACTGACATGTTGTTGTGTAGAAGATGGGGCTGTGGGTGAGAGAGGGAGTATGTCCAGCACTGTGTGCAGAAAAAGGGGACGTAGAAATGTAATATCTTTTTTTCTTTAATCCAAGCTTATCACAGTTTATCACTCCATAAATAATTTTGACAATGCACTGGTAAAAATTGGAATACTTCTAAAGAGCAAAAAACACATCACACTCGATCCAAAAACAAACCCAGGATTAACGTCTGAACATTTTTTTCCCACATCTCCATTCCAATATTTTGCTCCATATTAACTCTCAGCAGCTTCAGATTTTAACACCACAAAGCAAACACGGATATAATTTCATGATTTAAACACAATTTCAGCTGTAAAAACTGTATGTACAAATGCACTAGTTAAATACTAGTTCCTCCCAGCCAGCAATTACAATTCAGCAGACCATTTTTGAAATGTTATGGTTCTAGCACATTTCAAGGACATTTTGTTTTTTTTGGGGGGTTTTATTAAAACATATTCATACAACCTTGCTGCAACATTTTGTACTTGTAGGGAAGTTAACTCAGACGTTTCCATAATGTTCATTTTTGTGCAAGCCTTATTATGTCACATGTTTTTTGAATATTGCAGGAATGTTATTTATGTAATGTTACAGCTGAACCTTATGCGAACCTGTCAGATACATTGCTGAACTTTCTAATAACGTTCTCTGGGTAATGAGGCAGCTCAAATGCACATATTTATTCTGCTTAGCATAAACTTCACTCGTTCCTAATCTCAGCATGAATCATCAGCATGATCAAGGCATATGCTGAGCCTGAAGGCACAGGCGACTGCAGAGAGATGCAGCATTTCTGAAGGTTTTAATAACCATACATAAGCAAGACAAGATGACTCAGACTAACACTAAATATGACAGTTCTGTTTCTCTCAACCTTGGAGGTGTAGACTTGCTTTTTAGACTAGTCAGCTCCCTACAATGAGTTGAAGAACAAAATCCTAAGGCATTTTAATCCAACATTTTCCTATTCATAGAATCAGTATCTGTATGCTATGACCAGTCTATAATATTGTGCAATGGATTTGTATCCCATTTCCCAGTTCAGATATTGAGTCAGGTACTGTATGAACAGACTTCAGTTATGGAGGAGGCACTCAAGCATAGTGTATAAATTTGGCAGACATGCAAGGCCCAAATGGTCCTGTGTCCCATGGGGCCAGAATCACGATGTGGGTCTCTGCTCATTCAGAAAGGAGGGGCAGTGATTCCATATGGCACTATGTCTATTTTCTGCACCTTTTTTCCATCAAAAGGCTATATTAGTCTAGAGGATTTATTGTCATTCATTTTGGTCACATTAGATGTTTGTGAGTTGGATTTTCTTAGCTAGTGCCTATGAAGTATTTATTGTTCTTTTCTCAGACATCTCAGACACCTTTTCATCTTTTCTTTGCCTTTATTGTAATTAGAGAAGGGATTTTCTTTGATATTTCCAACGTAAGCTGTAGTACCACTATGGTAAAAAAAAAAAAAATACCACTATTAAAAAAAAAAAAATTCATAATGAGCTGTGCAATAAAATATGTGGCTGTCTCATTTACTAAATTCTAGGAGAAAAAGCCTAACGTTAGCTATAAGTGTGGAAAAACAGTTTTACTCACAGTCTTGTTAGCCATCTGACAAGTTATGTAGAAAAGATCCAGTGAATTTATTCATAGCTAGCATTTTTAGTTAACTGGTTCAAAAAAAAAAAAATCAACTCTGCATCATTTTTGATTGTCGCCACCTCTAAAAAAACAAATCAATGCATATCCTTGTTTTAGCTCAGGCTCGGGAAAGCTTCTTTTTTGCTAGCAGCCTGGGTCTTGTTTCTGGTGCTGCTCAGGTTAATGGTGTGGTGTTGGGCCTTTGTTCCTGCTTAAGGCTGTTGAGTAAATCCATGATGTAAGAGTCTGAAAACTGTGCACCAAATCTGACATGGCAGCTCTAACTTTGAATTAATATTTTAGGCCTTCCAAAGTGATTGGCGTATTTTTTTTGATGACTAAATAAAGCCAGTCTTTTAATTTTTAATAAAAGAGGTACAGTACGTACTGTACTTATTGCAGAATCGACATTTGTAAAAGAATTGCAGAATTCTTTTTTTTTGGACTAAGAAATGAGTGATGTTAATGCTAATCAATTCGCACTTTCAAAATTTTTACGTTCCAAAATTTTACGTTTGGTTGGAGTCTTCCTCAATAAAGGTCATCAACTACATCATCGATACAATTTTATGCTTTATAGATAGATGTAATGGCTTCAGACTTTCTTAACTCATATTTCTTAACTCATTTTTTTGGATTGTGGTCTGTAATGCCCCTTAGAACACAGACTAATAATATGGATTATTAGTGCAACCATGAAAATAGACACCAGACTGAATTTACACTCAAATTTTCTTAAAGGAGACCATACTGTAGTGAAGTGACTTGTGGCCAAGTGCGGTGATCCATACTCGGAATTTCTGCTCTGCATTTAACCCATCCAAGTGCACACACACAGTAGTGAACACACACACCCGGCGCAGTGGGCAGCCATTTTAGCTGCGGCGCCCGGGGAGCAGTTGGGGGATCGGTGCCTTGCTCAAGGGTCTCACCTCAGTCGTGGTATTGAGGGTGGCAGAGAGCGCTGGTCATTCACCCCACCCCCAATCCCTGCCGGACCCGAGACTCGAACCCACGACCTTCGGGTTCACCTTCGGGTTACAAGTCCGACTCTCGGACCATTAGGCCATGACACTAAATATACTAAATGTTCTAATGAAATTCTGTACTAAATATTCTAATGAAATAAATGATTTTAATGCAAAAAAAGACAAACAGTAAAACTGCAACAGTATATTATTTAGCAGTTGGAAATCAGTAGAATAGACATGTGGGGGCTTTGCTTATCATGGTAAGATTCTAAAAATAATACAAGGAAAATATATTATGTATTCATTTCTAGCAAAATATTTCATCCAGAAGGCATTTACTATATTATCCTAGCCTCCAATATCCTTGCTTGGTGGTAACTCTAACTACATTTTTAAAAATAACTATCAAAATGCTCTCTAAGACCTAAGGCACTAGGAGGTTGACATACACTTTGAGGACTTGAAGACTTGAACACAACATGATATTCTGACAGTATCTCAAGTTGTCAAATGGGAAAACTCTACCCCCACATGTATCTCGAGGTATGTTCAGCCACCCTTCCACTTTAGAACAAACCTCAGCCAGTGGACATGGTAGCTTATGCAATAATCTGACTGACAGGCTTTTCTATTTATATACAGCTCATTGAAATCCTTAATTCTGACTGACAAGTGTAACTTAGAACTTAAACTTAAAACATGCAAACCTGTGTTTGGTGAAGAACGCTGGGTGGATATAGATGTTTGGATGACACATGGATCTTTGGGAGATATGGCATTCATTTGTGGTTAAAAAAAACTGAAATAGTACTGACAGATCATCTTAAAAATGGTGGCCGTTATCGTCATAACTGCCTATAATGCAGACTGAATGAAGAATGACTAGCCTTATCAATGTGCAGCACTTGGACAGCACAATGCCTAGCCTCTTATTAAAATTAACAATGTAATGTGCCACTAACAGAGCAGTCAGTACAGCCTGCTGGAAACTGCGAGAAGTGCATTTAGCAGCAGAAACACTGCTTACTGATGAATCAAGACAATGCTATATTAAAGAAATTATGGAAGTATACAAAAATGAGCTGAATAGTTTTTTTTTTTTTTTAAGTTTATTGCTTATTCGATTGCTGTAGTTTATGTGAAAGCAGGGGATATTTAAAACAAGAGAATCATGGAGAAAGTGTCTACAGGCTCCAGCAAAGGCAAAACGGCAGTAGTTTGGTGTTATAGAATGTTGTAGAATAAATTATCATGGCTATAATTTTCTTTTTTATGCGGCACTATATGCAGGACCTAATGTAGCTTCATGCTATAATACAAGTTGAGGCACTTTCATTTGTTATTTTGGACAAATGTAGGGCCCCTGTTTAAAGCATATTCCTGCTGATTTTTGTTCCCAGTCCATTCCTAATAAGCAGTTTCCATGCCAATTATACCTAGAAAAAAAGTATAAACCAAAAATAATAAAGGGCATCTAAAAAAAAGACACATAAAATCCTTTCTTACATTGTAACTTCATACAAACAAATAATTTGTTTTCCACGTAGTCGTGAAAATAAAGCAGCGCTTTTTGAGCTGAGCCACCTCAACTCCTGTGTTGCCATGTTCCATCTCCTATATCTTTTCTTTGTCCGTACATGCTTTCTGTCCTTGTCGTGCTGGTCCTCCTCCCTTCTCTACTCTCAAGCTTAGTGGGTTTTAGCTTTGCTGAATATTTCATGGAGCTGCCACAACTGATTTTGCCACATGACTGGCACACAAATGGTTGTACACTTTAATCATACATATCTGTTTTACACAGAAAAAAAAAACACTCTGTACCACAAAGAGCTAAGATTACATTTCTTATGCTTTACATTAATGAAATATTAATATATCCCAAAAACTCTCAGGATACTGACTCCAGACTTGCATTCCTCACTCTCATAACTAGACACCTTTTCCTATTCATTTTTACTCTCTTAACTGAATACCAGTAATTGCTGAATACTATTTTTATGATTTTAAAAAAAGGAATAATATGCTGAAAGGTTAAGGGCATAAAATATAACAATACACTACACTAGTGTTCAGCAGTTCTGCGTTTTCAGGTGTAGTTGGAGAGCACAGCACCAGGACCCACCATCTAAAATATCTCCACTTAGAGCTTTGGGACCCCCTCAAACACAGGCAAAGAAATAAGAATATGCTAACACACACACACACACACAAATCTACATCTACATTCTTTACTCACAGTTCACAGCTCTCATGGCTCGTTTATGTTTCTCAAATGTTTATTTCTTAGATGTAACATTACAAGAATTTCCTTTGGGATCAATAAAGTTTATCTTAATGGTTTGACTTCAGATATAATTTCTGTAGAAGGTCTTTTCATTTGCCCTCTTGCTATCTTACTCTCAAATACAGAGCAGATGTTTAGAATATCTTTTGTCCAGTTCTTGTCATATTAAGTGCCCTTCACATGTTTCTGACCCATCTGGACTAAAAAGACATGTGTGAGAATCATTGACTTTAATACTCCATTTAACACAATAATACCACAGAATCTGATAGGATAGGCCTGACCAAATCTGTAACTGCAAATCAAGACTTCTTGACAGATGATCTCTTGTCAGTCTGGATTACTAACACCATCTCCAGCACCATGACACTGAGTCTTGACACCCCTCAGGGCTCAGCTCACTGCTGTTCCTTCTGTGGACTTATGACTGCAACAAAATCCTTCTCAAATCACATCATCAGATTTGCTGATTACACAAGAGCAGCGGACCTCAGTGGTGACAGTTCACCATTCAGAAAGGAGGAGGAACCTGGTGACTGGTCTAGAAATAAAGATGTGTTACTTAGGGTCCTGACACTTCAAGCCGACTATGGGCCATGGGATGCCATTAAGCACTGGTGCCTGATCATCTGCAGTTTTTGTGGTGTGCTCCTTTTATTGGGTATATGTTATTCTTTCTTTTGTTGGAATATAGTCTACTTTCTTCTTCTGTTATGACAATGTTAAGTGTATCTTGGCTGTCAGCTGAAGCTGTGTACATATTCTAATAAAAGATGTGAAGCAATGGCCGATGACCATCAGTCAGCCATGGCTGGAGCTTGTTTTTCACATCACCTTGGTGTGTCAGAGTGAATAATTGCTGACTACTAGAAGACCTGTGGTGATCACTTTCCACTGCACATTCACAGCTCCTTATGGAATGATTACACACATTCTGGTTTGCACGTTGCAGAGTGCGTCACCTGGACTAGCCTGTTGAGCCAAAAACCCAGCGGATCTCCCTTTTCAGCAGAGACAAAGGAGAGGAAACTTCCTTCATTCCGTTCTCACTACATTCTACAGGGAATCTAAACTGAAAAAAAAAAAAAAAAGCTCATTGAATTTACTTAATTCACATTTTTCTTAAATCTGTCCGGCCACATACTCCATTTTGTTCCGTGTAGAGAGAGCATAACGTAGACCTTTAGAACTATACTTATGCATCATTACTGTTTATGCTGCTACATGTATATGCTACATATGACACTTTTTACAGTTTACAGTCCTGCTAGTAAAAATCTAAAGTAATTCAACAAGGTCTATAATTAATGATCACTTCAAATTGACATTACTGAAATTCTGAGATGATTAGAAAGTAAATTTTTTTTTTAACAGTGGACAAACCTTATTAATCTATAAGATAAAATACTGTTTGATTATATAAGGTTCTGTTTGACTGGTTCTTATTACACAAGCTCATTAAATTTATTCTCATTAAATAACTAACAAATGGCATAAAACTCAGTAGAGTTGTATTTTTCTGAATACGATTTTTAAATCTAAAATACAATGTTTAAAATCTGAAGTGGTTGCTAAACAAGTTTCACAAATTTCAAGCATTTAACAATACATTAGAACATACAATCCATTTTTCTGTTCAACCACACAGACACATCCGACAATTCCTCTAGATGACCTTGCGTCCCTGGTTAAGCTTGAGTTCTGTTTATTAAGCAGGTTGCATTTGGTTGGCAATGTCACTAATATATCATGCTAATATGATCTGATGTCACAATATTAGATTTATGCTGTGTTAAAGACTTTCTAATGTGCCACATTTATTCATTGTAAAAAAACAGTGATTACAGTGCATAAGTACTGCACCTGTTCAAAATTGTACGCTCAGTGAGAATATATGAACAGTACACTATATAGCCAAAAGTATATAGCTCTGACCTCAACCCACCGAACACCTTTGTGATGTTTGCATATTTTTTCAAATATTACAACAAAACCTTTGTAAAATAAAAACAAAATACACCCCAAACTATTAAACAATCCGAAAGTTTGTGAGATACACATGTTCCAAAATGCCAGATAGAAGCTTATAATAATCAGGTCATGATATGTAGCTACTACTATATACTGTGCTTTGTCATGATCTGCAAGGTTCTGTGCATTTACTGTATTGTAGAATGATAAAGGCAATGGGAGATAATGAATTCAGGAAGAAACTGTTGCCAGAAAAGTAACGTAAAATTAGCTCACTTTCATTCTTGGCAAGCAAGAAGCTTGAGCACTAGGTGCTCAGTTTGGAGCATTTGTTATTTACAGGCAGTTGCCAAAATTGTGTTCGCTTGGCTGTGCAGCATATACAGTATAGAGCATGATATTAAATTGTTAGCATGGGTTCTGTTTTCGACTCTATGTGATGTAATGAGAGGGAACTGCCCTACACAGTATCTACACTATCTGACAAACTGACAAACATATTTTGTAAGCAGGTCATTAGTTAGCTTGTCATTTTAGACCTTACTGTAATAGGCTATAGTATGCATTAGGGACAGTATTTGTTACCTGTAAAAGTGGTTGCCTAGAATGGCTTAGACTAGAGATAAAATACTTTTACTATTAATTACATCAGATGTGCACCAAAAGAGTACTCAAAAAAAACCAACTATTTAAAATGTAACTTTTATTACCATGCAGATTTCTAACATAACAGCATTGAAATTAAAGATAAATAATAAAGTTTTTTTTCCTGGGCCTCACTGAGATTGCTTCTGGATGAAATGATTTTAAAAACCTGAAATAGATTTCGGGAAGTGGGATGCTGAGGTTCGGAGTGCTGTGTTCGGCTGTGTGGTGGACAGGACGCTTCCGTGGGAGGAAGAAAGGGAGAGCATGGGGGAGGCGGAGGAGGAACGCAGCTCTAGTAGAATGAGTGAAAAGCACAGAATTGGAGGCCAGTGCATAGAGGGAGGGAAGGAAGGAGAGTGGGATGTTGGCATATGAAGGTTTTCATTTTGCTAGTATTGGAGTGTGGTGAATTTGTTTGGAGGCTTTGTGTGTGTATGTGTGTGCCCATGTGCATGTATGGGCTTAAAGAAGAGGAAGCCAAAGGATAGAAACAGGTTTGATCCTCCTTCGAGATCTTGGCTGAATTATACTGTGTAACAGTTTGTGTATATTCTCATGCAGGAAATATGGGGTGTGTTCTTTATTTCTTTTATTATGTCGGAGTAGGAGTTTACATTTCCTCTATCTAATCTCATTTTCTCTCCCACTCAGCACATAAAAGGCATTAAAAGTAATTCAGGATTGCCTGGCTGATTGCACAGCAGGGTGGTTTTGTGCATGTTTTCATTTGAAAGACTTATTGCCTGTGACGTGTGTAAGTGAACACGTGTTCTCTTGCACCCAATATAGATATATTTTTAGAGAAGAGGATGGTAGCCAGACACACGTTGCGCAAGGTGTGTGATCCCACAGTATGGTGCTAATAAGATGGTGTGTTTGTGTGTGTGTGTGTTTATGGCGTGTGTGTATATGTGTGGTGTGTGTTTCCCTCTCTTTCTGTATGTGTCTATCAGTAGTCATGTCTATCAGTAGAAATAGAATAGAAGGTTTTTACATTTTCCAAGATTAAAATTCATAATTTATGTGACTTTATTTCTCTGTAATCAAGAGAGGGTTAATACACCACAGTGGACATAAGCAGTATTGCACCAATAAAATAAGAAAACACATATTATTCCAACAGTGCCCTCCATTGGCATTTGCAAGAATCGTGTTTCGTCTAGTGCATCAAATCCTATTATGGATAATATGCATGAGAGATTTTCAAAAGCTTGAGGTTATGAGATCTAAAGTTTATAAGGAATGCATGCTCCTACATTTCAGGTGAGTAATAAGCACAGGGTATAGAGTTTGTGTGATCAATTTAATATTACAAACTTCTTGCAAAACCACTGCACAGAAAATGCACAATTGTAACACTCAAGAATTCAATATAAGATAATCAATATAAGATAATGAACAAACAGAATAAGCCAGTCACAAAACACACACACACACGCACGATAGCAAAGACAAATACATAGGAAAGTGTGCAGATAGACAGACAGTGAATAATACAGCCAATCGGTCTCCACAGTAACAGCAGCAGAGATTTCAGTGTGTGTGTGTGTGTGTGTGTGTCTGTCTTTGTCTGTCTGTTTCTGTGTGCCTAATAATTTAGCTACAACACATGACTCAATGTTACCCTACAAACATAACAATACAAGTGTGTGGGTTTGAGTGTCTCACATTCTAGACAAGCAAAGTCACACAGCTCCTTTTGGTTAAGCCTTTCAAAGTGAATTCCAATCACATACCACCTCATGTAAAAGAGACATGTTCAAGCTAATTTAAAAATGCAGTTAGCTTTGCTAAAACTTAGCTAAGTCTTGCTAAGTCTATAATCTTAGCTTAGTAGCTAAGATGATAGCTTGCTACATTAAGCTAAATGGCAAAATTAGTTTGGCTACATTAAAGCTATATCCATGACTGATGTCACTTCTTCTGCTAATTACAACAACTAATTAATTGTTAATTTGTAACACATTTTATGAAAATAAATAAAGTCCATGAACACTAGCTTCATTGGAAAACTTGCATTGATTTGAAAAGTAACTCCATAAATATAACTGAATACAAAAACTGATTAGAGTAAGTTAAGAAAAATGCTTTTATTTATTTCCTTAAGTATCACTCAGCGCAAACACCCTGAATTTTCAGCTCTATCTCCTGGAAGGCCTGAACAGGTGGAACCAGGACCGGGCAGCAGCTT
>CM075015.1:12430425-12443126 GCA_037576675.1 Pangasius sanitwongsei | reverse complement strand
ATGTTTCTGTAGACTATCAGTTGTAATTTCAAAAATTTAATTCAAAATTTAGTTCTTGTCTGAGGTGGGACTCGAACCGGCGTCCTCTTGTTGGCAGCATGAACGGAATTTTGACCGGAATTTTGCAAAAAAAAAAGCATGTTTTCTGAGAAAAATTACAAAACAGATGCCTACAAATCACTTATTTCTCTTTATTTCTCCTTTCTCTCTCATTTTTCCTTCTTCCCCCTCTTAAACAGACTATTGATCCCCAGCTTTGGCGCACTGAGCTAACTCTATGGGATGGGATTTGGGAGTGTTGCAGTGCTTATGAACCGGGAAGACTCAGAGCCAACGGCTGAACTCAAAAGCGCCGCAGCGCGGCGGAAAAACAACTCAAAGTGGCCTTCCTAGTGGCCGAACTTTAAAGCACCAAATGGGAGAGAATACTCCCTCTTATATCTGAGCTCCCCTGTCTTTCTTTCCCTCAATAATCTCTTTCCCTATCCTTTTCCTTCTAAACTTAAATATTTTATTTTGTTTTCTTTTATTTCTTTTCTACTTATGCAAAATCACCGCGCAGAGTAGCGCGCCGCTGCTCTGTTACCTGGCACAGCTGTATATCCGCACGCGGAGTGAGGCAATCAGAGGGCTTATAAAGAGGCACGACCAGGTGCTGCACGTTTACGCTGATTACCTTCCTGAGATCGCTGCGTTATAAAAGCCCGTGCAAGTGGCCGTGGATCTGCCTAAGAAGGCACCTGCCGCGTTACACATACTAATCTGTTAAAGCCAAAACAAGAGTAAAAATGTGATCGGGCACTTGCACAGCCTACTCATGTACTGCACAAAATCAGTAATTATACCTACCGCAGCCAGATTGTTGACTATAGTCTTAATTTCTATTACCTTGCCTTTTTCTCCATTCCTTTGACAAAAACAACATATCAGATTACTATGCACACACAAACTATTGCACTATCTAACCTGGCACATACAAGTTAGATATTTGTCTGAACATATTGTGTAAAAAGAAAGACTTAAAATTACATTATCATACTCCAGTTCTGCCATCAACCCCAACCTTCTCAGGGCTCAAGGCCTTGTCATTTTAAGACCCAGAAAAAGTTGCTTCTTGAGGTTCGCCTCCCTGGGACAGGTGTACCAGTCTGAGGTTCTACCCTTTGGGCCGTCTCTAGCCTCATGGGGTTGCTTAAGATGCATGCAGGCTGCCTTGTCACCTCTGATGGCCAGAGGATCCTTCCATACTTGAAGGACTGGCTCCTCAGTGGCTCCACCAGAGAGCAGGCTCTCTGTGGGGCACAAGGTCTAAGAACAGCCTCCATTTCACATGGAAACTCCTCAATTGGGCTCAGTGATGACTAGCCTCACTGAGCAGTGAGGCCATTGTCCAGACCACACATACATCCAGGAGAATGGCGCCTTCACACAGAACCAGATCTGGGAAAAATTCAGCCAGGCACAAGACCTCTTTGCCAATGCAGAGTCAACTCATTGTCAAGTGTGGTTCTCCCTAGCAGAACTAGGGAGATGATGCACTAGCCTAAGACTGGCCACACACCCTACTATATGCAGTTCCACCTTGTTCGCTCATTCAACCCACACTGCACAGAATCCAGCAGTCAAACCATAGAGTTCTACTCATGTCCTCGAAATGGCTTTAGAGTATATTTAGAGTATATACTGCATCACTGTCATTTCATGACTGTTGAAGCTCTTGGCATGGTGTGTACATGCACAAGAGCATATTCTTGTGTAATCACTGCCCGTGGCGATTATCTGATATTCGTAAAACCACACAGTTAGCGAAACTAGCAATTTCTGTCTTTTTCTCTTTCATTTAATCCATTTTCCCCTTTAAACAGTTCTCTTTTCTTCTCAGGCTTAAGAAGGTTATAGGACGGCTATGCAGCCTTTATGCTAAAAGGACTATTGCTCACTAGCTAACATGCTTGAGTTGAAATGACATGGCAAGATATCTATGTCTTTTTTTGCCCAACCTACCATTGGTGATATGATAAATGCACTGTTTAGGCTAACTGTTGGATAACAAGAATAAAGAAAATGCTAGGGAAAACGTTACATTACCTAATATTTCCAGTTTGCTGGGTTGAGGGCACCTGGTGATCCTGTTTTGTTTTATTTCCTGCCTTCTTTTTCCACATATACTCCACCAGCTAACTGTACTCAACTTAATGATCTACCTGTGATTAAATCTTTTTTTAAAAAAGAAACAAGTAATGTGCGCATGTTAAAATGGTTTACCAACTCAGACTTTTTCCTGCATGCTCCAAACTAATGCTGGAAAGTTATGACCTACCAATTATAATCACACTGTTCATCAACTATAACTCAACCAGCACACAACTCTCTCTCTACCTCTAATCTCATTGTACTTTAACAGCTAAATTTTCACTACAATACTTGTACAACATGCACTGCCTACAATGTATCTTCATCTCAACATGCCATCACATCATCACTTTTTTTTTTCTTAATTTTTACATATGGAAAAATTGTGCATATGACAAAGAAAAATTTCATAGTAGAAAAGTAATATAGTTGCTAAATCAATATCAAATGTCAACACAATACATAATTATGTGATATCAAAATCCTAGTGTAATATACTATATGGCCAAAAGAATATGGACACCATCTCACCATCACGCCAATATGAAGGTTTTCCCCAAACTGTTGCCACAAAGTTGGAAGCACACAATTGTCTATAATGTCTTTGTGTGGTGTAGCATTCAGATTTCCCTTCACTGGAACTAAACAGTGCAAAACATGTTCCAGCATGACTGTGCCTCTGTGCACAATGGGAGGTCCATAGAGACATGATTTGCCAAGGTTGTAGTGGAAGACCTTGTGTGGCCTGCACAAAGGTGGCCCTGACCTCAACCCCACTGAACCAGTTTAGGATGAACTGGAACATGTACCACGCACCAGGCCTTCTCATCCAACATCATTGCCTGACCTCACTAATATTCTTGTACCTGAATGAGCTCAAATCCCCACAGACATATTCCAAAATCCAGTGGAAAGCCTTCCCAGAAGAATGGAGGTGTTTATAGCAGCAAAGTGGGGTCCAACTCTGGAATGGGATGTTCAACAAGCTCATATGGGTGTGTGATGGTCAGGTGTCCACATATTTTTGGGCATATAGTGTAGTTACTCGTAAGCACCATAGAAAAATCATAGTAGATCATGGTTAAATTGTGTAATAAACATAATTGCCATGAAGTACCACAGGATAACCATGTTTAATCATGGTACCATTATATAGTACTATAGTTAAACAATAGTGGCATCATATTTATTATGAAGTACTATAGTAAACCATGGTAAACTATAGGGAATTTATCTAAGGTACAGAATCTAAAGAAGGTATAAACATGAAGTATTTGAAAAGGCAACTACATTGTAACATTCCATGTCTAAAACCATAAAGTTGTACGAATCATATTTTCAGTAAGTTTGAAAACATTTCTGAAATTATTTTGGTATCGTCATGAAATGGTGTTGACATTGATGAGAGAATGGTGTGATCTAGATGCTGTCAAATTTCATCCAGCAGCTCACTGGATAAAAATGTCATGGTTGATACAGGCACTTTTGTTTACCTTAGTTGTGCACTAACCATCAATATCAGACCAAAACAGCCTAGACCAATCTAACATCTGGATAGGTTTGGACAGGTCACTCTCCTTATCATATAACCAAATGTTGCATGAGTAAAATAGGAACTAAATAAAAGGCAAAACACTGACTCATTAAAAGACTTTTATTTTGGTGATTCCATAGTCTGCTCGTTGATTGATATACTAGTTCAGCTCCTCACAGTCTACAAAATCTGGATAAAATAATGGCTTCATTAACTGTAGCTATTCTTATGCCCCAAATAGCAAATTTCTGACAGTTTTATTGGACTAAACTCCTTTTAGGTTTTCCAACAACAAGGGTCACATCTGTCAATGACTGGCACTGCAACCTCAACTGTCAAATCAGTTTGGCTCAAAGTATTTGACCAGCTGTTTCTTCTCTCCTCTCTGATAATGCAGTATTAGCATCACTGTTATGATATTTGTAAAGCATTTTGCAAAAGCCATTCAGGTACACTGTATCCATATTGATTTTAGCAGACATGTAGCTCTCAACACTGTATGTGTATCACATCACATCCCCATCCAGTTTTATGAATTTGCAGCTCGAATATGAACTCCATTTCAAATTGATTTTCTAAATCAGTCATGTGTGTATGTTGTACTTCTGAACTTAACAGTAATGTATACATCCAAAACAGGCAACAGTCTTCCAAGAACTAGACTTCAATCATTGGCTTCATTTCAAGAATCCTGACCTGTGTGCCTCTGTGTTAATACAACTGCTATAACAGTGTTGCTTCATGGTTAAAGCTCTGTGCTGGTGACCAGAAGGTTACAGTTCATACTCCAGAAGTGCCACATTGCAAGTTTTTAATCCTACGCTGCGTGTATACACTGCCTGTATGCTTAAATCCTGCCTCAAGTACATCACCATGAATAAAACTGTCTGCCAAATGAACATGCATGATTGTTGAAAAGTTTGGAAACACCTGCCATATTTTATTAATGCTCTAACAACTGCACACCAACTTGGTCCACTAAACACAAAGTGAAAGAGGAGGCATGGGAGATATGGCACACCAGCACAGCTCACTTCCCACAGTCACACTACATACTTACTGCCCTGAAATATGCCCCACCTTCTGTACTTCTGGGAGTACATAACTCGTCATTGGTTCAATTTTTTTAATCAAGACAGAACACACTGCTTTACACAAATAATTGGTAATTACACATAAATAGCTCTAGTGAGTAAATAGAGTAAATATACGAACATTCAATCAGGCTGAAAAACAACCTGAGTTAAATGAGCACTTTGTGTTTGCTGGGTAATAATAGAGTAGCCCCATTAATTGTTTTTTCACAGTACTTCGTAGTACTGGGTTTTCACAGTAGCCACACACAAACAATATATCATTTGTGCATTACTGAGCAATGCTGGGATAAAATTAAATAGTATCATGTCATCTTTGACCAGAGATTCTGGAAAATTTAACTTCTGTCTCATTTAAAGCAGATAACTGATGAGTCCCTCTTACACCTACCTAAGCTTAACCAAGAATTTTTTTTATTTGTTTCATTCTTTTAACTTAGATTTATTTCATTCATAAATGTTCAGACAAATTTTTCAAAGGTAATTATAATTGAAAAAGCATAAGGGCCTTGCTCAAGGACCCAACACTGATTCTCTAGTCGTCCTCAGATTTACATTCACAGCCTTCATGATCGCTTTCTCAGAATATTAACCACTGAATTGACACCACTCTTATCACTTGTTTGTTCAAAATTACATATAGGTTTTAAGATGTTGTGTAAAATGTGCAGTGTATAGTAACATCTGTGAATGCTTACAGAAAGTTACCAAATTAGTTTAAAAAGGCTCTAAATTATAGACAAAGGAAGCTAATTTACAGAGTCTAGAAAGGCCATTTGTTAATATTTTTGTCCTGTAAACCCATGACCAAAACATATTTCTGTTGTGATTCTGAGAAACCAGCTCCAGTTAACAGTTCCTATTAAGTGCATTTCTGGTGCCATTTTTTGTTCCACAACAAACAGTAAACACATTTGCCGCATCAGAGGTGTAAAAAAAAAAGTGATCGCCAGGTCCATGGTTGCTGACTCACCTCCACGAACAGGAAGCATGGCACAATGGAGGTACTGCTCTTAACACCAGGCTTTTCCTCGGCTGCCATATTGTATCGCTCTTTCTCTGTACAGATTCTGCTTTATCTCCTACGTCTCACACCTAAAGAAGAGGAAAGCAGTGTTCGCCTGAGACCAACACAACACAACAATATAAACATTGTATGACCTATGAAGCATCATTGCTAAATATGCCCTTGCCACTCATGTGTCAAATGTCCTGGAATATCTCATGCAAAATTCATTACATGAAAATACATACATTTCATTCATTACATTTATCGATTTGAATTAAGCGCCTGGCTGAACTGTAGAATGAAATCACTGAAACCTGCCACGTATTTATAGACTATCATTCCTTGGGTTAGGAAAATGTCAAATTAATTTCCTTAGGTATTTAAAAAAAAATTGTTAGATTAAGGCCGCTTGTTAAACACCTAAATTTAACACCACCAAACTATTAACTTGGAAATTACTGTTTATTTAAAAAATGTGATGGAAATTTACTAAACTGCTCATCATTGCCCAAATTGGGCTAGTTTAAAAATGGCAGCTGCAGAGATCTTGTTTTACAGCAAATAAACAGAAATAAATCTAATAAATAAACGCAAACACTTACAAGGCAAAGACTAAGTGCATACAGTGTGTCTATGATGTACAGAACCATTTTTATTGTAAGATATTACAATTGCAAAGATTGGGAGAGGGAAAGCAGGAATTACGGAGTGGATAATATCCCTATACCAGAAATGTGTCTGCACCATGGTGACCTTGTTTCCCATGAAAAGACTGAGAAAAAGAAGGAAAAATAACCCTTTCCAGTGCCCATTATCTAATATATTTCATGTGGTTTTGGGCTGGACATTTTGCTGAAACCTCGCAACCATGGTTAATGATATTAGCTCTTTGGCAAACACACCCACTGCATCAAATATAGGTACAGCTAAAACTGCTTGAAAAGAGCTATTTCACTGTATGCCAGATGATAACTCTCAAGTAACAATGATGGGGTTACTTTAAAAATTCACGAGATAGTAGTTCATAGCATAAGTCAAGCGTCATAGCTTCTAGACACCAAAATCTATGGTCACAAGCCACTGCTGGATGAATTACAAACTTAACTGCTGAATGGCCATTTCTAGTACTAGGATGTTGCCCAGTGAATTCTGCCTTCGTTTATACACAAGAAATCAGATCAGTTCAAAGACCTTGGCTAAATATGATTCATTTATAAATATACTCTATCTTTTACTCTGAGTTGTAAAAGAATATTCAAGGGGTGACATGGTTAAGGTGAATAAAAAAAGATGAAGCATTCGTCTGCACATGCTTCCTTAAGTGGTGAACTGAGAATAAACACATACTCAGGTAACAAAATACAAGAAAAACAGTAGGACATTTATTGCACAGAAAGACATTTTCATTTGCATGAAAGGATTAGAGATTTGTGGCTCTTTTCAGAAATAGCTAAGACATTGTTCCTGAAAATGCAAATTTCCCAAACATTGTGTGTGTGTGTGTGTGTTAGGTCTAGACTGATGACTTAAAAAGGCAGCATGGTAGAATATTTACAAAATATTAATTCTGAGATTAATGTCTGTGGAAAAAAGAGAAAGTAAAATAAGGAGAAAGGATAGTAAATGTGGACAAATAAACGTGTGAAATCTCTGATGGAGAGCTTGAGCTTCTCAGAGCAGCCTGAGGGTTGGTTATAGAATAAAATGAAGAGCAATTCATCTTCAAGCCCATTTCCATCAAAATCAGTTTTCCCAATGCTGGATGGATAGTGTTGTCGCTAAAGATGTGACTATAACATTAAGAGGAATGAAATATCAGAGTAAGAAACAACCAAACTGTGTTCAACCATTGTTTCTCTCTCTCTCCCTCTCTCTCTCGCTCTCTCTATATGTGTGTGTTCGTCTGTATTTCCTTTTTATTAAGTTTTAGTCTGAGTAGAGGTGCCACTAATCTAATTGATCATTCCATCCATCAGGGCCTACAACACAGACAGAGAGCATGCAGCCACATTAACAAACCACATCAACATCACATTAACATCACTGCCAAAAATAAATGAAAAAGAAGAGAAAGACACAGGGAAATAGAAGGGACACATTAACAAAAAATACTATGTATCTGGTAATGGGATAAAAAGCAAAATATATATATATAAATATATATTTATAATACAAAAAAGATCTTCTGCCATTATTTTATTATGATTATACCTGGATATATGTTTCCGCTCATACAGACAGAATGACTTCAGTACTCAAGTAGTCCCTTTCATCTTCCTATCCTTTGCTCAACTCTTCTTGTAATTCCATTTTCTATCTCCCTCTCTCTTTCAAACATAATGTGCAGGGAGCCAGATGGAGCTTGTAATTTCCTTGGCTGCAGTCGTTGGATTGAATGATGTGTTGTCTGTTGTACTATTGCTTTAGCATTTGATTGGAGAATGCTGTGTCTGTCATAATGTTGTAAATTCACATTTGTCAGGCAATTCCTAGCAACACACACACACACACACACACACACACTTGCAGCCTACTCTCGAAATTAGTATTCCTATCTATTAATAGTTATCTGGAAAGAAAGACACAAAGAGGAAAAAAGCAAGAGACAAAAAAGTACATCATAAGATTTTGCCAAGCAGGTTAATTAGAACTGGCATATGGGGAATACTGTGTCCTGTCTCTCCATCTTTCTGTCTCCCTGTCTTTCCTTGGCTACCTCTATTTCACTGATAGATATGTAGGTTACGCAGGCATATTAAAGTCATGCACAGAACAATAGTGAGCAAACTGCTGCAGGATAGAGACAATGCATTATGCACAGATGCACAGACAAACACACACATGCTCGCTCAGACAGCCCCCCTCACCTCATGCACACGGCTGCCGTGGTGATGGATTCCTATGCAGCAGCCATGGTGGAGGAGGGTCTCACAACTGATTCCAGCTCCGGCACACAAGCTTTCCTTGCTCTCTTCTTGCTCTTTTTTCTTCTTCTTTCTTTCCCTTGCTGCCCTCCTTCTTTGCTCTGCCTACACAGGCTGGCTCTGAATGATGGGTCCTCTCGCTCAGTAGCGACATACACACTCATATGTGGCATGCACGCTTGTCCTTCCTTAATGAGGCTGTCCAGAAAGCGACAGATAAACTGGGAACCCACTGGCTCTGCTGCAGCTCTCCAGCACCGCTGCAGAGAGGTGGGGAATGTGTGTGTGTGTGTGCTAGTGCATGTGTGTGTGTGAAATTGAGAGCGGGTGAGAAGCTGAGGGCAGGGCATGGGAGGATCTCATTTGTGTTTGAAGCAAGCACGCCCCCCTCTCCCTCCATCCATGTTCTCTGGAGATACAGTTATGACCGCATTCACTGTAGTGAAAATGGGTTTATCAATATTGATCTGCACCTGGTCAGCTTTCATCAAGCTTGTGTTTTTGTGTGAGAAAGAAAGAGAGAATAATACAGGTCAGTGGCTATGAAACTGAAAAGCATATATGAGCACATTTCACTTTTTTGCTGAACCTCAAGCAGGGAAATTTAGGAGGTACATTTCTTCTCACTGACTCACTGATTGAATGACGGGGGGCCCCACTGGGAAAATATGCATGTCCCGTATAATTGAAGAAAGATATATGTAGATATAGTATATCTCCTCATATCCTCATGCCCACTAAAATTTCAAAATATACATTATATAGTGTGATATATATATATATATATATATATATATATATATATATGTGTGTGTGTGTGTGTGTGTGTGTAATGAAACAGTGTATATTTTTAATAATGCCACATCATGTATATGTAGGCTTCTATTTGAAATTATATCAACACATACTGTATATAAATATATTTCCTTTGCATATATGCCAGGACATCTCGATGAGCTCGGAGAAGACGAGTAGCAAGAACTCCATCATCATTCATATTCTGACAAACTCACACCTTTTGTGCTATGATAATTCCCACCTCCTGTGCAAGCAGTGCTTACAAGCAGTCTGACAATTGGACAAATGAAAAGCTAGATTCTGGAAAGTGGAGACAAATATCCAGGAAGGGAGGTTTGTCTGTTTTTTGGGGAATATAAAGATAAAGGGAAAAGGGGGAAAAAAAGGTAAAGGCCCAGTAACACTAGCTATTTGTCAGAGAAACTTTGCAAGTGAAAGTACTTTCTTTGCAGTGTTCGATGGTTTATCGCTACAGACCTACGGTGTGAAACTTTGACACTGCTGAAATTTGGAGCAAGAATTTGCATAATCAACCAGTAGCACAACTAGTTTGGCTGTGACCTCTGAAGGGTTGGTCCTAAGTATAGCAGCACAGAAGATCAAAAATGGAGGAAGTGTTCATTTTTGCAGTGTGCAGACACGAGACTTGATATATTTGCTAAAATTAACTTGTGAAGGCAGAGCTAATAATACTGTGTTGTCTAATTCAAGCCACATTTTCACAGACCACAGCTAAAAAGCTGATTCAGAGCTAAAACGTTGATTCACAGCAAAATTGTTGACTCCGCCAAAGCAGAGCAATATACTGTATATATCGGTGATATATTGCGATGAGATATATATCATATTAAACCTTATTATATTATACAAACCTGCATACACACAAGTTGCCTACATTTGTATATAAAATAAAAATAATAATAATAATAATAATAATAATCCCTGTTTTTTACCGGTTGTTGCTTTTGATTTGAGAGACCAATAGGTCCACAATGCTTTGTAGATCTGGTACATTTTTCCTGCCTCATACATTTTTACATTCACACATTGCGTGGCAGAAGATTGCTAGTCTCTGAGCAGTAAAGTTTAAATGAGAATATTAAAGAGATCTCCTGAAAAGCCTTTATCAGAGGTTCGGCTATGAGTAATGCTCCTTCTGTGTGTAATCTATTGTGTCTGTGCATTATCATTTGCTATAAACAGTGGGAGGCTAACTGGCCAGCAGCACCAGAGACCTGGCTGTCTAGGCTACTTGACCCGCTTAAGAGATATTTTGGTTCATTGCTGTTCAAAAACACTAGAGAGCTTGCTCTTATTTTAGTTTTGAAAACCAGAAAATGGACTAAATGACTAATGCAGAAAAAGTATTAACCTGAAAATAGCAGGCACATAAAAAAAAAACTGATAATTCTTTAGCATACACAGCTAAAGCTGAAGACCTGGTAATGGCCCAGTAAGGAGCACTGTGTAAATTACTGTGTAATAACCCTTGTGACCTTAGGGTTCTATATAGCAGATGTGTGTGTGTGGGTGTGGGTGTGTGTGTGTATGTGGGTGTGTACAACTACAGTCCCCAGAGCATCTCTCTTCCTTCAGACAGCTTGAGTGCTACTGAAACACCATTATAGAGGGGGGTTTTGAGAAAGGGGCGTAGAATGTGATTTTATGTTACTACGGCAACCTTGCATCCTCTGAGGCTGATGCAAGCTTTAGGTTACTCAGATACAACTGAAATACAGTGGGAAAGCTTGCATATAATTATGAAAATATAAATGATGTACAATGCATGTATGCACACATTCACAACCACATTTTATCTTAACACCTATGTGGCTCAATTTATTCACATCCATTTTTAAAAAATTTTTTTAATCTTAATGCCTATGGGCTATTTATGCCATTCAGTAACAGAATCATTAGACCAATAGCATTTGAATGCACACACGCAGTGCCCTGGTCTAGACATGCCCAGACTGCATAGTATATTCATAGCATATTCAATTTCATAAGTAAATATTCTGCAGTCTAGACAGACAGCTGTAGTAGAATGAACACAAAATGGATAAGATAGATGCGTTTTCAAGTGTGCATTCTTTCAATTTTCGCCCTCATGATATCTGAAATACAGTTTCAGATATGGTTCTTCGGCACTGGCGCGCCTTTTTCTCTTTTATACCCTTTTGAGTATGAATAACAAAGTATAAATAACATATATCAGGACATCAAGATTCAAAAACATGAGGCCTATTATTTTCTTATCTACATTAAAATTCAGAATTTTACCTTTTTAAACCAGAATTATAATGCTCTATTGTGAAATATAGCACAATGTAAAATGTGTAAACCAAATAAAATAACTTCTGACATAGCTAACAAATCTTTCCTGCACTACTCTTTGAAATTATAACCAATAATTATAGCCTTGCTTAATGCCATGCAAATGGAAAGGCTGAGTATGTTGCAACAGATTCTAAATTATTCACTCACCTTTGAATCATTTGCACCTCACTGAATTCAACCAGGAGTCATGTGACCATTTCCCTCTTACAGTACATCGCTCAAACACCACTCTGATCATAGCTACAGCAGTTCACATTATGTGCGAGGTTGTTCCAGTGACAGTGGACGAGGATTGGCTGTGACGTTCCATAATAGAGAGCAGCTCATTTAATTATAGCCTGCTTGTTTTCCTATAACATCTCAAATGTTTTCTTGTTCCAGCAAAAATTGCTATGAATATTTTTATTTTTATTCTGCCCACAAGAAGTGATTACCCTATTTTATACAAAAAGCCAGATGGACAGCTGAGGTATAATGCACCGAGTGAGCTATTACATTAATAACATGCAAATCTATTCTGTCTATGGCTCATTAAAATTCATGGCACAGCAAGGCAGCAAGGTTGTGAGGGTCAGAGCAAACAAAAGTTACCAGGAACAGGTTGCGCACTTGCACTGAGGGATTTGCTTCCGCCAAATTTCCAGGTATTTTTTCCGAGTAATTTTTACCAACTGAGGGTGTACATACACTTGCACCTTCAGTTGGTGTACTAATGAATTCTGAATAGGTGGAACAGTTAAACTGTATCTAACAGTATAAATGTGATGCTTTATATATTTATATATATATATATATATATATATATATATATATATATATATATATATATATATATATATATGGGGCAAGAGTAGGATGGAGAAGAGAGA
>CM075015.1:12407771-12430325 GCA_037576675.1 Pangasius sanitwongsei | reverse complement strand
TTTTTATATATATATATATATATATATATATATATATATATATATATATATATATATATATATATATATATATATTTGGGGCAATTCTTGGCTGCAGCAGTGAGCAATGTTAAGTGGAAAGCACAAGAGATTTGCTCCACATCCACTGTACATATAAAGCTACTTAAAATAGCGTTGCATTTTTTTCTCTGAAATTTAAATAGTGTTGCAGTTTTTATGTATTTTCCCTACAGATTTCAGTTTTAACTGGGAAAAAAGACTCTAACATCTAGACATCTAACATTTCTCCATTAAGGGTTCTTTGGTTTATCCCATTGGGGAACAAAAGGTTTCCTTTTCAGAAAAGGTCCCAAGTGGAACCTCCTTAGAAAGCCATCTGGAGAACCCTTGAGGAACCTTTCCTCTGAGAATATAGAGCAATTCTTGCCCTTGATTGTCCTTAATAAAGTCAGAATCTGTTAATGACCTGAATGTCTCTGGGCAACAGGGAACCCCTAATGAATTCTCCTTTAAATTATGCTCAATGTCTTTGTAAGACTTCTTTGGATTGGGCTTGTTTGTTGGCTTACTGGTAGTAAAAGGTGGATAATTAATGGCCTCTGATTCAACTGTCATGATTGTACAGTATAGAATTTGTAACCTTATAAATATTTTAAATGCTTAAAAATATTTATCATCATGGCCACAGCATGTTGTCTTCTTTAGTTTAGGCTATTCTGATTTTGAGGCTGTTCGTTCATGCACAAGCAGAACAGGCTAAACACAAGAAGGGACCATTGAAGATATTTAAATATATTAAGGTTGTTGTTCATTTCGTTTCATTTCCTTGCTGGGCTTATTTCATGCAATTTTTTCTTGCTAGTTTAATTTCTCAATAATAAGCAGATGGTGATCAACTATCATCATTTATATAAGAATAAGGACAGAAAACATGGCTAGTCTCAAAATATGGTGTGTTTCAGGACCAAAGCTAATCAATCATGGGGGAGAACATTCCTTCCAACACAGCCGTTCTTAAGAAAGCAGTCAATTGCCTAATTACTGAGACAAGTTAGGCTAGTTAACATTTGCTAATATCGTTTGCTAACCTGGTCTGATGATCTTACGGTGCCGAACAAACGAACAAATAAGTAAATGTGCATACACACAGTTGCCTATAATCACTGGCTATTTTTAACAGAGTCATGGTAATGTGTGTGGTCCTTGTATGAGTGTTTCAGCATTGCTGGGATTTTTAACACTATATATTCTTACTGGATACGTCATTAGATGCATACCTCTTTATTCCACATTGTCTATGTATAGTTAGAGGCCAAAGCTTTTCCATGCAGTCTTTGTTAAACATCCTAAGTTTTGATTTATGTCCTGTGTTTGAGGACAAATGTAGACTATGATGGAGAAAAAGCAGAAAGGCAGTGTGGAGAAACTGCAGTAGAAGGAGATAAATTCTGTGCTTGCAGTTGTAGAAAGGTGTTTTAAAAAATCTAATTTTCCACTGTGATCAGGAGAGATGTTCTAATCCACATAAAGGGAAATGTTGGCTGGCAAAAGATGACTTCCTTTAATACTACAGTGAACAACCAAGCTAGCTAGCTAACATTTGTAACACTTTAGCTACATGGCATGTGCATATTCTACTACATACTGGTGGCCCAAAAACTTTGGTGGGTGCTTCTGAGTGTTTTTTAGTGCTGCTAGCTTTCGAAAACGGGAGCAGCAGTGCTAGCTGAGTTTTGAACCATGCATTAAAATCCTTTAACAACAGAAATATAATATTACCAATCAATCCAATTAATGCTTTATTAAATTACTGAAGTATACAAAATTAGCTCAATATATTTGTTCCAACTTTTGTATAGTTTCAGTTTCGCAGTATTTGTTTTAAAATAAATGAGTAACATTTTCACATACACTATTTGGCCAAAAGATGGACACCTGAGCATCACATACATATGTGTGTGTTGAACATCCCATTCCAGATTTTGTCCCCTTTTGCTGTTATAATAACCTCTGCTCTTCTGGGAAGGCTTTCCACTAGATTTTGGAGCATGGCTGTGGGGATTTCTGCTCATTTAGCCACAAGAGCATTAATGAGGTCAGGCCCTGATTTTGGGTGAGGAGGCCTCGCACTTAGTCAGCGTACCAATTCAGCCCGAATGTGTTTAGTGCGGCGGAGTTCAGCGCTTTGTGAATTCCTCTCTAGTTCTTCCACTCCAACCTTGGCAAACCATGTCTTCATGGAGCTCGCTTTGTGCATGGGGACATTGTCATATTAGTTCCAGTGAAGGGAAACTGCAATGCTACAGCATACAAAGACAATTTTGTGCCAAATGTTTTGAGAAGGCCCATATATAGGTGTGATAGTCAGGTGTGCACATACTTTTGGCCATATAGTGTATCATTAGTTGTTTGTGGTGATATTTTTATGTATATATTTTTATATATTTATGTGGCATTACATGTTGGACCCAGTGTAAACCATATATATTATAATAGTAGTTGATACACTTTCATTTACTTTATTTTGAACAAATGTGTGTGTGTGTGTGTTGGACTTTTAAACACTTTTAAGCAAATTCCCTCTGATTTCTGTTTCCTCTCTGGCCTTGGAAGGGGAATAATGAATTGGGCAGAGCAGAAAATGTATTGACATTTTGACACCAGACCACGTGAGAAGAGAGAGAAGCGATGCACGCGCCTATTCTGAAACTATAAGTGGGCGTGGCCTTTAAAACCAGTCCCTCCTCTTAAAACATTAGGACTCCGCGTCCTGCCCTCATTCAGGTAAAGTGCTTTTAAAATTAATTTCAGTTCTAGAAACTTCGACTGCTTTAGCTTTTCGGCGTATTTGGTACTATCTTCGGTGTTCAAAGTGCCGTGACAAAGCCTGGCGTTCAGCAGGTAAGTTTAACGTGTACTGTCTTAAAGTTAGCCGAAGTGTGTGAAGCGTCTTAATATTCGCTTGTAATACTGGATTATGCGGTAAAATGTCAGCTGTTGTTAGCCCTGTGAGTTGTGTTACAGTTTTTTTCGACGTTTTGTTGTGTAGTTCCTCCTTATCAGTCACTGCAAACATATTGTATATGCCTTTATCTATGAATTATTAATAGAAAAGGATAAACAGTTAAGCCTTGAGGTGGGAATAAATTAGACAAGTTATTCTAAGAATTGCATTGCAACCTCATGTTTAGGGAAATCATGTGTTCAACTCTTCACAAAGCTGGAGATATTTCTGCTGAGGGTTAGAAAAGATCACACACACACACACACACACACTCCTGGGTTGCATAAAACATACGTTAAATATAACCAACCTCAGTGCTAATGAGTAACGGAGCTGGCTTTCCAGGTTTCAGTTGGAATGCACCTTCTGGTTCCCCAAGGGCAACTTCATGCATTTTAGAAACATAAAACTCCATATTAGATCCATTTATGAACAAACAGCTTTGTCCCAAATTGCTTGATCTGATGTTGTAATGTCATCGTCTTCTTCCAGACCACAAAAATCCAATTTAGTCTACTGGATTAAGTGCTGCCATTTTCCAGTGGCCTATAAGCAACCCAACAGGGAATATAAACAGACAGAAGGCACTGTATCCCACCAAAATAGTTATCATGCACTGCTGAATTTGTGTATTTGTATAATGAACCAATTTAAGGTGAACTTTGTAATGTTTAAAATGGTTAAACCATGTAATGTGCATAACAAAATATACACTTGCTGAGCACTAATACTGGGTAGGCCCTAACTTTGCTTTCAAAACAGCCTCAATTCTTCGTGGCATGGATTCCACAAGATGTTGGAAATATTCTTTTGAGATTCTGCAGTTCCTGCAGATTTTTCAGGTGCACTTTCATGCTGCGAATCTCCCGTTCTACCACATCCTGAAGGTGTCCTATAGGATTCAGATCTCGTGACCGGGAAGGCCGCTGAAGAACACTGAACTCATTGACATGTTCATGAAAGCAGTTTGAGACGACTTTTGGTTTGTGGCGTGGTGCATTATGATGCAGGAAGTCGTCAGTAGAAGATGGGTAAATTGTGGCCATGAAGGGATGCACATGATCAGCAATAATACTCAAATAGGCTGTGGCATTCAAGCAATAAGAGATTGGTATTCACAGGCCCAAAGTGTGCCAAGAAAAAAATTCCCCACACCATTACATCACCTCCACCAGCCTGGACTGTTGACACAAGGCAGATTGGGTCCATGGATTCATGCTGTTGGTGCCAAATTCTGACCATGCCATCTGTGTGCCTCAGCAGAAATCAGAGCAGGCTACGTTTTTACAGTCTTCACCTTCTGATTTTGGTGAGTCTGTGCCCACTGCAGCCTCAGCTTTCTGTTCTTGGCTGACAGAAGTGGAACCTGACGTGGTCTTCTGCTTTTGTAGTCTATCCGCCTCAAGATTCGACATGTTGTCCATTTTGAGATGCTTTACTGCTCACCACAATTGTACAGAGTAGTTATCTGAGTTACTGTAGCTTTATTGTCAGCTCGAACCAGTCTGGCCATTCTCCGTTGACCTCTCTCATCAACAAGGCGTTTCTGTCCACAGAACTGCCGCCCACTGGATGTTTTTCCTTTTTTGCACCATTCTGAGTAAACTCTCAGAAAGAAATCCCATCCAAAGAAATCCTTGAGAAATCCCTTATTCTAAAGGCCATTTCACACCAGATGAGTTTTTGAAGTGTTTTTAGATCAGCCACACTGATCAGATAGACTTCTGTTTTAACTGGCTTTTCAGTCCACACCAACTCCATTAAACGCGTCTATTACACTTGTAAAATGCACCAGTTTTGCTTGCCCTGAGATGTTATTTTTACTCACCAGCTCTATTCTTTTCACTTGCACATGTAATTAAAGTGTAATGTCAAGTCAAGTGGGTTTTTATTCTCCTTCTTCGATATAGCTTGTATACATTGGAATGAAATGTTGTTTCTCCAGGATAATGGTGCAACACAATAATACAGAAGCACAATACACAAGAATAAGAGCAGATACATGACAGGGTGAGACGAGTGCAAAACGAATAAATACACTGGACATGCGCACACATTGATAAACTGAAATGTATTGCTACAGAACACATGCGATGTGGATTGGACAGCCGGGTGCTATGTTCAGGTATGGTCATGCAATAGATCGGGGTAGTTTCTCTGCCTCTGGTTTCTGCTTACGTTTTCTGGCCCTGAAACTAACTCCGCCCCCAGCTGGAATAGAGATGCTTAACTCTGCCCCTTTTATTTAAAAGGCAACACATAGGGCGTATATCATTTTGACAGAGAAGGTAGGGTTGGTTGCTGGTAAAAGGGGAACTGCTTCTTTAAAATTCCCAATAAGTTATGTAGTTAGAGATGAGCAGCATGGCCCATTCCATGTGCAGTTCCATTAATCAGTTCTTCTGGATCTACACTTCCATCAGCTATATAACTGCATGCTTACATATCGACCCACATACAGTCTGTGCAAGGAGTCATAAATGGGCAGATGTTCTACCTTTTCTCGTTGGAAGCATCTCATTCTGCCACAGCTCTATGTTGTTGTTAGGATAGTTCCTAATAAATGCACCTTGGGCAGTCCAGCTTTTCTATAAAGGCCCCCACATGTCTGAATAAAGTGCAGAAATGGAGGATAAATGGATAAGCACTCAGGATTGTCAGGCCAAAATCTCCTAGTTGAACTCTAAATTTATTTAGCCTTGTGACCTGCTTTTCTCAAAGCGCCTCCGCTTGCCTGTCTTAGAGTAAGAAAATTGTACCGCACCTGTATTTGCCATTAAACCATAACTGCATTAGACAGAAGGTGAAGTGCTGTTTAAATTGTAAAATTGGATATTTCATTTATTAAATGTCATAGGTTTTTGTTTTTTTTTTTCTTTAATGGAAGCAGGTAAAGTAATTGAGGATGGTTTTTCACTTGCACAAGAAAAGGGTATCAAGAATGATTAATTCCCCAGTGCTGTTTAGCCTTATTTTACTCCTCATAATAAATTAAACTCAGATAAATTTGGAGCACAGTGTCACTTACTGCTATCGGGGAGTGCAGTGGAATGGAATATTGTGTAAAGAGGGCACATTCGAAAGCCCAGGGCGGTTTCAGTTCTAAGCTAGCATGATGGAAATTGCTAAATAACTAAATATAGATTTGTAAGGCTGGTCATGAACACATTATTTACAGAAACATGCATTTAACCAAACTAATTATACTGGGCCTCATTTAAATATTTATAAATATTTTAGTAAGTTTGTGTATACAGTAAATGTTTTTGTAAGCCAAACCAAACAAACATTTTCCACTTGATTTACAAAAATTTCCGAACGGCTGATTTTCTTCGTACTTGCCTGCATATGTTGATCACCCATAAAGTGCAAAGTGCACAGAAATGAACGATGAAGGTAAAGCCTGAAAAACAGAAGTGGAAGTTTTTTTAGTTGCATAAACAATCAGGGTAAAGTCTGAAAGGAAGAAGTGGACATTATTTTAATTCACTTCTCTTATATATAATAATAATAATAATAATAATAATAATAATAATAATAATAATAAGCAAGCTGTAAATCCTTTGTCAGTTAAGGCATTTGTTTACAGTTTACGGCTATACGCAGGCACACCAGCTCATCCTCTTTTTATATGGAGGCATTTCTTGTGTCATAATTAAATGATTAGTTTTATTTATCTTAATTTATGGGTATGTGTCTTTTTTTGATTTTTAAATATTATTTAAATAATGCCAATAATATAACCCAACTGGTTCTCACAAAATATTCTTGATGGTATTCTTGGTCCCTGTTCCAGTAAACCCGCATGAGGATGTGTTTTTAATAGACACTCCTGAAAGTGCTTCTATAAGTCACTCTTATGATGGATAATGGCATCTGATAAATGCCGTAAACATAATAAAAGTAAGCAATTTAATATAGACAGTATAATCCATATATAAAAGTGCAGTAATCCATGCAAAGGATACGATTTAAAGTCGATCAAGTTGAGGTTTACATTGGTTAGTCTTCTTATGCGTAAATTTACACACACATTTTTCCAAATTTACAGGATTTTCATAAATGCCAAATTTCTTATGTAAATATAAGACATTTTCATACGAATGATTTGCACATAAATCCGTTCATATATTGATAGATGAGGCCCATTATTAATATTATAAGCAAAATTATTATTTCAGGAGCACAGTGATTGTAATAAATTGGTCATTTTCTGTTGAGTGCGGTATGGTGGTGCAGTGGGTGGCATTGCCATCTCCCGGTTCAGTCCTGACCTCGTGTGACTATCTGCGTGGGGTTTTGCATGTTCTCCCCATGTCCATGTGGGTTTCCAAAATCATGCCATCAGGTGGATTGGCTGCTCTAACTTGCCTCTAGGAGTGAATGTGTGTGCAAATGTGCATGTGCATGATGCCCTGCGATGCACTGGTGTTCCATCCAAGGTATATTCCCACCTCATGCCCATGGGCCCTGGATCCACCGCAACCCAGACCAGGAGGAAGCCATTCCTGAAGACTCACTGGGAACATCTGGCTCACAACGACTCATTAACGCGTGACTCATGACTGTCTTTGACAGCATAGTGATGACTATGTTCCTTTGAAAGGTTAGCTGTAAGCTGTGTCATAGTAAAAACCAATGTGCTGTCAAAACTATGCTTTTAGCTTGTCCATTACTTATATGTAGGCCACAGGTGTGTTCACCATGTGTCTCACAAGGTGAACCGCTTCTGTAAAGACACCACAGATTGCAATTTGACGTATATAGATTCAAGTAAACAGTTTGCATGTCCTTGGATCAAATGAAGGAGGATTTAGTGTGTTTGGGTTCACAGGGATTCTTTCACAAATACAGTGAAAGAGTGCATGTTAATATATTAATGTGATTGGAATATTTTTAAATAGCTTATAAGCCCTTTGTTTTTATAACTTCTTCCAATCTCTGTTGTATCCTCAGAGCAGCTTTTGGAGTCTCTCAGTTGTAATTCACAATCAAAACCATTTTATTTTATATTATTTTATATTTGCAGAGTGGCTTTGAGGGGAAAAAAGGGGCAAAAATGAGAGCGTGAGTGAGAAAAAAAGCTCACACCATAGAGACAGAATATTGAAAAATCAGCCAATATATTGTATTGTATACATTCATGCTGGCTCTTGTTATTAATGACATCACAGGCAAGAATGTACATTTGGTCATTGCTGTGGAGCACAAAGCATGGTATTTGTACAAGTGACATTTCTTACTTCAGGCATATTAGCCAAACATTTTGCTTACTTATTCTGTAACCATCCTAAATTTAAACTGGTATTTAGGGCTATACTAAGGTTACTGACATTGAAATAGCATGAGTGTAAATTAGGCATGTAGACTTTTTAGCTTCCTCATCAGCTCACTGTATATACAGTGGGTTCAGTCTTATCCAGGAAGACTAAAAGCTAAAATTACTGCCAAAGCTGCTTCTATAAAGTACTGAATAAATAGTCTGAATACTTATTTAAATGAGATATTTCAGTTTTTTAATGTATATTAAATTTGCAAAAAAAAAAAAAATGTTAGAAAGTTTTTGCTTTGTAATTATGGGTTATTATGTGTTGATTAATGGCCAAAAAGTACATTGAATCCATTTTAAATAACGTCTGAATACTTTCTGAACTCTCTGTATGAGCATTAGTATAGTATAGACATAGAATAGTATTGACATCCCATAGAAACTATTGTACATGATGCTTGTTTAATTGGGCCAAAACACACAAACGTAATGGAAAGACCAGGTTATGGCTCTGCTCCAGAAACTTTGACCCTCTGTAGAGCAATGACACAGTGGAAATGGCACATGTTCACTGTAAACACACTTATACAACAAAAACATGACGGGAATGCAATATGTTTTAACTGAACACAACTTAAGGAGAACAGTAATGAGAAAGCCTGGGGAAGGGGAACAACTAGGTATAACAACATTAACTGAAAGACAGATATTAAAATAACTCACAAGGTAAGACTGGCATTGCACATTAATACTAGAGCTTTGAATTTAGTACAGTTGAATTTGATGTAATGGAATTGCATTTATTTCACAGCTCTGTTATTTTATTTCATTCGTGTGGCAGGGTTGCACAGAATAGGCTTGTGCTGAAACAATAGTGTTGTATCTTTCTGGCTGGTATTTTGTGTTGTCAGACTGAACTGTGTACACATACAGCAGAAGAAGTGGCAACAATGCAAATTAATGCCTGATACAGTCAAATGACTCGATCTAAAAATACATAAGGACCGCTTCACAGAACTGCTACCCAGTAGCAGCTCTCACTGAAGGTGAGGTCTGAGGTTAGATTATCTGTGACAAAGATGTTCTTAGGAACAACATAAGGACAAAATGTTAAAATATGGTACAATATACAATTCTAATTATAATGTTAGGTAGTAGTTGTTAACAAACTAGGCATGTGTTGCATAGTGTACGACTTTCCCTGCACCTTGTTGTATTCTTTTTTTGTATAACACTTTCTTTATAACCTTTTTGTGTTTCTGTTACCTTGCTTAGTTGTGTGTGTGTGTGTGTGTGTGTGTGTGTGCACGCATGCATGTGTTTGTTACTGCAAGGCAATGGAAAACATGGTCAATGATTAAACAGTACAACAACGTCAAACGTCATCCTGTGTCTGTTAACAAATATGAACTCCAGTCCCCTCAGGAAGGTCATGCCAGTGTCCTAAGGGATTGTAAAGGGTGGAGGTGCCTTGGTCCCATTAGAAAGGCAGTATTAGGCCTATAGGACCCTAGAGAGATGTCATGCACTGTGCTGTGATGTGCTGCAATGGCTGCCAATATACACCTTTAGGGTAGATGGCGACTTACCACTGTTTAGCAGTGCCTGGAGAAATCCTAGGAATCTGGCAATGTACTGCATCCAGCTGATGAGGTGATCACCATTGGCAGAAGAACTTCCACTTAAGGGCATACAAGGCTTATGCCTTAGAGGCTCTTGTGTTCAGAAGTGTTTCCTTGACTGCTAGATTCAGTCTGGGTGGCCAGATCCACAAATGCAGGTGACCTGGCTTAGAGTGCCAAACTGTCCATTTGGGACAGCAGATCTACTTGGAGAGGAAGCCACAAAAGTGTTCCAATAACTAGTGGAAACAGCATGGTTTTGCTGGCCATCCTGGCACCACAAGCCTGGCCTAGTTATGGAATTCAGAAGTGGAGTAAAGGCATATAAAAGTGGTGTGGTCAGTTGTGGGCCAGGGCATCCAGTCCCAGTGGGCTGTCAGGCAAAGTGGTCCACCTGTGCCTCACCAAACTTCTCCCTGATCTCGGAACACCGAACTGGGGAGTGGTGTTCTAAAGGGTATGTTGGCTATGTGATTCCGAAACCTGCACCTTCCTTTTAGGGCCCCTATGGCAGCAGGTCCAAAGAGTGATCCTAGCACACAAGGCAGATTCTTCAGGGTTGATTTGCATCTATCAGGCAGAGTGGATTGTGCCAACCACACATAAACGCACATAAACCCATGAAGCCGGGACTCCCCCCATATCCTGGCCTAGGTTTGGGTACAGGTGAGCTGGGTCCTTGAAAACTCTCAAAATAGTACTCGCACTGCGACATAGTACGCCCTGCTGTAACAGGTGTCCTGCAAAAGGGTGCATTCAGTGTTGATTGCACTGCACCATCCAACCCTACTTCGGCCACAGCCATCTTCATAGTTGCTGCCATGGCTTGCTTAGAGCCTGTCATAGGGACCAGTCCACTAAAACTAACCCTAACCCCCTAACCTTCCTCCAGATGCGGCTGAGACCAGAGTTGACATTGGCAGCTCAACTGGTAGGTTATCATCACCTTTGCCAAACTTCTCAGATGCAGATGTGGATATAGCATTCTCAAGATCCTCTGATTTGGGAGCAAAAAGGATGACTGGCCATCAAGTGAGCTATGGGGAGCTAGCTGTGAATACATGCTATACTGGTGGGATAAGGAATTTACCTACTGGTAGTGCTAGAGAGCCTAAAACTGTAACCTCCCTTTCTTTCTTTTTCTTTCTTTCTTTCTTTCTTTCTTTTTAACTGGATGCTTTTGTGGAAGACATGTTAATTGTTCACGAGTTTCTATTGTGTAAATTATTAGGAATGGCAGGAGTGAAAATAGCTCTTTGCAGTGCACAGCTGGTGACATTTACACACCTTTTAGCAAACTTGCATTGTAGAAGACTTGCTTGCAGCTCCATTACTAATTGTAAAATCTACCCAGAAATCTACCTTGATTCCCTGATAGCTGATTATGTCCCTTCAGCTTTCAAAGCCTTGACAGCAGTTATATTTGTAAAAGTGAAGGATCAGCAGTGGCGAGGCAATGCTTTATTAGCTGAGACTGTTACTTAGTAAGGCAAAGATGATAATGAGGGTGGACAAAAAGGAGGACATGTTTGGAACAGTGCTAGAGTGAGAGGTTGAATTACAATAATATGTGTTCCCATAAAGACTTTTTCTGTTAAGGTAATTACATAGAGATACAGAATGACAAATACCACACACACACACACACACACACACAGAGAGTTCACATCTTCAGTCTCTTTAATGCTAAACTCACCCAGCGGTGGGATGATCAACTCTGACAATCACTGAAGATAGAGAGAGAGCAACACCTATAGACTATTTTGGGTCTATACTGAGAGAAATGGTTTTCTCTGAGATATGAGTTATGGGATAAAGAAAAATTACCCCAGTGTGGCCTGCATATTTGTGCAGCTTGGCAGCAATCTGCACAGCTGACATGATGGAGTGGAGGAGGTGAAGAGATGTTTGCTCAGTGATTTGCATCTCCTCCTGGGCATTTCTCTTTCACTCCCTGTATTTTTGCATCACTGAAAAAAATGACATCTTATCAAGTGGAAATATCTTGAATATAGTCAAATCTATGTAGTATTTCCTATTATAAGATTACAACAAACCAAATATAAGATGATTAAAACTATTTCAAGCCATTCGTACTCCTTTCAAGCTTGAAATAAAGTCTTGTTCTATTGGCAGCTCATTTTGCTCATTTTAAACATTTATTTCTAAAAAGAAGCAAAATGATCTGCCAATAGAACAAGAAAACTACAAGCTAGAAATAAGTAATAATGTCTAGAAATAGGTTTAATGATCTTATATTTGGTTTATTGTAATCTTATTATAAGAAATACTGGGTATATTTGACCATATTCAAGATATTTTCACTTGCTAAGATGACTTTTTTTTTTTTTGCAGTGATCACACACACACACACATACACACATATGAACACATGGCTTAAGGGTATGAGGTCCTGAGTCAAAGCTGACGTCTGATAAATTTTGCTGCATGGAGCATGTGTGTGTGTATGTGTGTGTGTATGTGTGTGTGTGTCTGTGTGTATGACCCAGCTGAGGGCCTGCACATTGCCTACTCCGAGTCAAACTGCTAAAGCATCTGTTCTGTTACCATCTAAAAAAAAAAACTCCTATGTTTACACATGCACACACGCATACACACCTTTCTATTTGTCCAAGAAATGTTTCCTTATTTCCATTATTTGCGTCACATTATTTTCAACAGTTTTCAAGTCGTCTGGGTTTACTTTGACTCGCAGTACCTTCATGAACAGTTCATTGGTCAGATATGAAACTGTAATATGATGAATCGTGTGCCATAAATGACAGGCAGCTATGATTTGCTTGAGTCTTTTGTATTATGCTCACGCCCAGAGTTTGATTCTACACCTCAGATATACAAACCTACACACACACTCAGACAAATATGTATCCGAGTGGACATTACAATTCAGCATGCTCTACAATCAACTCGACTGAGCTTCAGGATAAGTGCAAGCTCAGAGGGGGAAGGAGAGTGATGTTTAAAACAGGATAGCCTGAGGTAAAAGTGGAGTGCCTGAAACCCCCTACAGCTGAATTATGTATTATATGTGTGGTGGCCTGGAAAAAACCTTCACATGGTCAGATTTGGAAAGGTTCTACTATATTTATACTATATATTTATAGTAGCTCTGGAAACTACAGACTTTGCTTAACTACACGTGTTTCTCTGTGTTTCTCTGTATCTCGAGCAAATGTAAATGCAAGCTCTTTAAAATCGTGTTACACCCAAAAGTGGAAAAAGGAAAAAAATTCTACTGAAAGACACCCCAGCTACCTTTAAATTTATCAGCATCATCCTTTGTTCACTCTTAAATAATTGTCACTGATTAATTCGGTCAGTTCAGTATGGTTGACTAAATTTCTTGTTATTTTTATGTTACCTTCTTTAGATCATTTCAGCATTTTTTTAAACATTGTCTGGTTCATTGTCTCTGCACAGTATTTGCAGGAAAATCAAATACATTTCGACAGCTGGTATCTGACCCGAATTGATTAGGCTTATGGCCATTTTGCTATGACATGCAACTATACAAAAACGTCATCAAATTGTGAGAAAATCACAGTGAGCTAGCGAGATTTTAGACATTTTTAAGCAGACTGACTGTATTTACTGCTGCGTTGTTAAGCTGGTTTCTTACCTGATGATTACAGGAGGATAATCAGAATCAGAACAAGCTTGGACAGTAACCAAAAAAAGTAAAACTTTTCCCCATTGTTTTGGCAAAATATATTTATGTTTTCTTAAAAATTTGATGTTCTTCTGTTTTTTAATGATCTTAGAGATGTCTACAAAACTCAATTATGGTCACAATCCGATTTTTCATTATTTTTGTCTTTTTTCCAGAAGTCAATCACAGCAACAATTGACAGGTTTTCGCTGACTGGCCCACATATAACACCCAGGTATAACATTCCTTTTTCCAAAACAAGCATATTCCAAAATTCCAATATTCTTACATTACAGTTGTACAATGCATCTGTGTACCCAAGTAGACATTCTCTCGATAGCCTTCGTCTCACAAGTGTCATGACTGTGTAGAGAAGTTGTTTATACATCATTTCATTACACTGGTCTTACTATCCTAAGTAGACCAATATATTTACGCATGAAAGCTACGTTTCTTGACATGGTAATGTAATTGTGCACAACAGTTCCGCATTCATTACAAATCGTTTTGCCAGTTGTTGTACATGGTTGTATTGTACTCAATATTGTATTAGGGACCCATCAAGTCTACATGACTGAGAACTCTGTTCTGTGAGTGTTGTGAGAGCTCTTTGTGTATGTGTGAAAAGGAAAATGAAGTCAGTGATGCTCAGAAACCAAGAGAGAGAGAGAGAGAGAACAGTGTGAAAACTATTCCCAATGTGAAAAAAGGGCTCTTTAGTCCATCGTTTGTGGCGTTGACTAAAATCCCATTGTGTAGTGTAGTAGTGTTTAGAGTGCTATGATTAATTTACTTAAGCGTCAGCTCCCTCTCCCAAGCGTACGTGATTCTCTCAGTTTGGTATTATGGCTTTATATACAGGCTCACCCATTACGGTCAAATCAAATGAAGATCCAGGATTCACTATATGATAAATCAGATAGAAATTCATGCTAGGGATTCTCTGAAATTTAGACCACGGAAATCTTCAGTCAAAGATGTCTATATAGGACACTTTCATATTGGCCAAAAGAGTGAAAAAAAAATTATTGGGTGGCTAAAAATGTTTGGTGGTTTTCCTTTTTGTTAAAAAGCTATGAAAACATAATACATCCTATCAACATGTATTTTTTTATTATTTCAATAAATAGTAGCATAGAAATAGAAGTAATGTGCTGGTTAATGGTGGTTAAAAATATGCTGTGCTGTGCCCTTTTGAGGACTGATGTTTAAGCATTGCATACACACCTAATTGCCTTAAAAAGTGCTATTTCCTATATACACATCAATGTTTATGAAAAAAATTGCACTCCAATCCATCTTTCTTTGTCAGTTATTATGTACAATATATACAGCTTCTTGTATTAACCACAAGAAATTGGTGTATTAGTGTTGTAAAATAACTGGCAATAAATGGCACCTTTATTGCCAATGACTAGCAATGGGAGTGTTTTGTTTTTGGCTGACGGCGATGGCTGGCTTATGATTCCCAGTGGCCGTACTTGTGTTCTGTATGAGAACCAGTATTAGGATTGCGGAGAAATCACACAGACTCCATATCTTTGTAGATACTGAAAACAATAAGTTACGTATTGTGTACGTTTTAGCAGCAACTAGCAGATCTGGCATCTCTCAGTCATCCTGAGCTGTGACATGCTGTTTGAGACAGCATAATTATCATGTCACCCAGATATTGTGGCAGTGTTGGCTCACTGGTTAGCATTTTGAGTAACGTGAAAGGTCTGAGTTCAAATCCCAGGACTGCCAGATAGCCACAGGGACCTTGAGCAAGACCCTTAGCCCTCAACCGCTCAGCTCAGTTGTGTAGTTGGTTTAGATCAGTACCCTGCTACAAGAAATGAAGAAGGTTTAACTACGCAAAGTTGTGCCATATTGAAGTGCCTCGTGCTGTACGGAACACCATTACCCTGAAAACTGGGGCCTGTTCTTCTCAACCCTGATAGCACTGATGGCCCAAACCCTCCCACTGATCTCAAATACAGCAGCAGTGTAGATCCATGCTCATACATGGGCAAATGATTTATTTTTGAAGAAGGTCTGAAGCGTGTAATGTTTGACAGTGTGTGTTTTTTATGTTCTTTTTGGTTCCCCAACACAGTTAAGTCAATTATTAATTACACTTCTCCTTGGCCTTGTTCATAAGCTTTTACTGGACAAATATAGTGTTCTGAATGCTGATGTGACATGGATTCTGAGACAAATCAGTAAAATTAAAAAATGTCTTTGCAGCCTGCTTACTATATAAAGTTGCACTTCAGATGAGAAGGTTAGTTTGGCTGAGCTAAGGGCTATTGTAAAGTACATTTGAGTGTCCACCATCTCCATCTGTTACCTTGATATTGTTTGAATCCCATTTGGACTCACTTTTAAAGGCCTGCCCAATGCTGCAATTAAAGGAAATGTAGTGTGCACCTACCAGTGGTTCCCACACTTTGTGCCCTGCACAACCATTAAATCAGACCGCCATTCTTCATTTTTGTCACTGTACATGTCCACTGTTTACAGCAGCTGGTGTTGCCCACAGAGCGATGGTTCTCAAACTGTGCACCAATAGAGCTGCATTAAAATCTCGGAAGCTGTATTTCTACTTAGTAATTTTAAATTTTGTCAGTTTATTAAATCCACTACAGCCAAATCTTAAAAAAAAAAGTGGTGTATGTTAGAAAAATAACATTATTGAACGTTTTTATAATTAAATATGTACTGTGCCAATTTAACGGGTTATGTGCAATGTTATCAGAACAGCTTCGTGTCTCTAAAGTGCTTCTTTTTTTGTTGTTGTTTGTTGTCCTTCATGGAGGCAATGGGGTAATTTAACAGAGGAGGGTTCTAAAATGTGATACGGCCTGGAAAGTGCATACAGTCTGGCAAAACTACCAATCTGTGTATGTCCTCTGTTTGACTTGCACCATGTCCAAGAGTGCAGTGAGGCAAGGAGTGGGGAAGGGGAAGGGGGTTCCTGCATAAAACTGATCATGCAGCACGGGATCCATCACAGTGACAGGCAGTACAACTATTCTGTGCCAACAGCACCTTGTGCATCTCTCCAGCACTCCATTACCTCTGAGGAGTGACTCGAATCCCCCGACCCCCTACACACACACACACACACATAGTTGGTGTGCTGTGACCTGACAAATTTTTATGGCCACTCAGAAACAAATAAATTACATAAGGAATTTTTTGGTGGATGCTGTTCCATGACAAGTAGCTATTGAATGCAAGCAATATGCATGTTTCTGTTGATAATCCTTTGAGTTATGACACTAATATTTTTTTTTCTTATCAATATTGAGCAGAGCATACATCACGAGTCATTTTGCTTTTTATGAGACTACAACATGAATTTGTACTTCATGTTTTATACAACATAACACTTCATATTTTACCCAGTTCCCACAGGAAAAAAAAATGGATCTTGAAGAAATTTCACTGTGAAAGCATTAAATTATGCATGAAAGTGTGTTACACCATTCTGGCATCTTCTGTAGAGGTGTCTTTCTCCCTTCACTTATTCTCTTTCACTCTCATTCTCTCCTGCTCTCTCCTAGTCATATTCTTTCTCTCTGCTTTTGTGGCCAGGCTTTCCTACATAGCCCTCCTGGTGTTTGTCTTTTGTAAGAGACACATTTGCCAGGCTGTGTTAGCAGTTTTTTTTTTAGGAACTCTGAGACAAAAATGCTCCTATCATTTCAGTGTGTGAGTGAAAAGAGAATCACCATGGCAACAGCTGTGTCAATAAACCTTGAGTATAAAGCAAGTGCTCTTATCATTTCAACCAGCGTTTGTTCATTTAAGAGTGTTTGAGTGCGTGTGTGTGTAGGAGCAGGTCACTTCTCAGTAACATCTCAGTAAAGCTTTAAAGTCTGTATTCATCAATGCTATAATTTCTACACCATGTAACAGCTCTTTACACCACCGTGAATGAACGGCTCTAGTTTTTTTTCTTTGCAGGCTTGGAATGGATGAGGCGGAAAAGTATCAGCAGAGGCTGCAGGCCATTGCAGTAAGTAACAAAACCGAACACTTCAGTGTGTTCACATGCACTCACGGAGCAGTCTTATACCCCTGATAAATTATCCTGAGGCATTCGTAATACAAAATATCCTGAATGTAAATCAAAACAAGCTACAACCAAAAAATTAAGTATTTATTATTTTACAGCAATACAATTTGTGAGGTGAACTTGAGATCAGTAGTGGTATTTCAGTTGATAAAAGTAGCTATAAAGTGTCCTTAGCCCTGTTGGAGAATGCTTAAAGATTCTGTGCTGAACTCTACAACACAAGGTTTTCACAAATGGTTCCAAATAGAAGTTTTTAACAAAGCTCCATTAACCCTCCAAGAGCCATTACCCATCTAAGAGCCCTTAACCATCCGGAGATTGCAAGCTTTAATTCCCAATGATGATTGAAAATTTGACCGTGCTCTCTGGGTGGGAGGGACCTTTGTCACCACATGGGGAAGAAGTTATAGTAACATCTCCAAGATGATGAATGGAAATGGGATGTACCTGGGATCACTTTAGTGTCATAACAAAGGTAATATATGTATGTATTTATATTTGATATCTTCTTTTTTATGAAATGAATAAATTGTGTAACTTGTGTAAAACAGCTACATTTTCAGTTTTTGTTTTTTTTTTTTTTTTTGCAAATGAGGAAAAAAAGGAATTTAAAAAATCCATTTAGAATAATGTAACAAAATGAGGGAAGAGCAAAGGAGGCCTGAATGCACTTTATATTGACTTTGGAAAAGAGAAGGTAAAGGAAAGTTGTAGATGATGACATTTTGCTTTGCAATTATTAAGTTTTACCCACATGAAGTTGTTCAACAACTATAAGATGCAACCCCCCCCCCCCTTTTTTTTCCACTCTCAGGAGAAGAGGCGAATGCAAGAAGATGAGGAGAAAGTCAGGAGGGAGATGGAGGAAGAGTGGTTGAAACTTGCTCAACACAAGGTCTGATCAAGTCTCCTCCTACATACAGTACATACCCACACAAACTCACATGATCTGCTGAACGGAGTGTATGTGTGTTCCAATGTAATTCTTACATTTTTAAAAGACAGGAGCCTAGCAATAGTGAGGTGGTTGTGAAATAATTTAAATGAGAGCAACTGTATCTGAAGCCCCAAAATTCTGTATTTAGATTGAATCCAAAGTTTAAGTGACACAGAATTGATCCATATGGAATGAGCCACCATTGCACATCCTCCACTATTATCTAGCTTTAATTTTAGATGCACGAGGCAATGCAGCAGCTCTCTTTAACAACAGGCTGTCCATTTATAGCATCAGGGTGCTGAGTATGCTATCACACTGAGGAAGTGGTGATAAATGAGAAAAACAGAAAAACTGAAGGAGCCCTCAGAGGTATGGCATTCTCACATTGGCTAAATGGGTGGCCTCCTGCACTGTGCCTTCTGTTGAGCATGTGTAGATACTTCTGCTCCTCTCTTGTCTGACTGCTGCTGTTTTTTTGAGAGAGATAATGAAAGAGAGGGGGAAATAAACTGGTTAGAGAGTCGACGGAATGACAAACAGATCAGCGTTAAGCTTCTTGTATCGACTGCTTTTTGTGGCTCCTTGATTGTATGACAGCAGTCTGGACTTACAGTGCCTTGTTTTCCATATTTTATAGCGTTAAAACCTGGGACTGAAATACATTTTATTTATGTTATATATGTTTTGAATCATAATACTGAAATGCGAGTGAGGGGAACATTTATAGTTTGCAAAATTATTTACAAATAACAAATGTAAAAGTTATTTCATAAGTATTCAGTTTGTTCAGGTGCAACCACCTGCCATCAGAAGTCACATAAATGGATGAATGGAGTGCAATTAGATGCACATGTTCCTGGAAGGCCACAGAGTTTGTTAGAGAACATACTTAAAACAGGACCATGAAGACGCAGGAGCTATTAAAACAAATCCAGGACAAAGTTCTGGATCAGACGGGTATCAATCAGGATTTGGTTATTAAAAAAATATCCTAAACTCTGAACATCCCACAAGTCACCATTAAATCCATTATTTGATGAACGTCATTAGTTATTTGGATTATGCCAAAAGGCATGTTGGAGACTCAGAAAACATGATAAAGGTTTCTCTGGTCTGATGAGACCTAAATTGAACTTTTTGGCCTTGACTAAAACATTTGGCAGAAACCCTACGCCGGTTATCACCCTGAGAACACCATGCCCACAGTGAAGCATAGTGATGGTAGCATTGTGTTTTGGGGATGCTTTTCATCAGAAACTGCAAGACAGATGGAGCCAAAGATGGAGCAAACTTAGAGGAAAACATATTCCAGTCTGCAAGAGACAAGATTGAATGATTATGCAACCAACAAATGTCCGCTTTTTTGGTTTAATTAATCTTTGTGTAAAGATCGCGTTAGACATATTGTATCAACTGCTAAAAATACCAGTTGAGTTCATTTCAATTCAGGGGGGTGTATACTTATGCAAGGCACTGTATATGTCTTTACAATGCATAGCAGGCACATATTACAGATGTGCCCTGTAACATTTCAGTGGAAAAAAAACAAGGATTACATTACAGATATATATGGCCAGCACACTTTCCCAGAAAATGTCATTAAAAAACTGAAGACCGTCACAGATCCCGTCTTTTATCTAAAACATTTTGGCCCTTTTCAACACTGTGCACAAAATAACAATAATAGACAACAAATTGAATTTAAAACAAAGATAAGTAATAAAAAATACATTATATGCTTATGTACGTATACTTTAGGTCACGTTACTGATTGAATTGATTTGGAACACTGGAACTAGAGCAAAAGTTCCTGAGGAGTTTACTGATAAACCACAAGTCTAAGAGCAGACTGTTTTGCTTTGTTATGTGCCCATTCTCTTTGCACATTTACAGCCAGATGGTGTTTGGCTAGAGAATCCCAGCCGCCAGAATGGCCCATAAACAGCGTTATATGCAGAGTTTGTAGAGTGATTAAGGAAATCAGCATTATGGTGCGCAGTGGACATGTGTTCTCTCTCTCTCTCTCTGATAGAGGAAGTCTCTGAGAGAGCAGTGGCTGATGGAAGCGACCCCCAGCAGTGCCGAGGATCCTAAACTGCAGTCTGTGGTTTCCACTCCTCAGACAACAGAGCAGCGTGCAGAAGAGTAAGACAGAGATTAGTAAGACAGTCAAAGCCTACAGTCAACTCCAGAATTATTGGCACCCTTCATGAAAATGAGCAAAAAATAATTTCTAAATGCAATAATAATTCAAACTTTGACATATGCGACCACTGAACAGGTACAAGTTTAACACAGTATTTTTATATATATATATATATATATATATATAAAGTTTTCCTACATACGGTTTTGGGCTCAACACTAATTTCACAAGTAATATGTGATAAAGCTTCCCCTAGAGAGAATAACAGCACTAATCTCTTCTTCTAATGTCTAACTGTAACCAAGTACAGCTGTAGAGGGATCTTGGACCTTCCTCTGTACAGAACACCTTGATATTCCTAGGAAGGCACATGTGGACTGCTCTCTTTAGACCAGAGGTTTTTAATAGGGTTCAAATTTGGAGATTAAGACAAACCATCCGGGTTGGGGGTTCGATTCCTGCCTCCACCCTGTGTGTGTGGAGTTTGCATGTTCTCCCTGTGCTTCGGGGGTTTCCTCCCCCAGTCCAAAGACATGCGTTGTAGGCTGATGGGTGTGTGTCCGATTGTCCAGGGCGTCCCCCCACCTTGTGCCCCAAGTCCCCTTGTAGGATAAGCGGTAAAGAAAATGGATGGATGGAGGGTGTTCCTGCAGAAATTTTTGCTAATTTGTATGTATGGGGTTATAATCATGCTGAAAGCTCTTTTAATGGCCAAGTCTTAATCATCTGGCAGAAGCAGCCAAGTTTTGTGATATAGTACTTTATTCTGGAACATTACATATCCATGTACATATTTTGCATAATAAGGGATCTGCATAAAAGGAAAAGCACCTGATACCCACTGTAAAATATATCAGGATATGTACCACATATTTTAGAGTGAGTATCAGGTGCTTTTCCTTGTATGCAGACCCCTTTAGTATCAAACAAACCAATGGTGTTCATGACCATTAATATTTTATTTCGGTCGTATCTGACCACAGAACAGGATTCCACTTGTAGTTGGAGGTGTAGGTTTCAGCTGCGATCACTGAAAAAACAGACTCTCAGCACGATAGCAAACTACAAACCACATCACATGACCTGTTATATGATCCATATCCCCATTCGACAATCACTGGACATCTGAGAATCCCTGCCTGTGCTTGTGCCTCACTGAATTACAAATACAGCCATAAATAACACAGACTTTCATTAGTATATTCTTTTGGTGTTGCTGAGCCTGTTTGCTCTGTTTTTTGTTATTCCGGCTTTGAATCCGTTTGCTTATTGATTCTGTCCATGTGGTGTCTACTCTGTTTGCTCATCGCCTGACTTGTGCCTGTCTGTTTGCCCTTACAACTCATCAGTGTTTCAGTAAGCCCTGCACTTGCTTGTACTGACAGAGTGACATTTGGTGAAGTTTCAGGTGATACATTTTGTTGACCGCTCTCAAGAAGGGTCTCTTTAGTGCAAATGTTTGATACTCATAGTTGATATTAAAACTTGACAACCACAAGTATGAACTAAACCTGTCTTCATTGCCATCACCATCTTCCTCACTGAAAGTTCATTTGCCCTTTGCAGACATTTGAAACTTTTTTATGACCCTATTTGTGCATCATGGTATTTTTTAAACTGTTTGTGTGTGTGTGTATATATATAGGTAGGTAGGTAGGTCCGGAAGTATTTGGACAATGACAGAGTTTTTATGATTTTTGCCTTTATACACCACCACAATGGATTTGAAATAAAACAATCTTTCAGCTTTATTTTAAGAAGTTCCACAAAAATATGGCATTTACCATTTAGGAATTACAGCCATTTTAAGCAAAATACTTCCATTTTCAGGGGCTCA
>CM075015.1:12389849-12407671 GCA_037576675.1 Pangasius sanitwongsei | reverse complement strand
TATATATATATATATATATATTAATTACCTGGCAATTGAACAGTCATCTGTCTCTTTTGTGTTGAAAGCACTTTGGTTTTCTTTGCAGTTTGACAGATAGATGTTGTTTTTTTCCCCAATATTATTCTTAAGGGGTGTCAATAATTTTGCCATTTTTTGAGAGAAAATTAAAGTTAAATTAAAATTACTGAAAAACATATGAGATGGCTGTATGTATGTAATATAATACACAATTATTCAACATAAGAAGGATAAAGACATTGTTATAAAATTGTTGTGTCAGAACACAAAGCTCAGAGAGACCGATGAAAAAAGACGTGGAAAAAACTGAGACGAATGAAGAATCTTCACAGATTTGGGAGAGTGAGCCTTCAATCCATTCTGCAGACAACACAGAGAAGCCTGCGCAGGTAGGTGGAAAATCCCAAAGTATCTGCTTAACAATTACTTTCAGTCCTGTGCAACCAAATGAGCCTTGCAAAGTTACACACCATTGCACCAGTCATCTTGGTGTTAAATATCTGTGGTACGAATTTGTGCACAACAGTTCACTAGCACTTCTTCAGCACATAAAGGGAACTGCAACCTACCCAGTGTATTACTGTGCTGTTATAGTGCGAAGAAAAATGTAGTTCAGCATCATTATATCATATTACTTCATGAAGATGCATATTGCATCAGCATCCACTCACAAGCACACACTTGCAAGCTGCCAAGACAACTGTCTGAATTATAACCACTTCTCACTGAGCCTCCTGGTGTGTGTGTGTGTCTGTGTACTCATGCACAGTACTTAGGGCTCAAGTAATTGATAGGTGTAGGACAGGCATATTAAGTATATTTATCAATGTGCTGTCTCTCTCTCTGTAGGAATACCTGGGAGAGGAGGAGAAAAATGGTTAGTAACATACCATTTAGATTTTCTATTCTTCTCTTCTGTTTTTTCTTTACCCCGTCTTTTCTTACATCACACACTTTTGTTAATCTGTTTGCTTTTTTTCAATAAATATAGCAGATTTATTTGGTGTCCTTTAAAACAGACAGATTAAAAATAATATAGATCATATAAATGATAAAGATCATATAACGGGCACTTTTATTATTTGCAGAATAATAGTGCAGCTAAGCATTTTAAGACCTCATGGATGAATTGCTAGTCAAAAAAAAAAATAGGAAAAAAGTATAATTAGTTCAGATGTTCAGCCTTTACATGGATTCTGGTAAAGCCCTTCCCCATAATCTGCAGAAGGGCGCTGGTTCATTTGGTGTGTGTGTGTGTGTGTGTCAGCTGCTGTTGCTAATCTCTGAGGACAGGGTTACAATAAAACGATACCCTTATTCTGACACCACCATGTACACTGTGTTTATGCAAAACTGTTAAATAAAGCACAGACGGTGTGCAGTTAAATTTTTGTGCGTAATGGAGACAGTGATGATTTTGAATAGAGAAGAATGAAAATGGAATATTGGAGAGTCAAGATTGCTGACTGATGCTTGCACGGACCACAGTGTTCATCTGCTTGCAGTGAAAATTTTCAAACATTGTTAAACAGTGTTTTTTTTGTTTGTTTGTTTGTTTGTTTGTTTGTTTGTTTTTTCATTCAAAAGAATATTGTCACACATTTTGGGAAAATACTATTAAAATAGATTTGTGAGAATAGCGAGAAAACTAATGAACCTTCAGAAGACGTTTATTATTATTATACCATATTTGGTAGTAGAATGGGATGTTATATAGTTTTATAAACATGTTGCAAAATAATAATCTTATTATGTAATATAATTTGATTAAAACATTCATAATCATTTCATTTAGCATCTAGTCAAAACACCAGACTGAAAGTGGTTTTTCATGATCTGACATTTTGTCTAAATAACAGCCCTCCATCACACCCCAAGCAAGTAGTGTTCAGTTTAGTCAGCAAGTGTTCAGTATGTGAGAAAACAATCTGTGAGAATGGCATGAGTGTTCAAAGTTGTTATTAAAGCTAATTTGAAGAATCCGAATTAGATTTGATTCGACTTTTTTTGTCACTGCGGAATTTATTCTAATGTTTTGTAGTCTTCATTTTGACGGCTTTATTATAACGGAAAATAGTGTAAATAAAGAAAATCCATCTGCACCCAAAGATACAGTGGTACTGTGTATTTTTACATTATCACTACTTCCTTAATAAGGATTTCACTCTATCACTGCAGTGCTTGGGGTGTTGGAGGTTGAAGTGGAGGGAAACCTGCTTTCAGAATCAGCACAGGAGGATATAGAGGAAAAGAGAAATGCAAAGACAGAAGAGCAAGAGGCTGATCAGTTAGCAGTGGATCTCCCCCACCATTTATTACAGCATAATAAGACACCAAACGAGGCCTGTGATTCTTTAGCTGATAGAACAATGGAGCTAATTCTAGCAGAAGATGATGCTGAGGTAGAGGAGGAAGAATGGGAGATGGTGAATTGTAGTCCAGAAGAAGGCCTGGACCTGGTGCTGACATCTGACTTAACGCAGGCTCAGACAGAGTCAAGCTTGGGTCATGAAGGTGATGGAGCTGTTCTGAAGGTGGAGCAGGTCTTCATCATGGACGAAGAAGAGGACCTAGAGATTGGTGCATCTGAGGTGCTGAGCCTTGTTGTGGCTGAGAAGTCGTCTGATCTTCAAGACACATCCTGTGAATCTCGGTCAGAAAGAAGCCGAGAGGAAAGACCTCCTGAGGGTGCATTACAGACTCTTAGTTTTGAAAAGGGGGCACATGCAGGCACATCTGCCCCTTTGCAGGAGCTGAGTAATGTGTCATGTATAATTTCTGAAGAGTCTCCAGAATGTAAACAGAATCTGCCACACTTTCCAGCACATACAACACATGCTCTAAAAGGAATTCTTGGAGATAATACAGAATACAAAGGGGACCAAGGTATATCTGCAAGCAGGATTGTAAAAACGGAATGGAAGGAGGCATCAGGTCCTGAAGATGAAGTGTTTCAATATATCCCATTAGAGAGAAAAAGAGAGAAGTCTCCACCCGTGTTGCAGAGGAAAATGGTTGCACAAAGCACTGAGCAAGAGTCAGAAATACACACACTGATGCCTCCTAGTGCAACTCCAGATAGAGCAGAAACAGTCACCTCGACAAAAAGAAAGACTTGCCACTGTTGCACTCTCATGTAAGCAAGCCTTCAAACAGAAAGCTCATGTTTTCTCTTTCGTTCTCGCTTTTATTATTTCCTGTCTTAGATTCTCTATTTCATTGTTCACTCTGAATTATAGTATATGAGTACCGTTATCTTCCATCTGCATTGATAGGTTTAAAGTGTTGGGAGGCAAATATCACAGAAACATCTGAGTAGCCAAGAGATGTGTGCCTTAACAGTTATCGTTGTTGCCCCCTGCTGGACAGACTTTTGTAATGAAAGATGATTTATAAAGGAGACAAATAGGATTATCCTGCCTCGTGCCCATTGTTCCTGGAATAGGCTCTGGATCCACCGTGATCCTGACCAGGATAAAGTGGTTCCTGAAGATGAATGAATGACAGATAGGTCTGTGTTGCCTAATTGTTTTTATGTCATATCCTGTCATTTCTATTTTAAATGAAGTTATTGATATTAGTGTAAACATATATAAATATCATATATATTTGATTTATCATGTGTGGTATATAAATATATCTGATTTGTCTACTGGATGCCTAATCCTAAAACAATGTAAGCAAACAATGTAAGCAAACAAATGCTAGTATTATGCAACAAACATGCAATGTGACATGAGATACAGAGATTATGTGCAAAGTTGCCTTGATTAAATTATTGCTTGAATGTTAAACTCTGAAAATAATAAATAATTATAGTGTTTAATATGGTTAATTATGTCACATATTTATAGTGCTTAATCCTAAATCATCTTGATTGTTACAATTTATCATTTTCTCTATACTGTATCGTGAAACATCTTTTTTGAGCTCTACATCAAAGGCTAATACAAGCCCTGTTTTGATTGTTTTAGCACATAGTGGGCCAAAAAAATGTAATTGTGGTGGCAGTGGTAGCTCAGTGGTTAAGCCCTTGGACTACTGAGCGGCACGATTGTGAGTTCAAATCCTAGCACTGCAAAGCTAAGCAACTGCTCAGTTGTGTAAATGAGATAAATGTAAGTCACCCTGGATAAGTAAATGTACACGTATACTAAGGATATCCAAGTTCAGCTTCTCACAGTGAGCTTTAGAAGCTTCTGATTGGCTAGTTGTTATAATTAGGAGTTAACTGGGAGTCACATTTGGCTGTTAAAGGGCCTACACTTAGAGCTAGTGACTTTTTGCCTTTGATACCTTGGTAGAATCCAAAATTTAGGCTCAATCAAATTATCTTATATATTAATGTATATTTGAAGTGACATCACCTGCAATATGCAGAAATGTATGAAAGTGAAGTGACGTGTGGCCAAGTATGGTGACCCCTACTCAGAATTTGTGCTCTGCATTTAACTCATCCAAGTGCACACACACAGTAGTGAACACACACCCGGAGCAGTGGGCAGCCTTTTTTGCTGTGGCGGGTGTGTGTTCACTACTGTGTAGTGTATTGAAGGTGGAGGAGAGCACTGGTCATTCACTCCCCCCACTCAACTCGAACCCAGGACCTTCAGGTTACAAGTCCGACTCTCTAACCATCAGTCCATGACAGCTTGCAACAAAGCAAATTGTGTAAAAATCCATTCAAGATGAAGTGAAGTAAAGGTTATCAAGAACATCAGCATTTCCACAAGGGCTTGCGTTGGCTTACAAGCGAATCTTGCTACTCCTGCTGTGGGCAGAGGCACTGATATGCTGTATCAAGTTAGCAACAGCGGGTAATGCGGCATTTAGATTTCCTATGATGGAGATAAAGGGAATGGAATAGTATAATAATGGTACTCTGCAGGTAGATGCTAGGCTGAATAATGACAGAGACAGTAATACCCCCAGAAGGTGAAAGTTGATATGAGAAATCTATTAAATCTGAAGATGAAAATGATGGCAAAAGGAAAAGTTGATGATGATTCAAAAGTCAAAGTTTATGGGATAGATAACTTAAATATCCAAGTGGCTCTCTGCAAGCAAATGTTATCCCAAATAAACAGGAAGACAATAAAGGCAACTGGAATCGGTTTTCTTTAGATGAGGCAAGTTTATGAAGTAGATATTACGTAACTCCAAGATTCAGATGGCTCTCTCAAGAATTCTGTATGCCTAAAATACAGATACTGGAACCTTTTGAGGACACAGTGTCATTGAAGAAATTGGAAGAGATCACAGGACCATAAATAAGTCTTCTTTATTAAAAATAAAGAAGATGAAAAAGTCCAGGTGAGACTGATGAATCCTGGGAGTGCCAAATGGGTGCAATTGCACAGGTCCTCCATTAGGGCGAGCTGTTGCTTTATTGACTGCATCTAGTTCAAGAGACTCTGAACCTGCTACAGGTGTGAGATGGTCCTTTCGTATCCAAAAAGTGGGGTCATGGTCATGACGAATGATACAACAAAAGATTATACCATTGTGCCAGGTATAGAAGCAAGTGAGGAAGCTGTGGGGAAAAAAGAAAGAGAGTTGACACCCAGAAAGAAAACCACAGAAGTCATTTAAGTTCCTCAGCAAATATTATACGACACATAGTGGCAGTCTGTGTATGCTAACCACTTCCAATGTGGAATCCATGAGCTTCTCACATCTTACACTAAGAACATCAATCCTCTGGCAGTGCATTCCTGGGTTTGTTGGTGAAAAATGATACACACTCTTCAAGACACAGTGCAATCAGATTAAATAAATCACTGCCTGGGAGCCACATCAGTAGGAGCTCTGAAGACCATTATGCTTCGGACATATGTCATGGATGAAGGAATAGACATCTGTTTGGGGAGGGTATGATAATAATATGTCATTTCTATGGCAAGGTTCAATCCCATCAACAGCAGCAGCATAACATTCAGGACTTCCCTCTGACTGAAGCTCTGCAGCACAGCATTAATCATTATGGTTAATATCAAGGTGTGAAAATAATGAACCATATGGACCCCCTGAAACCCCAAAATCTCTTTTGAGGATCCCTAAAAATAAACTTTAATAAAATATTATGGAGTTATGTTGTCTGTTAGCCTTACTGGGTTTGTGTGAAAAAAGAAATGTTGAAATGTGAATTCAAAAAAAGGTTGTTATGGCATTTTATTTTAGCCTACTTTACCTTCTAAATACCACTCTGTCGCAGGGTGGGACTGTAGTGAACTGGTCAACTGTGTTACTTTTTTCTACCATTGTTTAATAGAGAATAACAATTGTGATGCTCCATGCTGCTTTAGCTCCCCTTCGAAAATGGAAGAATTAAAGCAAAGCTCTCTGTCGGGAAATTTTAGGTTCACATAAAAAAATTTTTAAAAAATCAAACATAACAATGAAAATCCTCCAAGGGAGTTACGTTAAGACACACACGAAAAAATATCATGTGACTTATTAACTGGAAAGTGCAAGCTGTTCTGTCCTGAAGACTCTCCCTTGTCAGGAAACATACTGACTGTTACAAACCTCTGACACTAGAGACTCCTTCCATAAATGTTAAATAAATGGCTTCTAACAGAAAGCTTCACCACACCAATGATTACACACTTTTTTAAATGTTAAACAACATTAAATAAGATCACTAAAACTTTTTTTTATTATTACAATGAAATTACAGGAAAATATTAAAGGAGTGTTATTTTTTTTTTATTATTTGTAAGCAGTTTCGAATATGATAGTTAAAATACAGCTGTTTCAGTAATGACTTGTACATTAGAATTACATTACATTCACATTTTTAATACTTAAACCTTTTTAATACTTTTAAACCTTATTTTGAATTAAATAGGAAATATAATCCAGCAAAGTGTGCCAAGCCATGTAAATCATATCGCACAAATGAGTTTACAATTTTCCAAACATATTCTTCACAAAACCTACACCGCTGGCATTCTTTCCCAGAGAAACAGTTCATCATCAAGTTCAAGGAAATGATTTTCTCTGAACATGCTGATGTTCATAGAAGTGCGGTGAGAATGGGTGACTTTATCAAGAAAACAATAAAAAGGGACCATCTTATATAATCTTGTCAAGTGGTGGAGCTGAGTCATACATTTCACATCTGGAGAGAGAGAGAGAGAGCATGTTCATGTTTGATCAATCCCTTCTCTTACGCACATCTAACAGATTAAAATTAGCAGCCCTCCTTCGTCAGGCCCTAGAAATGAGTCATCTAGCTGCCACCCTCTCCACCCCCCCATTATGGGGTAATAATGTGATGACCTTCATGAGGACAGCTAGAAGCAAAGGATAGCCTTAAACAGATGAATGCCCAACGACTATTCCTAATTTGTTTTTGCTAAAATTCTTCGCTAATCAAAATATCCTCCTTTGCTTGTAATGACATCTGCTGAAATCTTCAGCAGGTATTTTGCTGGCATGGCATAACAAATGCTGTACTTTTAACGGGATGTGCGTTTCTTAATAATCGGTAAAATTGGTCCCATAGGAGCTTGAATGATGAGATATTTATTTATTTATTTAATAGGATAAAGCTGTTATTGAACATGAGTGGGGAAAAAAAATCTGTGCATGCAAAAAAGCTTCACCTGAGTGGAAAAGTAGTTTCCACTGGTTAAAATCATTTGAGGCTTTGCTGTTAGCAACAGAAAATCTGACTGGAATATTCCTTTAAGTACATAATAGTGACAAGACATGACACTTAAGTATTTTGAGATTCTATCTGGGTTAAGAATGAATGGGAAAATGCGAGAACTTTATAATACTAAAGTTACAAAGAGGTTGCAATAATATCGGGGTTAATAACTGCCATCATGAGCTTGCTAAGGAGGACAACTTGTGAATGCATTCAGGTTGTAAAGCATTCCCAGGCTACCAGATTCTCCCGTATATGGGAATGTAGGACGAGTAATGAGATGAATAGCTATTGTCCTACTTGGCCCCCATACAGTGGGTTCCCTCTGGGCCACCGGGTGAAAGGTAAACAGGGAACCAACTGCTCAGCTTATTCGACACAACATGTACCAAGTCAAGTCAGGTCAAGTGGAGTTTGTCATTTCAACCATATACAGCCAGTTACAGCCACACAGTGAAACGAAACAACATTTCTCCAGGACCAAGGTGCTACATAAGACAAACACAGAACAACACAGAACTAAAAGGGACTACATAAATATATACATAAAGTGCACAAGTGTAAACATGTGCAGGCAGCACAAGACAGTACAATGACTACTGGGACAGACAATAGGCACAGTAAGTCCCAGTGCAGCGCCGACCAGTACACAGTTCTATTTGAAAGTGAATCCAGTGACAATAGTGCAAAGAGTACAATATAAGTGTAGTGCAAACATAAGAAGTAGCAGCCTATGTACAGTATAATAAATATTGTAGCATACCATACTATCAGCGCAAGTGAAGCTAGTGCAAACACTATAATATTTGGACCAGCAGGAACATTGCATGTATACGATCCTGACACCTGCTCAGCAGCTCACATCAAAACAGGTGATTGCTGAAACTACACTTTGCATGCAATCAATAGTTATGAAATATTATCCTTTGTTTCTGGCTACTGTGCATGACCCTGTGCACTAAGGTTATTCAAAAGCACCTGTCCAATTAATCTTTACACATGGAGAATGTGAATGCATGGCACAGTTCAGCGTGTTAACAAACATCAAGCCAAATAACCATGTAAACTGTCCTCACATGACCTCAGGGTAGTGTTCTCATTATACCCCCACCTCCTACAGCTCACATAATGAACACAGTTCAGCAACATGCATTCTCAATTACCTCTTTGAGAAATCATTCCATCTCTCAAAGGTCAAACCCAAGTGTTTGCTCAGAGCTCAGTTACCTTGTTATCATCTCACTCGAAGCCAGATGTATTCCAGCCTCTCTAAAATTATCTCTAAATTCTATTTTCGAAGAATATTTTGTATGTTGGTTGCATGGTGGTGCAGCAGGTCACTTTGCCGCCGCTCAGCCCACAGACGTAATTCAACTATAAATAGCTGTGAATGCAGATGTATTCTACAGATTTTCTTCTCACACAGAGACACAGTTAGACGAGGGAGCAGAGCAAAGCAGGCTGGGTAATGTGGGGTAAGGTCAGCCTCTCAGGGCGAGGAGTATTCTGGGACAGAGACTACTACTGGCTAATCAGAGCGTGACTTGGCCGAAAGCTCCAGCAACTTGACTGGCTAAATCAGGCTAAGGAGTCCCTTTGGATTAAATTCTTTAAGCTCCTGTTCAGGGACAGCTTCACTCTTCTCTCATTATGCACATTTGTGTGCTCAGCGACAGAAACATGCATGATGGATAATACATTAGTGGCTAAAATGAGAACCTCACAGACATGCAAATACAAAATGGCATACTGATGAAGCTGCTTAGCTGTTAAGATCTAGTTTTTCCTAGAACCCACAATCACTTTCACATGCCAACATATGACACTCTATTGGCTCTTATCTAGACAGTTAGAGACGGGTACAGCATGTTCCGGCATTTGTGAATGGCTGGTTTTGTTCTCAGTGTAAGATATGCCAGTTAGTCCTGGATTTCCTCTGGCCCAGAATTTTGCCAGACAATGGACGCAAAGACACCGCCACTTCGCTAAGCTGCTGACATAAAACCACATGAAATAGCCCTCTAATGCAGGCCACAGGAAGATTGGGGCTATAACCGTCTGTAAATGGCAAACAAAAATATATCCTCAGAAATATTCTGCAATCAGTGTGCAGCTTAGAATACATTATTATTCCTTTAGTATCATGACATGGATGGCTGCATTCCAAAAAGCCTGGAACCGTCACCCTTTTACATGTATATCCTCATTTCCTTGGCCATATTAGATTAGAAGTGAGTGAACATTTCAGAAAAAAAAAAAAATCTAAAACATCTCTCTCTCTCTCTCCCTCTTTCTGTGCATTGCTGAAAGGGAATGATGGATTGAGATAAAAATCAGCAAATTAAAGCACTCAGGGGAAAGAACAGCCTGCTCTATGCTGTTTCTGAGAACTCTCGGAACATCGTCCAAATGGGGAGGGACACGAACTCACGTTTGAGTCAGGCTAAGTATGTTTAATCTGCTAAATAGAATTACAGAAGTATTACAGCCCTGCATCTTGCATGTCAGTCTGTCTATCCTAGTGAAAAAAACAAAAATGACTAGTACACTAATCATCATGTACTTGCAGGCACACTACTGATTACACGATCAATACACGTACTAATATTTTTATGTCAAAACAACTATATGTATCAATGTATAGCTTTATGTGAAATGCACGTAGCCATGGTAACAGTGTAGTATACTTCAGTAGACTATGCTCTATGTATTTTAATCAACGATGTGCATAGATATACAACAAAATGAATATATTTTAGATGTATTACAGTTGCGTTCCTAGTGCACTTTGAGCCTATTAGGAATGTACTGTAAGTTCATGAACATAAACGTAGAAGCATTTTCAGTGTATACTTAGTAGTAAATAAATTTTAAAATGTATAATTTATATAAAAGAAATTTATAGTATAGCTAACACACACAGAATATACAAGAAATGTATTTGAAAATAAGTATCGAACAAGTGTATTTTATGAAATTAAACTAAATTGAAACTAATGGTATATTTCAGAGTAGTGTATTTATAAGACATAACATTACAATATTAAATACATTAGTATATTAAAATTTTACAAAGTGGCAATCATTTAAGATATTTTAAGAACATTTCATTTGAACATTTTATTTGATTACACAAATTTGTTAGTATTTTTACCACACAGACACATTTCATTAAATTTTTAATTAAATTAGGTGCATTTATTTTTCGCTAGACTATCTGTAGAATTACATTATTCCCATTAACATCATCCTGTATTTTATTAAAGTCATAATATTCTGCTGCTTTATTAACCTTCCTCACGTTTTCTGGTCATTTCAAAACAACCTCGCTTAGAGGATGTAAAATATTACACCGTGTGAGGAACGCTGATGCAAACCTATAATCAGATTGACTTCCCCATTTAGGTAATTCAATATAAACAGAGTCCATCTGGCAGAAGGTCCATCTGAATTTAAAATATTTGGCCTTTGGTTGCTTCTCAAGGTTAGGCATGACTATTCATTTGACATTTTTCTGGAGTGAAGATATTATGCCCTGCTTTTCAAAATGCTACATCCAAAAATGGTCACACTCATTCTGCATGCCAGATTATGCAACTGCAGCGTTTATAAGAACGTAAACTGGTGTGAGGGACCAGGATTTAATCTGAATGGCCCAGGATTGTGAGCTGTATGAACAGGTGCATGTGTGTTGTGTTGAAATGTCTTATAGCCCTAAAAATCTCGTCCTTTTCCATTCCACCTTACTCTTCTCTTGTTTGGCCTCTTATAAAACTAGACCAAACTATTTTTTGAATGCCAAGTGTGGGAATTAAATTCTCCAGTGAAACACACAGTGCACTTCCAGGCACCACTGAAAGATGCGAAATGTTCTGACACTAAACCCCAAACACGCATGGACTAGAGAAGTAGGTCATCTATATCCGTCCTGTCCCAAAGATTATGAACGCATTACACAAGCTACACAGCTGGGGTTATGTAACCCTAGGCTTGCACATTGTCTGTCTTTCCCCTTTTTTTATTCACACAGACACTCATTTGTCTTACCATCATTGTGGGAAACTTCCTTTGACATAATTATTAATGCAGCTAATTAATGCTATGCCTACATCTAAATATAACCATAACCAAAACCAAAAGCAAACCTTTTGGATGCTATTTTTGTAAATTTAGTGAAAAAAAGCAAGAAAAAAGCAGATTTCTTACAGAGGGCCAGTCAAATGTCCCCAGAAGGTCAGAATTGTTAGATATTCCTATCCTTGTGGGGATATTTGGTCTTCACCATGATATAAAACACGTCCACAGACACATAGCTGAAGCTTGAGTGTTCTCCTCATGCATGAACAACACCGTTATACCCTCTCCTGCCAGAAGCCACCGATTAAGGAAGCCTGCCATGTGAGGACATACAGGGAGCGATGACTGTAGTCAGATCCTAGCTCATTTCTGATCTATTTTGCATAATGCAAAGTCTAACTGGATCTTACTTGCTATGCTTGCTTATTAAACTCAAAAACTGAAGAAAAAAAATATCTTGTAAAAATAAATGATTCTTCCAACTCTATCCAGGTACCAGTTAAACCAAATAAAAATCAAAAGTTTCAATCTGTGAGCAAAATAATGATCAGCATTACACATCTGCTGAGTGTGATTAAGTGTGAGGTGTACATTACACTAAACAGCAAGGCCTCAACATGATCGTGTGTTCGTGTCTGAACAGGCTGTTCCACATCTTCTCCAGTTCAATACCTTTCACTTACTCTTTTCTAAAGAAAACTCTCAGGTATCCATGAGTCAAAGCCTTAACAAAAACCTTGCTATGTGAGAACGTCAGATAAGATCCTTTACTTTTACTCGCTTGTGTTTCTTTTTTGTAAAGGATGCAGAGTAGTTCTAATCTTTTTTTAGAACTTCTCTGCTCAAAACCAGAAATGATTATTGTTGATGTCCCTTTTGAGTGCTTTATGATTATTTCATAATGCTCCACGCAACCAGTTCCTAGCAACTGGCAGCGGTTGCCGTAGCAACATGTTGACGTACTTTCGGATCCAGGAATAGAAAGATGAGGAAGGAAGAGGTGTCCTAGGTCTTATGTTCCTAACAGCTGCAAACACTTTTTTTTCTTTCTTAATTGCCTGTGCGAGTCCACACTAATCGATATGATTGCTGTGGCACTTAAAGAAAGCTGTGTGTGTGTGTGTGTGTGTGTGTGTAAGAGACCTGAGGGTCCTGTTATGCAGGCCAGACACTAGGTTTCTCTAAGTGAGTCATACACTATTTATATCCAGATATAATATCTCTTCAAACCCTGTAGAGAAAGTTCATAAATATAAACGTATATAATGACAGGACCCTATAAATACACCAGCACAGATGTGCATCTCCTCCACCATATGGTCATATGACCACTCGAACACACTGAACAGATTTTATAATGAAGTCTGGAACCATTTTAAATGCTTTTAACTGAAAAAGCAAGAGCATTACTCTCCATAAATGCATATATCCATAAAAAAGTTGCATGAAAATGGGTTGACGCGTACTTGAAATATATATTACAAAAACACGTCAAGTACTTCATTCATTAAAATATTGGCACAGTTTCACTAGATGTTGTTCCACCTTAACTGTCTCTCACTCTCATTTCCTTTGGCACTACACACATTATTTCCTCTTAAGAATAAAATAGCTTGAATTCTGGTCATGTGTTTCTTTTGCAGGCACAGACGTTGAATAGAGAGAGAGAGAGAGAGAGAGAGAGAGAGAGGTAGGGGAGAAAGACATGTAAGAAAAAGCTGTACTGAGTGGGTAAGCCTGAGTGCATATAGGCTTATTGAAAACAGATGTATATACTGATGTGTGTGGAAAGGGAAAAAAAAAACCCATAATGAATAAAGTAATACTGCAAAGGGGTTGTGGAAGCTTAGGGAGGGTGAAAGAGAGTGGGAAGGCTTATAGGGATTATCTGTTTTCCCACATGAACTGGTAAACTCATGCTAGAGGGCAGATGGGGACAAACTCTATTCCAGCTGCTTTACCAGAGCAGTAGGCTGGGAAAACATTCACGAGCACAGCAGAATGTGTGACGCTGGGTTAGAAAACAATGTATTAAAGGTGAACTTTTTTGGAGTTAATTTCTGTAGTTTTTGTAAAGATGCTGAGGTTCAGATGTTATTCAAAAACATTACTCAAAGCACCAGTAGCTTTTAAATCTGTAATTTAGCAGGTAAAGCATAACTTCTTAGCATCCACCTTCCTCCTTTATGTACTGATTATGAGTTATTAATGGAAATTATTAACATATATAATTGAGATCATACTTCAGTTTTAAATTTAATTTTGCAATTTTTCCATTCAGTTGTATCTGTATAGCTCTTTAACAATACATATTGGCACAAAGCAGCTTTACAGAAATAGCACATGGTGTTACATCACTTGTTACTGGGTCCATTGAGGTTAAGTGTCTAAGTGTGGCTGAGAATGAGGTAAGTAAGGATTATCACAGTTAATACACACACACACACACACTTAAATAACTCGCTCTGACATCAGTACAGATTTGGCCACTAATGGACAGGTCATAAATTGAGATTGTAACACTGATGAAAGGAAAGACAGGGACCAATAAATATATTCAAAATATCAAGAATGACATGAATTAGTATTCTCAGAATTTCGATCTTCACTTTTCACATTTAGCATATCACATGTAATTGTTACATATATGTATTAGACACACTATGTAGCTCTATATCACATGAAGTTGTGAGTCTTATCAAGTGTTACGTAAGCTAAGCTATTTTGATATGTGGAACAGCTTGTACTGGCATGATTAGGAAACTTGACAGATGTGTCATAAGTTATGAAATGAATGTAGGCATATCCATTACTAAGTCGAATGTTAGCTAATACCATGGTCTTATGTATCCAGTCCACGTACAAGCACACCCAATGACCTCAATAAATAAAGTAACGCACACATAATCATCGGTCACAGAGTAATTAGAGGAGCTTTTACCGATGTTAATTCAGGATATTAAATACACTAAGTGCTGAGTTATCTTCATACAAGACATTAAAAATGCATAAATTCTGACCTATAATAGTGTTTCAGAGGTCTCATGGCATAAACTGTTTCCAACAGAGCATTATTAACTGCTGTAAACATACTGACTGAGTAGTTATACAGAGCCCTCGAGAATTATTGGCACCCTTATTGAGAATGAGCTAAAACTGATATTTATAAAGATTAACACAAAGCAGTTAGTGATATTTTCAGCTCAAACATACAGGAACATATGAACAGTTTTATTTAAACATATTTTTATTGAAACAAAACAATTTTTTAATAGTGTGTGGGGTTTTTTTTTCTTCCATAAAATGCTTTAAAATTAAAATTCATATTTTGTGCCATCTGCCCTGGAGAGAATAGCAGCACTGAGTCTCTTCCGGTAATGTCTAAAAACACTAGAGACATTTGTAGAGATTCACCATAGGTTTTTGGTTCAAATCCAGAGACTGAGACAGTTATGGCAAAATATTGTTTTTTTGTGTTTCTTTAACCATTTCTGGGTATCCATATGTGGCCAAGTCTGAACCTCCTGGCAGAGACAACCAGGTTTTGGGCTGAAAAAAAATTATGATGCCATCAATCTTCAGAATCTGAACCATCTTTTTTGGTCATTTTTATGAAGGGTGCCAGTAATTCTGCAGGGCACTGTATGTAAAATATTACTGGCATGTAGTTAGGATGCATTTGTTGGTTCTAGTGCATTAATTCTAATTTGTCATATACAGGCCAAAAGTTTACATACACCTAGGCTAATGACATTCAAACTCAATCTCATGTTACCATACATTTACTGTGTTAAGTCCGTTAGGGTATTTACTGTATTTCCAAATATTTCAAAATAGTAACTAAGAGACATATTTATTTCAGCTTTTGTTTACTATATTGGATTTTCAGTGGGTCAAAGGTTTGTATACACTTTGTTAGTATTTGATTTAATTGCTTAACTTGAATCAAACTCTTGGCTTCCACAAGCTTCTCACAATACTTAGCCGGATTTTTGTTCATTCCTCCTGAAAGAACTGTTGTAACTTAGTCAGGTTTGTGGGCCTCCTTGCTCAGACACCCTTTTTTCAGTTTAGTTAACACATTTTCTATGGGATTCAGAACTTTCAGACCAAAGTTCATTTGTCCTTGGGAGTTAATTCGTGCCTGTTTTTATATTTGCATACAATTGTTTGTACAGATGCTCATGGTACCTTCAGTTGTTTGGAAATTTCTCCTAAAGAGGGCCACCTATTTATTCTGTTACATTTATGTCTTGGCTGAGTTGCTTGGATTTTCCCATGGTGTCAAGGTCAAAAATGCACCATCTCTAAAGGTAGGCCCTTTTACAGCCACAGGTACAGTTCCAATTAACTCCGAATTATGACAGTAGGCCAATCTGAAGCCTCTAAAAGTCACTACATGTAGTGAAATTCCAGTACTGGAATCGTTCCAGACTGTTTAAAAAGACAGACAAGTTGGTGTATGTAAACTTCTGAATAGATTTGTTATTAGCCTCACTTCTTGCTACATACCTTAGTTTTCACTTCAGTTCTATAATCACTAGAGTTTGAACTGTTCTGAAAGGGTATTAGCAAGAGGCATGTCATCAAAACAAGGTGCTGTTACATAAGTTTTCTGAACTCATGCATACTTCACACTCAACAATTAAGGATAATTATAAAATCCATTTATGTAAAGGGAATAGATACGGCATGAGTTTAAATCCTTGACCCTTCTAGCTCTATGTGTTTGTACCCCTAAAATGTCAGCTTGGCTGTATGGGGGCAGTCGCAGCCTAATGGTCCGAGAGTCGGACTTGTAACCCGAAGGTGAACCCGCAGGTCGTGGGTTCGAGTCTCGGGTCCGCCAGGGATTGTAGGTGGGGGGAGTGAATGACCAGCGCTCTCTTTTGAGACCCTTGAGCAAGGCACCGATCCCCCAACTGCTCTTCGGGTGTGTTGCAAAAAAGGCTGCTCACTGCTCCGGGTGTGTGTTCACTACTGTGTGTGCACTTGGATGGGTTAAATGCAGAGCACAAATTCCGAGTATGGGTCACCATACTTGGCCACAAGTCACTTCACTTCACTTGGATTTTTTATTTGTAAAAAAAAATAAGAAACGTGATGTCTATATGATACAACATGTTTTAAAACAATGTTACTATAGTTATTACAACAATGTATTTGGGTTCTGTGGGTGAAATGTTTAGGAATAAAAAAAGACATGGGGTTGGTTGTCTTCCTTTTCACTTTGGCTGTTGTATCGCTCAAATCAAATACCTGATGGTAATCAAATGTAAAGAAAGCCCATAAAGTTCTAGTAAAAGATGAATGGACACTGTGCAGTTATTTCACTACCATGATGAGTTATTAGGTTTTGAATACACAGGTTGTGTCATGAGACAGGAGGGACCCGAATGCAGGACACAAACTCTAGGATCTGTTGATTGTTACAATCATACCTCATACCTTTCTCAAAATGACATTTTTCTTAAATTGAAATTGTGAATCAATGCATAAATTAATCTAATGCATTCAGTTCAGATCAATTGACCTAATTCATAGATCATCATCAAGTTGTAATGAAGACTTCAGCATCCTGTACAAGCAGCATCTTGTAGCACACATATAACTGCTCTGCTTGGTGGGTACTCTCTGATAATTTGTGATTGTTAAAATGCTCTTCATGCAAAACTGACTTAAGTGCTGGACAACATCCAGTGTGGTGAGGTAAGTTGAAGTGGCAATAATCCCCACAAGGACAGTTATGCTACACAGCATAGTAATGACCTCCACTTTCATAAATGGACTGAACAAAACATTTACCCTACACACCACTAATTTTAAGATTTTAAGTACATTTTTGTTTAAAACTAAACACTAGGCCCCAGATATTATAGTCTTACCCAGCAAACACACACACGGTATATATGTGTGTGTGTGTGTGTGTGTGTGTGTATGTATATATACATACATACAGTACTGTGCAAAAGTCTTAGGTAGCCTATTTCTTTTTAGTACAAACTTTGCTATAGATTTTTATTTTATGACTTCTACATTATTGATTCAGTACAAAAACATTTTAGAT
>CM075015.1:12366944-12385148 GCA_037576675.1 Pangasius sanitwongsei | reverse complement strand
TCACGCTTTTCCATCTGGCAATCTGATGGACGAGTCTGGGTTTGGAGGTTGCCAGGAGAACGGTACATTTCGGACTGTCACTGGATTACATATTAAAAATACCAAAAGTATGACAACAAAATCCAAAACTACTGAACTGCAGTGAAAGTGTACTCGTTGTATTAGATTTACTAGTACAGTTTGAATGGAAAAATAAAATGCTCTCTCTCTCTTTCTCTCTCTCTCTCTCTCTTTCACTGTCTTTTAAGAAGTTTTAATAAACTTCTCGTTTCTCCTTGTGCCTCTATAACTGATTTCTTTATTATAGCTCAAGTTCTCTGGCCCATATAGCTTGTGGCAGAAACGTGCCTGGAACTGACTGACAGCTTTTGCAGGACTGAACAGGACCCAGACAATCACGCATTACACAAACAATCTTTTCCTGGAAGCCACGTCAGCAAAATAATTGCAATTATTCCTGGAAACTTCTGATGTACGGGTGGAAGGACATAGACTGCTTCTCAAATGGTGTCCCAGTAGGATTATACTGTTTGTTGCCCAAGCATTGCCTGTAAGAAGAACATTTTATTCATCTTAGCTTTACAGTTGCTGAATGTAGTATAGCAAGCATTACTTTCAGCAGTTCAGAGGTTATTACACATACAACCCCTTTATTTATTTTTTTTATAAATAACAATTAAAATTAGGAACGAAACCATGTCAAATATTCCCAGCTAGACTGAAAACAGCCATGCACCATGTGGAGATCCTTCTCGAAATAAAAGAAAAAGGAACAGCCTAAGCAGTTTTTCATTCCGATTTGTGAACTTGAATAGTATCTCCATTATCTGTCTATACATTTCTTACAAACTAAAGCTGGTTACGCAACATTGATGACTGTCAGTCTACAGTAAATCCAAAAAAAATATAACTACGGAATCTGTAACAGCACTTCACCAAATTAATTACACATTGAAAAATCAGCCGCACTGATGATATACTGTAGACTTGTGTATGGAAGGGATCAGGATTAATTTCTACAAATATATTCTTCATCCACAAGAGGGCAGCAATTTCATAATTCTTTTATTACTCCTTAGTTCAGTCTTGAAACAGTTGATGTAATGCAGTGCTTATCATATGCCTTTTAAAGACATTTTATTAATATATGGAATGACTGATTCTACATAACTTCAACTACAGTGTGAACAAAGCAAGTGCAGTATAAACCCATGTTACCTCAGACTAACTGTGATCAGTTTTTTTTGTAGATAATCCTTCACAGAAAATTAAATAGTAAGGTCATCATTTTGTACTAATATGTCTTTGCACAATTTGCCAGTTTATTAATGATGAATGGTGAAAAATGACAAAAGACCATGTGAAGCTCAGGGCACATTGCTTCTTTAAATGTGTTCTTTTTAATGTATCACATTGATCACATTCATATCAGAAGATCAGCAGATCTGTTCACAGATTTACAAGAATATATGGCTAATTTTATTCTAGATATAAATGCGAGACATTAAACACTCTCATGTTCCTGTGAAAGATCATGAAAACCCCAGGGGTTCTGAATTAGCCCTGTCCCAAAATGAGGGCCAATCCAAGACATGTGACCAATGCTGCTGAGCAAATCTTTTTATTAACTTCTTCCATTTGGGGGATACCCCAGCTTCACGTAAAATTAGGTCATCTTGGGGTGCAAAGAATTGAGTGGCAGTTGAGTTCAGGTAAGAGCTTGTTTTAATGAAGATCCCGTTACCTCCCATCATCCCACACACACACACACACACTATCCTGAGCCTCTTCGCTCCTCCGACCCCCCTTCGCCCTTTATGCAGCATGAGACGATGGCTGTTACTAGGCAGGCTTGGTGACAGTTACCATGGGAACCGCCTACCCATGAAGCAGGGTGGGGTAGGGTGGGGTACATGGGGGAGTGCGCGGGACCAATGAGAAGAAGGGGGAGCAAGAGAATTGGCAAGTTCAAGGCCATCGCAATGCTGCCATGAATGCCATCACTGACAGACAAAAGAAATGAAAGCCCAGAAGTCGAGGGTTCAAAAATTATAGATGCATTTCCTGCATCTATGTAGAAATATAGAGCTTTCATCATTAATCTGAGCTGTGATGGACAGTATAGCTTTATGAAAACATAAAAGATGGTCAAATACTGTAATTATCAGACCCATGCAGTTTAAAATAAATCCATCGTCTTCATGTTGAGGTGTCATCAGACTGTAATTTGAGATGGGACATTACTTATCTTTCATTTTCCTCACAGGCATTCGTGAGTCACGACAGGGAGAAGGGTTCCTCTTTAGAGCGGATTTAGTTGTTCACTGGCTTGCTTACAAAAAATAATGGAGTTCTTGTTGCTGCTTGTTATTTAATTTGCCAATAAAAACCTATGGTTATTTCTAGTGATTAAACTTGCTTCACCAGACAGTCTCCAGACAGTTAAATACATCTTTTGATATGCTGTATTCACATGCATAACATTGTTGAGTGCTTGATAATTTGCAAAAACTACCTGCCTACGAAAAAATATGGTTTCGCGAACCAAACCACCTATTTTACCTTGCACATATTGCCTAACACTGAGGGGGGCAACAATGCAGTGAGTCAATCCCATGGATATACAGGAATCCATCACTCACCGAAGACTTGCTCCCTGGCACACTTTAAGAGCATAGGTTGTTATTTGTGGCCTACCAGTTCTTCTCTACCGTATGCCTTGACAAGATCCTGACTGACAAACCCTGTGAACTCTCGGCTTTAATCTTTGTGGTGAAGTGGACAGTCATTTTTACAATTTTACAGCCTGTATTAAAAAAAAAAAAAAAAAAAAAAAAAAAAAAACACTTGCATGTGCATATACTATTTCCATATTTTGGAGTTTAGAATTAGTATAGTGTCAGAGGGATCATAGCTCCCATCCTGCAAGCCTCTCCCAACTGTTTCTTTTTATATCGTCTCTGTGAGGGCTTGTTTCTAAAAATGTCTTCTGTTCTCTAGGTTTCAGGATCTCTCTCTCTCTCTCTCTCTTTCCCTCTGGTAACCTTATTATATGCATGGAGCACGTCTGGCTACGTGCCTAGTCCCTCCCTGCTCTCTCTGCTGCTGCAACATGGTTCGAGGATGGGCAGAGAAAGAGAGAGAGAGAGAGAGAGAGAATGTTATGCAACTAGTTATGCAACTGTGACCTACTAACATATATTTCCAGCACAGCGAGGGAGGGAGGACATTGGAGCGCCTCAACAACACAACACGAGGAACCAAAATACGAGTCACACTGAACGCGTGCCCGCATACGAGCAGAGCGCTGAACGGGAATCGTGACACTTTGCATGTCTTGTCAATTTCTGCCTATACCATACCGGCTATAGAGCGAGCAGCGGCTGTGTTGTGGCCATTAATTTGGATACGCGTGTAAAGCACCAACGGTAAGCTTTTTGTTTTGTTTTGTTTTTTGTTTTGTTTTGTTGATCATGTAGCTACAATTTTGGCTTCATTGTGTAAATGCATGGCGTTTGGAGGGTCAGCTGGAAGTCAATAGCTGCAACATCAGTCAGCGGCGGCAACACAATAAACACGCGGGTCCGAATATTCGTGATATGACGTAATAATCCAAACATTATTGTTGAGAAAATGTTGCCCTGACTTCCATTTGCGTGCATACGGAAAAGCGTGCGCACACGTACAGAGCCGAATACTACAGGCTTTTGTTTCATGCTGTGTCCTTACCGTGCGGTCATTAGACATCCAGCTCTTGGTCTGGGTGCATTTTCTCAATGTCAAGGCGAGGCTTGTAGCCCCGTCTCCATGTTCCAGTGCGGGATTGCTGCTAACAACAGCACGAGCCTGGAAACGAGTGCACGAGACACTTACAGGGCGCATTCAGTGCATATGTCTATGGCTTGGGCTATATCATTTAGGGCTTTCATGACTGATGGGTTTGACATTAGGCAATAGTAATTAGTTACAATTTACTTCTGACATTGCATTGTGGTATCATTTACCTGGGTCTGAGGGACCAGATAAAATGAGAAGTAGTTTCTGATTCCGGTTTACAAGCGGAGAGATGATGCTGACACGCTGCTGGTCGTCACGTGTGACCTGCAGTCCCGATAAAGGTTAACACGGGTGTTAGTGTTTGTCGAGCCAGCCCGTTAACCCCTTCTTTCCCCGGGGAGAACTAGCCTACAGCCCCGGGGAGAACTAGCCTGAAGCCCCGGGGAAGACTTAGCCTAAAGCCCTGGGGAGAACTAGCCTACAGCCCCGGGGAGAATAACCATACAGCCCCGGGGAGAACTAGCCTACAGCCCCAACACCTCCCCTTGCTTATGGTGCGACTGTTGGCTTTGGCTGAAGGAGAAGTGACCGCCCGGAACTTTTGAACTAAACACACAGGAACCAGACTTTAAAGGCAAAACCACCTGAGCTGGCAGTGTTTTCCTGACACAATCTTCAGCCGGTTCTTTTTATACGTCTATAGCACACCACTGGACATACCTGCATATTTGAAATCAGTAAATGTGTTGTGTCTTTCTGCGGTTAGCTAACGCGATAGCTTACGGCTACCGAGTGTGCTTTGTGTCCCAAACTAGCCTACTAACCTACTTTCTCCAAGTTCAAGTGTTGTCTCAGGAATATCCTATCTCTGTCTCTGGCATATGGAATAACACGGAAACAACATTGCAACATAGCTTACTGGGATTCCGCAGTACGAAGGTCGGAGCAGTTAGTAGAATGCGTCCAGAATCATATAATACTGTGTGTGTGTATATATATATATATATATATATATATATATATATATATATATATATATATTACTGATTTGTGTAATATATAGGCCCGGATAAATAGAGACAAAAAAAAAATGGTGGAAGGTTATTGTTGAGGGTGGTCGTGATAGCCAGTTAAACCCGTTTTCATTACTACATTACTGTACTCATACTGTATCTGCGATGCGAGTACACTCCGGTTCAATCCTCTGTTCGCGTGTTTGATGCCTTTCCGGTATCAGAGGGAACACATGGGACACATTTTCCAGTTTTGAATTGGTTAAATGGCCCGAGTCGGACAAAAGATGATGCAATCGGCGGAAACCGACGTGTATTCTGATGCACAGGTTGTGTGTGTGTGTGAGAGCGGGCGCGCGCGGGCGCTAATTCTGAATGTAGGTCATGTTTGTCAAAGGGAGGGAACATGTCCTACAACAGATGAAACCAGAATAAGCACTCCACCATGTGCCGAAATGCTCACCGTCATAACAAAGAAGACACACAACGGGGAAAGGGCGCGTCCTTGTGTACTATCATCATTACTGTACATCACTTGTTGTCATACTTTTCTTAATACTTTAGAGTAATTAACTTATTAACAGTGTGCCCTCCTTGAATTGAAGTGGAACCTAGAATGGCCAAGGTTCTGTGTTGGACCAGTAAGTTTGGGAACAGCTTCTGTCCTATCATTCGACATTTAGAGCAATTAAATAGGCCTATGTTAAGAATTTGTTTGTGAAAATTTGTGCCTTCTCCAAGCCAGTTTGCATGGATATTGATGGAAGTGAATTTGCATAGGAAATTATCTTACAAAGTCAAAAACAACAATGTATTCACTTTCTCATCTAATCAAACACTAACCAAAAAAAACAAGACTGCTTGAAACAAGATGCATAAAATGTCCTCTTTTTTTAAGAGAAGATGAGACCAGGCACAGGATTTAAGCCCCCCACCCCACATGACAATTATAATTTGACCCATGGGTTCAGGAGCTTGGCCGTTGCTATTTCCATTACTTAAAAGAAACCCCAAAGCAACACGTGCAGCGACTGCACCGAATTAGTTTCCATGCCTCGCCCCATGCCTTTGACTACAGCAGTGTCTCTTTACTCTTTACTGTGTCTGTAAGACTGCAAAACACAGAACATCCACACTACAAAAAGTGAACATAGGGCTCTTGTCAGAGGTGATCACCACATTATTTATATGACTCTGGATTTGTCTATTATTCACACCCCCACCCCCCAAATTATCAAGAAGCGCAAGATCCTTTGTCTCACTCACCATTAATGATGTCTAATCCTTAATCTGCACTTTGGGAAAACCTAACCTGGTTTTAAAGTGGTTTCTTTTTTTTCTTTTTCTTTTTTTTACAGTGATATATTGTTAGGTAGTTGCTTGCAACATCTATTTGTATTTGATATTAAAAATTGGGCGATTCATAGCTGCAGTATTTATTTCTAGAAAAACAGATCTTGCAGAAGGATCCTTTACTTTCATAGCAAGCAATACCATTTCTGAACATAATGCGTTCGGTCAAATTTGGTAAGCCAAATGGAAATGACATGTGCGCAGTTGGGCAATGTTTAATACATAAATCTCTGTTTTTGTAAGCATTCAATTATCTCTCCTTTGGAGATAGTGGGGTGGCTCTTTGTTAGCGCTGCCAGCATTCAAGTCTCTCCTCTGACTGCAATCATCTATGAACCATTATTTTTTTCCCCTCCCTGCTTTCTTCTTTGTCTGTCTCATTCTTCCTCTCAGTCTCCCTCCATCTTTTGCTCACCTCCCTCTATTTTTAGCTAAATATCTGACCCCTCCCACCCGTTTCCTAGCTCCAGCTCTTGCTGAAGCATTCCTGACCTATATTTGAGCACAGCCTTGTCTCACGCGCTGCCCAGTTTCTGGGTTAGTGGGCCAGCAAGGGAGAAAGTCTCTCTTTCTTTAACCCTTAGTTATGTGGCTCCAGGGCTCTAAACTCTGAATATTAGATTAACCAGTGCATAATCCTTGTGTGGCATCTGTCTATTTGACCTCATTACCCATGAACTCTTGTGAGCTTTAACCTATTTAGAAAAGTTTAACAGAAAATTCCCAGGTTAGTCTTAAACATGTAAGATTTTTGCCATATTCACTTGCTGCTCATTATCAGCCTTCTTGTAGCTGGAAATTTCTTACCAGATGAGACAAGATTTTTTAAAGTTTGAGTGACTTGAGAGAATTTATTTGCAGGTCAGTAATGTTGTCACATATTCTGAGAAGACAAGGCCAAAGAAATTGTTCCCAGATCATGAGATTATAAAGCAAAAAGAATATTATTTCATTGCAGCAAGTCCTATGTTGTGATCTGTGCCTTTTGGTCTCTTAGGAGTTATTAAATTAAGCCCTCCCTAAATTAAGCACAATATTAAATGGAGATACACATATTGAATTCATCTCCAAGCTCTCCAAGATCTGTCACGTGAGCCTGTGAGTCCATTTGAAAAGATTTGAACCAATTTTTATATGACACAACAAGCAACTGTGTTACTGCCATCATAGGACCTCAGAAATAGGAAAATAGCAGATGTAAAGTCAAAATCACTTGCTGTCATTACGTTTTCCGCAGAGCTTGCTCTGGCCAAATGGGACTTTGTTACCTCCCCAGTGTGTTAGTTAAGTTGACAAAACATTCCCTTGTCACCCATTTCCAAACACAGGCAGTGGGGCCTGTCTAGGCCTTTCAACTGACCTAATTCATCAGTGAGATTCTTGCCTGTTCTTCATTGTTAAACAAATATATCTTGACCTTCATCAGCTGCCATCTGATAGCGATTTAGTGATTTATCCCCAGAAAATAACCGCACTCAGCCTGCCTGGTTTTTGTTTTTCCTGCCTGGCTGTTTGGAATCTATTCCTTGACCCATATATACGTAGGAAACTCTCCATGGTTGCACCTGTAAGATCTGTTAAAATGTGTTACACATTACCAGATCTCTTGACCAGATTATTCAGGCTGTGCACCCAAAGAAGAGAAGCAGTAACATGTTAAATGTTTCAAAAAGCATATACTTCAGCCTTGCTTTGATTTCCCCACTCTCAGTGATGTAATACAGGCTAGTGTTTCAGAATGTAAAAACAAATCATGTGCTCATTGCTAATGCTTGCCAGACATGCAGTTATGGTCACAGCTTTCAATCCTGTAGGGGAATTTTGCACAAGGGAGATTAATGCTGTAAGCATTTACAGTTGGTGAGTCAAACAAATGGATTTAAGGGATGTCAAGTTGTAGGAATTAAAACAGTTACTAAGTTACTAAGTTACTAAGACAACGGTGTCTATTTTTTATTATTTAAAATTTCTGTGAGCTCTGTCTCTTTTGTTGGCACTACCTCGTAATAGGCAACATTTAGATGGAGAAAAGAGGTCATGGGTCACAGACAGAGGAGATCAATAGCAAGGCTAAAAGGTCAGACAGTGGTTAGCCTGCACAAGAGACTATTGAGGGTTGCCATAGGTGACCATCCAACTAAAGCCAGACATGCTAAGCACAGGATTAGGTGAGGGTCTCCCAATAAATAGAGTGTATTCCTAAATCTTTCGATCCTCTAGATGTACTGGGAGGGATGGAGTGTTTTTTTTTTCTCACTGAAAAAAGGAGCAAAAAAAAAAAAAGTTGAAGACTGAGTGCTTATTTTCTTCTCACGGGATTAACAGATATATGTTTTTGCTTTTGTGTCCACAGCCTTCTAACACATAGCCATCTGGAGGCGCAGATAGAGGTTGCACCCCTCCCCGCTGTCTGACAAGCTGAGACAGACTGACTGACCTACATCCTGCAATACGCCTTGAGCACTGGAGTCTGTCTCTGCCAGCTTATTAACATAGCCTTGTTGAAAAGCGAGAAAAAAAATGAAAACAAGCAAAAAGAACAGGTCACAGTGGCCCTAAGCTAATAGTTTCACATTCTTGAGACTTCAAGAATTTTTCTCCTTTTTCTGCCCAGTTTATCTCATTGGCTGTTGGAGTGGCTGGTTTGGGAGTGCACTGGATGATTAACCTTAGTTAAATGCAAGGAAACTGTCACAGAGGCTCACCTATTCTTGATCTTTTTAGCCAATCTGGACACTTAACAAAGATTATTAATTATTATTATTTAGGAACTTCAGCAAAATCAATGAGGTTGACCCCAACTGCAGCTAAAATACCTTATATGATTTTTGCCGATCCAGCTACTTAGTCCAACATTCAAGACTACTAAAAGGAGGGAGACCTTACAGCCATTTTTATAACCACCTTTCCCCTCTACCCTATCCCTTATATTCCCATCAGTAAGCATTTCTGATGGTAGCAAGAAGATTCCAAACTGGATTCCTCTAAAGAGTAATGGAAAGCTTAAACTCACAAAGCCCAGCAAATTCCAGTGTAGGCAAAACCATAGAGAATAAAGAGACTTTCTCAGGCTATAACAACACTCTTCCTTCACCTAAGGGCAACCCTCGTTCTGTCCGCCTTTTAAAAGCCAAGCCAAACATGACCTGCCGGCGCAAGCGTGAGTTTATCTCTGATGAGAAGAAAGATGCCTCCTACTGGGAGAAACGCCGCAAGAACAACGAAGCAGCTAAACGCTCCCGGGAAAAACGGAGACTCAATGACATGGTTTTGGAGAACAGAGTTATTGCACTGAATGATGAGAATGTACGTCTAAAAACAGAACTCCTGCAGCTGAAACTCAGATTTGGCCTCATCAGTGCAGCCTCCTACATGGAGAAGAGCCAGCAAATTGGAGGAACAATGAATGGAACTTCTGCATGCTCTTCCTCTTCTTCCAGTCATTTCTACCCTAATGGCTACTCTAGTGGCTCCCAAGTGATGAACTCTGATTCTTCAGAGGCTGAGCAGTCTGTCCGGGGTGAGGGACTTGCCCAGTTAGCTAAGTACTCTCCTCGAGGTTCTCTCTCAGATATGTCTGATGGTTCTTCCCGTGACAGTCCAGAGCCAATTAACTATGATATCAAGCAGGAAGGGCCAGGGATAGATATGGACATTGCAAACAGCACGACTACACCAATTATGTTTAACATCCGTCGTGAGTTGTCCACATCACATCACCAACATACCTTTCAATCAGGATATCACAGCCACCAACAACAGCGTCAGCACCAAGAGACTGTAGTCAGTGCTGCTGCACCTCCAGTGCAGACTGCTCAAAGAAGTGTCATCCTGTATCGCTCTAGCAGTGCCTCATATCCGGTAGAGCATTCAAGACCTCAGGAAATCACTCAACAGAAACTGCCACAGATCCTACTCCAACCTACAGAGGGATCTACCAAAGGCACTGAAAGCCTATCAGAGGCAACCAGTCAGCATGAAAGTAAGACTTTAGACACTCTGCCTTATGAATACTGCGATGGAGAAGCAGCAATGAAACAAGCATACAGGGCCCAACATCAGCAGCTTGTGGCTAGTTGTCAGAAGGCTGAGACTATGGCACCAGACCTTTGCAGACAAGGGGGTGAAGAGCTGTACCACTATGACAGCCCACAGGATGAGGAGCCTCCAGTACTGAGTTACGAAGGAGGTCCCAGGAAAGAAGGGTACTATCAGGGTCACTCAGGAAAGGATACCTCCTTAAGTGATGGTGATCCCCGCAATTCTGACAAAGATGCATCCACTGATGATGAGTGCCCATCTTCTTTTTGTTCTGAAACTGGCAGTTATCACCAGCAATCCCCTTTGGCTGGGGGGCCAAATTCCTCCCCACAAAGCCAAAGTAGAGACAGTCAAGCAGAGGTCAAAGGTACAGCACTACCGCACAAACTACGCCTTAAGCACAGATCTCTGAGTAATGCTGGATCAGCAACTCAAGAATCACCAACTACACCACCAGCACATGTGCATCCATTACCTCAGCACCCTTACCTGGCTTTGCCTCATTCCAACCAGCAACTTCAGGTTGGCTGAGAAAGGGAGAGCCAGGGGTTACGGGCCAGCCAACCCCAGAGTTCTGCAAGCAGGCCACTTCAACAGAGGAAAGAAGGACGGATTATGGAAAGAAAATCCTGGTGTATGCAATAGCATGAGTAAGAGGCATGACTAAGAGTGAGGGACACTACGGGACCCACTGTGGTAGTATGCAAACAGACATATCCTTTAGCCTCTTCCCACCTGGCATTGGTGTGCACTGGGAGCAGAGACATAGATATAGAAATGTCAGTCCCAAAAGCAGACAGAACTTCTGGGTAAACTGTATTATACTGTAAAGACTGCTTTGTTTCTGTATCTCATCCCATAATTACAAAAGCACTTGTGCAGCAAATGAGTGGCGTGAATGAACTGTTCGCATTTTTCCCAATCACAATTTGTTATAACATGATGTCAAGGTAACAGCAAGCATGGCAATAGCAACCATTTGTGAGGCATTCTAATCTGCTCACTAGCTGTAAATACCTACTGGTTTGTGTCCATTTTTTATACCAAATCAGAGCTGTTCAACACAAAACATATCAAAACATCTGAGCATTCTGGGAATATTCCCTTGACCAAAGAAAGACAATAGCTTTACATTTCATACCTCTGTCATACATTTTTTTTTTTTCATTTTCCATATTCACAGTCCCAGACAATTTGTCTTGTCCAAGCACTTGGTTTGTATATTACTGTGATATAATTATTATATATAAATATATATTTTAAGAATAAAATCAAGTTTTTTTGGAAAAAAAGAAAAAAACTGCAAGGGCAAAAAGGATTTAGATGACTCACTAATTTGTCAAAAATACTGTATAGTATCATTGTGTTTACTGTTCAGGTGTCATTATGTACCTTTTTTGATTGTTTAATTGTTATTTTAAAAGTTCTCATTGTTTTGAGCAATTTACCTTTTTAAAGTAAATCAAAATGCCCCAAATTGTTAATTGCAAAAAAAAAACAAAAAAAAACAAAGCTGATGTATATGGAATGTCATAGATTAAACAAATGTAGTGCAATTACATAAGACTGGAAAGAAATAAAAAACAACAAAAATGTTTTAACAGGTCCTCTTATAAATAGGTAACTGAGTTACATCAGTATTAAGAAGCTGCTGGTATTGATGTCCTGCCCTTGAACCCTTTCTTAAGCCATTCAGCTCACTGATGTTCACAGAATCGATATGTCTGTTGTAGACACAACCCTACATATCTCCCTATATGTTTCAGAGTCAATATTCTTACTAAGGACAGGAACAATCTAACTTATTTTAATGATAAAAATGTTTTTTTTTTTAATGTGCCTCATTTTGACTCACTGTCTTTTGTTTTTCATTTTTAAGTCAAGTCTACATGTCATGTCTGGCATAGAGCACTTATTAATGTATAAATGTAAAGTTTCTTCTACCCTGGATGACACTGTATTCTGTGCTTTTTTTTAATTATGTGTGATTTTTGAGAAATGTGTTGTCCTGTTTTAATGTATTTCAACCCCGCCCCGTCCCCACCCCATCATCTTCACCCCTTCCCCTTTTCAAAGCCTTTTCCCTCATTTTATCAGTGTGTATTAAATTCAGTGATCTTTGTGTTTTCTGTTCATAATGTCATGAAAAAGAAACAAAGATTCAACAAGACTTGTGTTATGGAGTGGCGATGTTGTCACACTCTGTTTTGAAATGGATTCATGATGTTACAACACTAATATCCATCAAAGACAATGGGTGCATTTGAAAAAAAAAAAAACAATAAAAAGGATGTTGCTTTTCTGACAATCTGTCAGTTTCTTCAGTTTCTTATTATAATTTTAGTATTCTTCCTATAATTCATAACTATGCTCCATTTAAGTTATGCAAAAAAAAAAAAGATTTTGTGATACTTTGCAGCACATCTACTGATGCAAACAAGAGTGTTAAAATATCTTCAAAAACATTCCAACATTTCAGAGCTGCTTCTAGTCAGATGGAATGTGCCCTTGATTTGAGCAAACAACTAAACAATTGCTGAATGTGGGGAATGTTGCTAATCTACCATAGGGCAGCATTCCTCATCGGACAGAGTGTTATGGCATTAGAGCTTTGCGTGCTTTGAGTAGATGCGCTGAAGCCCTGAGTCAGGTTAGCTCAGAGAGACCTGACACACTGACACACTTTGTCTCAGACCTACTTATGCATGTTCACTTCCCTGATGTAACACTGCCCTAGTTACTCAGCCTACTTACTCAGCCTACTGCTAAACCCAGCTGGGCAGCAGACTGGAAGACACACATACATAGACTCTTGCACAAGAAAAACACAAGTTTCAAAAACGTGAGCACTTTTACCAAAAAGTCATAACTAATCAAACCCAACACACAAAAAAACAATTTGCATTTCCTTCAAAGGGGAAGAAAATAAAGTGCATGAATAGAATGTAACAGCATGAATCACTGCCTCTCCTTCTCTTTTTTTTTCCACTTTCACTTGTCCGTAATGTTTTACAGCAATATGGCTCTATAGAACCAGTACTGTGGAATCAATAACATATTAGAATGATTTGTGATCTGTGCAGCCAGTATTAGTGTCAGAGCCATGCTGTTATAGAACATTAATGCACACCTTCTGACTAGAATTCAACAGTGTTGTGTATTTGCTGCTTCAGTGCCTGTGTTGTATAGTTTTACAGTAAAGTTAATTATACTGTATGTTTTACTGTAGTCACAGCAATTGTACAGTAGCTTTACAGTAAGGTCATTTGACACAGTATAAATATTTACACAGTACTAATATTTCTTTTTTTTTCCATAATGCCACACAGGTTTTCAGCAAGCAGGGAAAATAGGTGAAAGATATCAGACCATGTTCAAGTCCATAATGTAGTTAGGCAACCCCAAGTTCCCTGGAAAATAAAAGGGCCTGGCCTAAGATTCAGTTTCTTGGCATTAGCTGTCGTATTTTGTAAAAGCCTTACCAACAGGTGCCTAAGAACAGAAAAAAATAGAAGCAACTGTCCAGGATATATATAACCACTGGGAATATTATGCGAACTGGGCTAAAAAGAAGGACAGACATGCCTAAAAGCAGACAGGACAAGTCTGGAACTGAAATAAGTCTGGGAGTGAGGGACAGAGAGGGAGAAAGAGATCTCCCACTGTGACATACAGCTTTTCTCTAATCGTTTATTGACTGCATTTAGATGGAAGCCATGTCTAAAAAGGATACGTGCATGTGAAAGGGACTGTGTGTACACAAAAAAGTAAGCATTTTAACTGGATCTGTCAGTGTCTTTCTTCCACGTAACAAAAACACACAGAACCACAAAGTGCCCTCTTTGTTCCCTTATAAAGTACCTAGGGTATTATAAGTTTTGGCCATGCCACAATATCCATGCAGCACTGACAAGGTGACATTTCCTAATGACGAAGACAGCAAGAGCAGCACTTCTTTGTCCCACTCGCATTTAATTGGTGTGGACAGGAGTCTGCATAAACAGGTCAGTAGAAAAGTAGGTCAACACAGAAGGGAGGGACCGAGGGATGGGACGGATGGAGGGTGAGTGGAAGCTAGAGAGAGGTTGTGCATTGTAAAAGAGGCTTCTGTGAAACAGTTCGAGCACAGCAAGCGAACACAGAGCTCTCACATTACCTGGCTTGTTCCGCTGAGCCTGCGGTTGTAGGTCAGTGGAGCAGGCCAGCGCTGGAGGACAGAGGCAGACAGAGACAGAAAGAAATTGAGTGAAATGCGGATAAAGAGCCTACAGTGTGAGCTTCATCTGTAATGCACTGACATTCCTTACTCTTTTCAAAAGCCTCTAGAGGAAACCACAGCATTGCTGTCATTTCTAATAAAGTGGCAATTGACAAAAGTCAGAGTGGCAAACGTTTGAGCTTGAAGAATCAAAAACAAGACCTGTCACTGCCTTACAAGTGTCGGTAATACAGGGGATAACAGGCAGTAATCCTGCAGATAATTGTATGATTACTGTGTTATTATCTGCACAAGCCTCAGTGCACAAGCATATGTGAATGTGTTCGCGATACAGCTGTTATTAATCTGTTTTACTCCAAAACCAATGATTCGTATATCATATACTATTAACAGGCTAATCTGTGTAATAGTTACCACAAGAGATGAAAGGGTCTATATAAATGTTTGACGGAACTACTGTATCGGGAGGCCTTTCAAAAAAAGACAGAATTTTTCAAGTATGTATGTGTTTTTTGAGACACACTGACATTAATCACACACTAATTACACATTGAGCACTATTTACAAAAGCAGTGGCAAACAACTCTTCCTCTTTGTGTCTCGTGTGTGTGTGTGTGTGTGTGTGTGTGTGTGTGTGTGCGTGTGTGTCTTTGCCAGGGGCGAACCTCCCCGGGAGAGACGGCAGTATTTTGAAACTCATCAGAGCTAGCCAGAACTGCTGTCATGTCTGTTCCAAGCCCACTGTGAACCCAACTGGCACTGATTCTCACTTGGAGCTGTCACCTAAACATCACTCTGAGTGAAGTTAAAACTGCACTACAAATCAATACCACTGAAGTTCACAGGATCACTAAAGTATCAATGCCCTTTGAATCTGTTGTAATGCGTATATCTGTCCATATGATATGCTTTTCTTTACTATAAACATTTATATTTAAAGATGTCTTGGCACATAATTCAGAGCTCAAAGAAACTATTTGATTCCATTACAAGCCAATATGAGTGGTTTTGATTACACTGTTTTGAAACAATTGCTGAAAAAATGTAGATGAACTTCAAAAATATGTCACGTAAGGTTTCTGTTCTGTTTCTATTCTCACATGAATTTCAGCCCGTCTCAGCTGTGGACAAGAAACTGTCTGGGCCAAATTTGTAAAAATTCAGAAGGCACAATGAATGTTCTTGTGCCCAGTGTACTCTGTACAGTTTCCGGATCCACCATGAGAAAAGGAATGAATGAGTAAATAAATTAATGTTGTTTTGCTACAATTGGCTTTTCCTAGGCTCTGCTGATGAATGGAAAATGATGTGGGGAATTTTTACCAGGTGTCACAAGAACATTGTGTTACAATGATGAACATTTCTTCCGTGAATTTGATAGCGGTATTAAATGGCATGTGTCCTAGCAATCGTTGATAAGCTCTTGCGTATGTCAGATCTTAGTCTGCTTAAATGGAATTACAAATTGCCCAAGCTTGTCTTTACTGAAGGTCAATACACCATACAGAATTTTGCGCATGTATCCACTTTACTCCAAAGAATTAAGTTTTTGTGAAAATTTTCAGCTCATAAAATAATGGTATTTATGAGAGCATTTGTCTTGCTTCAGTTATTCATCCTTTGAGACTATTTTGACCTCTCTTTGTGCCTAAATAAACATTTATTTAAAACTGGTTCTCTCATTGGCACCAAATCCAGCAAACATACCTACAGAGAGCAGTCTTTGGCTCAGAAAGTAGAGCATTAGTTGAAAACCACATTTTCCAATTATGTATCTGTGACTGTTAATTGGAAGTAGCTCAGAAAATACAAGAAGAAGTGACAAGGGCAATGGGAGGGCACAGTGAGAGAAACTAGAACTAGAGGAAGAGAGAAAGAAGAATGGAAAAAGAGAGTGAGAGAGAAAGAATGGAGGAGGGACTGAACGAGGCTAAGCAAGTTTGGAGAAATATGGCAGTAGTGTATATAATCAAAGAAAAAAACAAAGAAGTATGCTGTCTCTTCCTGTTACTTCCTTCCTTTTGTCTCTCAGCTGGTCACAGGTGGCCCATGTCCCACGCTGACCACGTCAACATACCTGCAATTTTATCTAAGATTCAGTGCTTAGAGTGGATTTAAGAGTTAACTTTAACGCAATAGATTTGTAAAAATGTCAAGCGAGTTGCACCCCTCACTCAATACCAAGACATAACCAAGACCTTTAATGATCAGGGCCAGTATGTACAGATATAGCCTGTAGTTTCTGAGAATTACTCCTAAAAAAAATTAATAAATAAATAAAAAATGTAGAAAAGAATTACTCCTAAAAATTACTCCTAGCCTTAAAAGGCTACTTACAATTTGTAAGACATTAAACTTGTCCATAAAATGTGCTATAAAATTCTCAGAGCTATTCTCAGAAAGGATTATGAGTTATTCCTAGGAGCATGAAGTCTGACAGCAACATAAATCAGATCAACCACACCCCATTACTGTAATCAGTCAGTCAGTAGTACACAAGAAATAGGCAATTTAATGAGTTAGTCTCACTTGATGTCACTTCCACCATTCAGTTACAGCAGCTGCATGTTTACTAAGGGGTGTGTTCAAGCCTGTTTAGGTGACAACATCTAAATGGAAGTGAAGCTGGGGAGAAAGTCCACACCTAAAGCGCCACCTAATTCCTAGTTATCGTCATATAAATTGCCATTTCTCTTTTTCTCTACTAGTGACAAAGTTTCTACACCCACCCACCTAAAAGAACTAAAGTCAATCACACTGTATGTCGTAAATGGAGGGTAATCTGCCTACGTAGTGAATCACTTTGTAACTGAAACATGACTATTTTTATTTACAATCCACATGTTATTGCATGCTGTTTTACTTTTTTGATCAAACGATAGAGCCAGCCAGATGACCACATGTGGCGCACAAGCTAATTTCTTTGGTTGCGTACTTAACAATTTGAGACCCCTCTGAAACACTCATACATACTAGCCCATTCAAGATCAAGAGTAAATTGCCTGATTTCTAAAAATGTTTTGCCAATCTATATATTGTGGTCTGTATACATTCTGGTGCTGGTCCAACTTCATTTATCACAAAAGATAATATTCATTTATGACCATTATCTTTCTATGAATTTCTGAACAACCATTACTTTCTTTAATAATTAGTAATAACTGGAAATAATTGCTTAGAATGTCTATAGTCAACAATTTTGTAGCATTGTTCAGCCACACTTCAGTCACTTTTGTAATCAAAAAAAATAAACTAAATAAAACTTGTGTTGAGACACGTCTACAATGCAACAAGTTCAAGAAATGCAATATGACATCAGCAGCATTTTATAATATATAATTGCACTTGAATGCTAAATTACGCTCAAGACCAAGGCAAGATTGAAAAACAATAGGCTCGAAATTAAGAGGAGGTCAAGGTCAAAGACACAGTGGTCTTGAGACTAATCGCAAGACCAAGTCTTATAAATTAGACACAAAAAAATCTAATTATCAAAGATAAGGACAAGATAAAGCTATCACTGATGTTACATACGACATTCCATAGTGTAAACAGTAGGCTGGCTGTAATGGCTCATTAAACTGGTAAGACTCCAGGACAGAGCAATACAAAGTGACCTAATTTATTTAATTTATATTTATTACTTTTATTTATTGTTATTTATATATATATATTTATTACTACTACTTTACTATTTACTTTCAATGATATCTTTCAATCAGATTTTCAATGTGGTCTCAGAGTGTGTGTGCATGTGCGTGTGTGTGTGTATATATATATATATATATATATATATATATA
>CM075015.1:12305471-12350114 GCA_037576675.1 Pangasius sanitwongsei | reverse complement strand
GGCCAAGTGATTAGGACACCTGATTCTGATCATTTGGATGGGTGACCGAATACTTTTGGTAATATAGTGTATGTGGTTATCTAGCCTAGAAGCTATTCTTTCGGAATGTTAAGAATTGAGAATTTTAAGAATCGGAATGTTAAGAATCGAGAATTCAGCTTTCCATGAAGCATTGGGTTCCTGGTAATCAGAGTTGACACAATCAGAAGACATTAGAAAGACCTTTTATTTCTGTTTCTTAAGGGCTTGCACACAGATGAAAATATTCCCTACAGGAATAACTGCGACAGAAGAGTGGGAATAAATTCCCTGAAAAAAAAAACAAAAGAAAGTGAAAAACACAACTAATTCAACAGTGAAGCACTTTAGAAAGCTCTTCATGACTAAAATGATGTGTGTTAAAGTGAAACGAAGAACTGCATATATAGATTTTTTTTTTTTTACATTATAATATTATATATTTGACACTGCAGCCTTGATTCTGGGTTGTTGTTTTGCATCGTAGAACCATTTAAACGGTTACCAGAATCCATGCTTTCTCATTCATCTGTGTCTCTCAATGTTAAGGATGTAGAGAATGGAGAGGAAGAGACACTGTTAAAGCACTGGCCTGGAAGAACAGCACCTGTTGGAAGAGGAAAGTATGTTGATCCTTAAAGATCATGGGGTGGAAGACAGAGAGAGAGAGAGAGAGAGAGAGATTACCAAGAAGCCATGTGCTAGCAGCAAGCGTGTGAGAGTACAGCAATCAGCGTCAGTTTGTGAGTCACGCACGCACAAGGACACGTAAGGGGTCGAGCAGTGTCTGTCTGCAGACATGCACTCTCTGCCTCACATGTACAGTCTGCTCTAATCACATCACATGCACAACCTGCCACTGACGTCAAATCTTTTCTTTTTATGGCAGGAACACAGGAGGAATTATATGGAGTATTTTGGAGTATTCTGTGTATCTTAAGCAACTTACAATTTAGTGTCAATATCAAGTAAAATTGGGCAAATATGTGAGGAACAAAAATGTTTTGTCATCTCATAAGTAGCCGATGTTAATGTTATATCACCTAACCTGCTAGCTAAGTATTCAGCCACAGAGGTTGTTTTTTTGTTGCATAGATAAGTTAGCTACATAGATCTATTGATAAATACATATTCAAATGAAAAGACTTTTTTTAAAAAAACAAAAAAAAACATATTCCACTAGTCACATATTCCACTAGTCACAATTCCCAAAATATTATTTAAACACAGATAAAATATTATAAAAATATAGAATATATTATAAGAATATAAAGTAATATTTAAACACCATTTGTCTCCCCATTTGTGAGCTAGCTAACGTTAGCCTATGTATAAATAATAAGGTAATATACACTCACCGAACACTTTATTAGGAACACATGTACACCTGCACATTTATGCAATTATCCAACCAGCCAATCATGTGGCAGAAGCACAGTTAATGATCATAACAACAAACAGGGGAAAATGTGATCTCTGTAACTTTGACCTTGGCATGGCTAGTGCTGCCAGATGGGCTGGTTTTAGTTTTTTTTAGATTTTCCCAGAAGTTTAGACAGAATGGTGTGAAAAACAAAAAGCATCCACTTGTTGATGAGAGAGGTCAGAGGAGAAAGGCCAGACTGGTTCGAGTTGACAAGAAGGCTAAGGTAACTCAAATAACCTTCTGTTATAACTGTGGTGAGCAGAAAAGCACCTCATAACACACAACATGTTGAACCTTGAGGTAGATAGACTACAACAGTAGAAGAGCACATCAGCTTCAAAACAGGAATCTGAGGCTACAGTGGGCACAGACTCCCCAAAACTGGACAGTTGAAGATTGAAAAAAAACATCGCCTGGTCTTTTTGTGATACGGAAATAATGGGATTAATTCATTTTATGGTATTGTAGTTACACAATTATGATGCTGTTGACTTAATCAGCAGACACAGCAAATAGTAATCGACTGCTGCACTGCTAGAAAACATCTAATAGTGATGTGATTTTGAAAAATGAGTGGGCCAATTGAGGCAGCTCTTTCAGGTGAATGTTGAGAGCTGACATATGTTTTTTATTGTTTTTTAGACATACGCAATGTTGTTACTTCTGCATTTAATTAAAATGAAGAAAGAGGAGCAATCACTGGTTCCGAGGAAAAAATGGCAATGAGCTATTTATGGGAGAGAAAAAAAGTCAGCTCTCATTGGTGAGCTGAACCAGAATGAATCGCTGACTCACTGAAGAATAGATTTCCCATCACTAATACCTAAATGCTTGCCCTGATTGAGTGAATGTTGGTGGTCCACATAATATGGGTTTTTTTTTTTCTCTCTGTTTTTCTCAGAGCCTGGGACATAACACTGACCAAAATTTTTCTTTAGCTTACTTACAGTAGGTACTATAAGTAGAAAGTAAAAAATTAAACAAAGAAGTGTAAATATTTCACGTTTTAGAATGTTTGTTTGCAGATTGTCGTATTGTTCTTAGTGCACCAATTGAGGTAAAAGTTAAGGTTCTGTGACAGCAAGTGTATGGCTGTAAGATTAAATCTCAGGATTGCCAATATAATACTGCATGCATTTTATTGTAGACGGGTTTTTCCACGCAGCACTTAATCAGTAGCTGTCGGCTGTTTCGGTGACACAATGCCAGACCATGTTCCTTACCAGAGCGTAAAGGTTACACTGCATTTTTCTCACATTTTAAGTCACCTTTAAATCCAAGACAAGTTCTCAGAGATCTGTCATGAAGTAGAAATTCAATCTGGATCATCTCCAGTCACTGTGACACATTTGTTCTTCTTTGAACCAACAATGAGGCCTTTTGTGTTGTTGGCATGTATCCTCCTTATATCCTCCTGAGACCTGGCAGAAAAAAGTTTTAATACTCAGAGGGATTTTTCGGTTGTTTGTTTGTTTACATAATACAAGTATTTTGTTTGAAATAAGCATGTCTACGAGAAACTATTTTCACATTTTTTTTTAACAAGGAGGTTTTATTACTGAAGAAAAAACAGAATAAAGAAATAAATAAAATGAAGAAACACATTCTTGAAATTTCCTGAAGTGTTGAAGTTGTTCCTTCAAATAACATTTGATGTGACTAAGTAATGTGTGATGTCAATCAGTGTAACACCCAGGATTGAAAGAGGTAAGAATAATTAATGGTACACAAGGATGTTCTTCTGACAGGAAACACATAGAAACATTTTTCATTTGTTACATTTCATACATGATCTGACGTGCATTCAGCTGTTAGTGGTAGCCAGGTCAGAAAATGGAGCATTGTGCAGACTGTTTGACATCTCTGAATATATTCTTGCATCTGTACACTTCAAAATCCAACACTAAACCATTTGGACTGGCTATAACAAAGATGTTCAATCCTGTTGGACACGGCTTCCCGGGAACAAACCGCACTTAAAAGGGATCATCTGTTTATCTAATGACGCCTTGTCTGGTCTTAGTAGATTGAGAAAGCCTTGCACTCTGGTCAGTAGTGGCCTCACTTTCCAGAGAATATCATTTATTTTGTCTTCCTCAGAAATGTCAAGATCATTTGCTATTTTGAGTTATTTTCTAATCTTGAAGAATCAATTCATATTCATAGAGTTATTTTCATAGGCAATGAGGGGAACCCTCGTCTTTGCTTCCTAGCCTCAAACACTTTGTAATCTATGTACTGCTTGAAGTTCTTTTAGGGTCTCCAGTCTTGTATCATACTCTCGTCCATTGTAGTATTCAAACCTAATAGGTACAAGGAGAAAAGGAGAAGCATTTAATAATATCAATACGAATCCATAGACTATATTGTGTGCAGCTGAAAATATAAAAAGGCACAGAGTTTAAAAAAAAAAAAAAAGTACAGCTAAATAAAATATAATTTTGAATTAACTTCAGTACCCTAGATTACATTTTACTTCTGACCCAAAATGGAGCATGATGAGTATTATCCTTTTCCCCTAGCTCTAGCTCCTAATCAGCTGATGTGTTCTCCTCTGACTTTTTAACTACCTGTACTGCTAGCTGGCCAATGTGACATCACTACAAGGCCCAGGACGTCCTCTAAACAATACAATAGGATTCAGCATGATCACATATGCTGACATCCTTAAATCCACCTCTCCCACAGAGGACAAAATGAATTACCAGGTCTGAGGAGGATATATTTCGATAATTAGTGTCATTGCAGGGCCATAATTTATTCTGATGCCATCACCTAAAATTTCAACAAAAACAAAATGTTTTCCAGACCTAACGGTTCTAGAAACTTTTTGGTTCCTAGAATATTGAGCAGAATTGTTTCCATGACAGCAGTATTTGTCTAACTAGAAATGTTGTGTGAATAATGTTGTAAGAACATTGTGAAGCAAACACTATTACAACATTTTTTACGGATATTGCATTATTTTCGTAACCTTACAGCCTAAACCTCTTCTGTCGAAAATATTATTGAACATTCTGATTCTCTGTTAGCTGCGATAGTGCTTACTGTGCTTTGCAGTGCAGTTACACAAAAGAGATATAACTCATTTTCAGACCAAGCCACTTTTAACAAGTCTGTTTCAGAATTTCTGCTTCCTGTCAAGTTTGAGCAACAGGGATGGTATGCCAGCAGGGCTTTGAAGCCTAAAGATATCTGGATGTAGTGCTCATTTTCCTGATTGATCTGGACACTGATTGCATGCCCTATAACAATACCCTCTGTTATACAAAAGTTGGACTTAAAACACAATGAGCCAAGAGTAATGTCTTACGCCACTCTGAATGAACCTCACCTACTTATAACGTATATCATTAGAGCTCGGCCACAGGCACACATGAGTTAAATTAGCTATATACGCGAATCAGAATTCCTCATTTGTATGTCTCGGCTTACTATTCATATGTGTGTCTTTCTTGCCCACTGTACATACAGTTATGTGAAAGTTTCTCTTTGTGTAATATTTTGGAAGTAGAAAGCACATCTATTTCAGATCCTTTATGCAAAGTGAGTTTAAGGTGTGATATGCACTATGAAAAATGGAAGCATAGGTTGTGCAGGCACAAACACTAAAGAGGAAGCTGACCTTACTCGGAGGGAGTGTCACATTTAGTATGCAAGTGAGAGTGTGTGCAATATTTCGCAATTTAGTGTGAAAAATGTGGAAGCAATATGTGTGTGTGTGTGAGAGAGAGAGAGAGAGAGAGAGAGAATAAATATGATTGTGATAATGTGCTATTTTTCAGTTTGTACAAACTTAACAGAGCAGCATTACAGGACATTTATGCAAATAAGCTATGTACGCAATATATTTGCATGGTTTTATGATAGCCATTTATACATAAGTGTTCATACGTACACATACACACATACACACCCCTTTTATAGGGGTGTGTATGTGTTCATACATACACACACACACCCCTATAAAAGGGCTGGTGTCTGAATGAAATACGCATCAAACACATAACAAAACATCCCACTGATTACAGGTAGGATCACAAGTATCTGGAAGCAATACAAGTATAATGACTTCCTACAACAGCAATAAAGCAATAAAGTGGAAATCATGATAAAATGCTACCATCCCTTGTAAACTCCATGTGGGTGCTCTGCCCTGTGGCGAAGAATGAAACTAAATTTAATGCTGCCTCTGAAAAGTCCCAGTAAAGACATATTCAACAGAAAAGGAGGAGCTCTTAATCAGTGGATGATAGTTTGTTTGTGAAGGAACAAAGACAGTACTGTTGAACAGCTCTCACTTCTAAACCCTCAACTTCAGAACTCAATCCTAATGAAAGGCTTCAGGTATAACTATATTTAACTATGGTCCAAATCCAGTTTTGGAATATGCAAACCTAGGAATGATTTATGGTCTCTCCAGACTAGAGGGTATGTGAATAAACTTGTTAGCCTGACTTCGGGCGTTGGCTGCTAAGTGGTTGCCCATTCAGGGCCTCTCAGTGCTGGAAGGTCGGGCTGGCTCAGAGCCGAGGCTGAAAATCCCACTGACCTGCCAGAAAATGAGTCAGACCTTTCCACCCAGACACACCGATCACAGTGGAATGTCAGTGTCTCTTTATATCTCCTTTTCTCTTTCCCAGCACTGTTATGCTGCCTCATTTGTTCTCTTAAAATTGCACTGGTCAGTGTTTTTATTGTTCTTCTGATTATTATGATTAATAAGGAAATGTATGTGGGGAACATACACAACATAATTGTTGTAAGCCTGTCAAAAAAAAAAAGCACTTGAAAAAAGCACACATACCCATCCTGTCAGTCATATTATAGACATGACCCCATTCTACTTCTCAGAAAGGTAAACATGGCAGACTACTGTGCTAAGCGATCAGCATAGTCAGATTGTTGTTGTTGTTGTTGTTGGTGTTGTAAAAATCTACAAACAGGAGATGAACCTGGATACAGAATTAGCTATATTTGTCCTGGACAGGTAATTAATTTAATGGTCTAATCTGGTAAACTGTTTAGATCAATAGCAACAAATCAATTAGTTATATTACATGTTCTTATTTTGCATATTTATAACTAACTAGTAGAATGAGACAACAAACCGTGCTAGCAAACTAGTTATCCAGATTTACTAACATAGGATGATCCAGGTGGCAAAAAAGATTTAAAACTTCAAAACTTTATTTGGTATGTCAGTATGGGTAACTTTGTCATAAACTGCCAGTTAGAATGAGATAATCTGTTGTGCACCATATAACCGCTCGAGTGCAAATTCTACCCCAGGGCTATTCAGCTAAATTAGGTTAAGGTGGAGCTAAAAAAAAAAATTGTTTTTCACAAATGTACAGATAAGCAAATCACATTAGTGAATGGTGACAATACACCAATACAGCCTTAACATTAAAACCACCTGCCTAATATTGTGTAGTTCCCCCTTGTGCCACCCAAACAGCTCTGACCCATCGAGGAATGGACCCATAAGACCTCTGAAGGTGTGTTTCTGGCGCTAAGACATTAGCAACAGATCCTTCAAGTCCTCTAAGTTGTGAGGTGGGGCCTCCGTGGATCGGACTTGTCTGTCCAGCACATCCCACAGATGCTCAATCGGATTGAGATCTGGGGAATTTGGAGGACAAGTCAACACCTTGAACACTTTGTCATGTTCCTCAAACCATTCCTGAACAATTTTTGCAGTGTGTTAGGACGCATTATCCTGCTGAAAGAGGCCACTGCCATTAGGGAATATTGTTGCCATGAAGAGGTGTATTTGGTCTGCAACAATGATTAGGTAGGTGGTACATATCAAAGTAACATCCACATGAATGCCAGGACCAAGGGTTTCCCAACAGAACATCGGCTCCATCGGCTTGCCTTCTTCCCATAGCGCATCCTGGCGCCATCTCTTCCCCAGGAAAGAGACACACACGCCCCCAGCCATCCACATGATGTAAAAAAAAAAAATTTGATTCATCAGACCAGGTCACCTTCTTCCATTGCTCCATGGTCCAGTTCTGATGCTCATGTGCCCACTGTAGGCACTTTTCACGCTCTCCACGCGTATCATTGAGCCTTGGGCGCCCATGACCTTGGCACCGGTTCACCAGTTGTCCTTCCATGGACCGCTTTTGGTGTTAACCACTGCATATCGGGAACACCCCACAGGACCCGCCATTTTGGAGATGCTCTTACCCAGTCGTCTAGCCATCACAATTTGGCCGTTGTCAAGTCACTCAGATCCTTACGCTTGTCCATTTTTCCTGCTTCCAACACATCAAATTCGAGAACTGTCTGTTCAGTTGCTGCCTACTGCCCACCCCTTGATAGGTGCCACTGTGATGAGATAATCAATGTTATTCATTTCACCTATCAGTGGTTTTAATGTTATGGCTGAACGGTGTAGTTACATGCTTAACAATGTCTGATTAGTTTATGGATATAAACAAGACAATTTGCAGAGGTTATGCTTTGTTTTCTAATGGTGCGTCACATTACTGCTTAACTAGCATCATGAACTTATCTGTTTTGAATTTGACTTGGTGAGAATCAGTGCATACTTTATACTTTTCATTGTTTTTTCTTTAAACAAGCCATTTCGACAATTCACTAATGAGATGAGATGCGAGGGTAAATAAAATGAAAAATCTATAAAAATCTTTGAAAGGTTTCCCTTTCTGACTTAATGTCTCTAATCCTAGTCTCTGGTCTGTGAGCTGCCTAAGATAAATCATTTACGTAAATTCACGTGATTGGGCGCAACAAAGGATCTGCTATAGAAGAAGCCAAGCTGGGGCATGTTTAGAAAACTAGAGTCTCTGAACTACAGCCACTTCTTTTCACACGGTTTTGGACTTTATACTTTAGAGGCCTGTTCTACATAATTGCTGTTTTGTTGTACTGTGCCCCTTTTCTATATACAATGATAATAAATATTATTTGTCTATCTTCTCCCTGGATTCAGCCTGTCAGCGATACCTCAAATCTATGCAGGAGGTAACACAACAAAGTGTCAGAAGGAAAGTATAGATTTAAACACAGATGCTAAAAAGGACCAAAAGAAACCTTGAGAAGTTAAGCTTGAGATTTCCAACAGGTACATCAAGAGTCCAAGGACCACCCCGAGATCGTTATGTTTAGTCAGACGTAAGAATTAATGTCCATGCTGCCCCCTTGTGATCATTCAGAGCAAACTCAGCCTACACATCAGCTACACTATTAGTTCATTCATCTGTTATTAATTCACCTCAAAGGGCAGGTCACAGGAATAATGAAAAGCACCATTATCTCTGAATCACTTTAGTGCTGATTTCTTACTCTTACCAATTCACCAGAAGAAGTGTGTTTAATAGATACAGGTATCATTCAGCATAGTCTGAAGGTCAAAAGTGTCATGTATTTCTATAATGATGGACACATTAGTCCCCACAAAGAGCAAAGAGTTACCCACCTACACATACTCTCACTTATGCGTGCACACACGCACACACATACACACACACACACACAGATATGCATACATAATAGATGAGAGCGTGTCAGAGGGATCCTGTTTCTCCCTCAGAACTGCTGACATGGACCATTACATGCACCAGTATCTACACTGTCAATGTACCAACAACAACTTGAGCAACTGACCTGCAGTCCACAAAAACAGAGAAAGTCACTAAAACTTTCATATTGCATAGTTTCATATTTGAGATCTTAGTCTATTAGATCTCTAGCTTTAGTTCCAACTCCAATCCACAACACCTGATCCAGATAATTGAGGTCTACTGAAGCATTTGTAAAGCTTTAGAGCCACATGTCTTAGCTTGGAGTTTGAACTACAGTCTCCTCCAAAAGTATTGGAACAGCAAGTCAAATCTTTTTGTTTTTGCTTTACACTGAAGACTGAGATATTCTATAATAATTCTATAATAAATATGAAAATATAGAATTTCAGCTTTCTTTCCCTGATATTTACATCTATATCTGTTAAACAACTCAGATCATGGCACCTTTTGTTGCAAACACCCCTTTTTCAAGTGATCAAAAATATTGTGCTGTGCATATGACTGACAGGGGTTTCTTGATGCCCAGGTTAGATTGATTGTTTAAACAATTAATATCTCTTGGTTTGTGCCCTGGGTTTCACCTGTGAATGCTGCATTTGTTGTTTAAAAAAAAAGATAAACCAACATGAAGACCAGTGAGCTGTCTATGGGAGAAAAGCAAGCCATTCTGAGGATGAGAAAAAGAGGGAAAATCAATCAGAGCCATTGCACAAGCATTGGGCATATCCAATGCAACAATTTGGAATGTCCTGAAAAAGAAAGAAACGGCTGGTACTGGTAATAACAACCTGATATTGAACATGTCGGCCAAGTACACTACAGTAAATTATTGCGAAAACTACAGTAGTTGATGACTGAAACATTGTGAGAACTGTGAAGAGAAACCCAAAATCAAAAGTCAGTGACATTACCAACAACCTCCACAGAGCAGGCATGAAGGTATCACAATCTACAGTTTGAAGAAGACTTCAAGAGCAGAAATATAGGGGCCATACCACAAGATACAAACTGGAACCACGAAGAACCTCTACCAAAGTGATGGTAAGGCCAAAGTGTGGAGAAAGAAAGGATCTGCTCTTGATCCAAAACATACAAGCTCATCGGTCAAGCACGGTGGAGGTAGTGTCATGTCTTGGGCTTGCATGGCTGCTTCAAGAATGGGCTCACTAATCTTTATTGATGATGTAACTCATAATGGTACCAGCAGAATGCATTCAAAAGTTTGCAGTAACTTTCTGTCTGCCAATTTACAGAAAAGTGCATCCAGTCTAATTGGGAGGACCTTGAACATGCGGCAAGCCATGACCCAAAACACACTGCTAACACGAAAAAGGACTTCATCAGGGGAAAAAGTGGAAGGCTTTAGACTGGCCAGGTCAATCACCAGACCTTAACCAAAGTGAACATGCATTTTACCTCCTGAAGAGGAGACTGAATGGAGAAACCTCTTAAAACAAACAACAACTGAAAGAAGCTGCGTTACATCCTAGAAAAGCATTACACTAGGTCAGTGGGTTGCCACCTTGATGCAGTTATTGCAAGCAAGGTATATGCAACCAAATATTAAGTGGTATTTACTTTAATTTCCTTTAAGACTATCTGTTCCTCTTCTTTTGCTCACCTAAAAATTGGATGGTCTGACACCAAACGTGCCATATTCTAAGTTGTTTAACACATCTAGATGTAAATGTAAGGAAATGAAAGCTGAAATTCTAATCTGTTTTCTCATACTCATCTTTTGATCTCAAATCCAAATGTCTTCAGTGTATAGCAAAAACAAAAGAATTGGCCTTGCCATTCCAGTACCTTCGGTGGAGACTGTATATTCTCCTGCATGATGGTACATTTCCAGATGTACACTTTCCAGATGTTCCAATCAACATTTCCAAGGGTAGGCTGTAAGTTCCAAAATAGGACATCTGTTCTGCCGTTAGAACAAAACTGGCTTCTAGTCAAGATTGTGTGAAAGTCATTTCAGAGGTAACATTAGTTTTTCTCTCTGAATAAGTAGCTTCAAACAGTACAGCTGGGGAATAAGGAGAAGATGTTTTCCTAATCTGGTACAGTGGATGTAAAAAGTCTACACACCCCTGTTAAAATGGCAAGTTTTTGTGATGAAAAAAATTAAACTCATTAAGGTAACTCATATCAGCACTTTTCCCACCCTCAATGTGAAATTACAATGTATAAAAATTAAGTGAAAAACAATCAGAAACATTTTAGGGAAAAATAGAAAAATAAAAAAGTTGCAGTAACCTTGTTGCATAAGTGTGCATACCCTTTTATAATTGGTGATGTGGCTGTGTTCCAATCTCTGTTCAAAAGTAATTATCACACAGCTGTCATCAATGAAATTATTCTGATTAACCCCAAATAAAGACCAACTTTTTCCTGTAGGATTTTCTTTATCTTCTTGGTTTTATCTGACTGTTGAAGCCATGGTCTGCAAAGAGCTGGCAAAGGATGTACAGTGTCTGTCGAAAGGAATCGATCAGGAGAGGGGTATAAAAAATGCTCAAAACTGTAGATGTACCATAGAACACCATCATCAACAAGTGGAGAAAATGGAGCACCACATTAACATTACCAAAAAAATCCCTTCAAAATGTATAAAAGGACAAGACAAAAACTAACCAGCGAGGCTGCTAAGAGACCAACGGCAACATTTAAGGAGCTGCAGGAATATCTGACAAGTACTGTACATGTACATGTGACAACAATCTCTAGTATTCTTCACATGTCTGGGCTATGGGGTAGGGTGGCTAGTCGGAAGCCCTTGCTCACAAAAAACATCCAAGTCCAACTAAATCAACCCAGGCCATATGGCAAAATGTGTTATGGTCGGATGAGACCAATTCCAAAAGGTATAATAATTCCATAATTCCAAAAGTTATGTTTGGCACAAAAAAGCACATAAACAAAAGAACACCATACCCACAGTGAAGCATGATGGTGGCAGCATCATGCTTTAGAGCTGCTTTTCTTCAGCCAGAACTGTGGGTTTTATCAAGGAGGAGTGAATCATGAATAGCTACAAATACTAGCCAATTTTAGTTTAAAACATTCAGGTGTCTGCTAGTAAGCTGAAAATGAATTTCCCCTTTCAGCATGACAGTGACCCAAAGCATACATCCAAATACACAAAATGGCTTAACCAAAAGAAGATCAGTATTGTTGAATGGCCTAGCCTGAGTTCAGACCTGAATCCAACTAAAAATCTGTGGGGTGAACTGAAGCAGGCTGTACACAGGAGATGCCCTCATAATTTGACAGATCTAGAATGTTTTTTGCAAGAAAGAATGGGGAAATTTTGCCAAGTTAAGATGTGCAATGCTGATAGGCCCTTAGCCAAAAAGACTGAGAACAGTGTCTGATTGTTTTTCACTTAATTTATATACTTTGCAATTGCACATTAAAGGTGAGAAAAGATCTGACATGATTAAAAAAAAAACCCTGCCATTTTAACAAGGGTGTGTCAAACTTTTATATCCATTGTAGTACAAATGAAAAAGAAAAACAATGAGTCTGTGTAGAGCAGCAATGTTTAATGTTATCTAATAAGACTAAAGGCCACCACACAAGCTGGACCTCTAGCTTTTGCGAGAGACGGGGACAGATTAGTAAATCCTGGTTCCCTGGGCAGTAACCTAAATAGGCCCCACTCATCACCTCACTGTGCATGAACTAGCGCATGGATCCCTGAACGCCCCACAACCCAACACGTGCAAACTAAAGCACATGCTTTACTACATTATACATCCATTTCAGTATGTGAGTATCTGAGTAGTCTCTGTAATATGCAGAAAGCTGTCTTTCTTTAGGAAACTAGCTATCTTCAGTGTATAGCAAAAACAAAAGAATCGGCCCTGATATTCCAATACTTTCGGAAGGGACTCTCAAATGTGTTGTGTATTCATTTAGTAAACAAATTGGAAGTTGATTAATGAAGAGCAACACAAGCTTCAAGATGGTTCAAAATAATAAATGAGATTGAAGAGGCTATAGCAAAAGTAGAGAAACACAACAAGGAAGGAATGAAGTGTTTGAGGAATATGTAAATGAGACTTTGTACTGGGAATTCAGCTCCAACTTTTCAATATGGGATATTATTACTTCTGGAAAACTAATATAAAAAAACAGAGACAGAAAGGTTGATAAAAGTGTCAAAAGATGAAAAAGATAAAAAGATGTCTGCTAGAATCTTCTAAAAATAATCAGTTCTTCCCTTAGCACTGGCTATGTACGTAAATCATTGAAACTAGCCGTTATCTAACCCTGATTAAAAAAACCTGTCAGTTGTCCAACTATAGGCCAATATCAAATCTCCCCTTTATCTCCAAGATCCTAGTAAAGGTTGTAGCACAACAGTTATGCTCATACCCACATATGAATAACATTAATGAAATGTATCAGTCAGGATTTAGGCCTCATATCACAGAGACAGCACTGGTTAAAGTGGTAAATGACCTACTACTGGCCTCTGATCATGGTTGTGTCTCCTTGCGTGTATTGCTTGACCTTGGTGCAGCTTTTGATACCATTGTTCATGCTATTCTCCTTGATAGACTGGAAAATCCTGAGCGATTTTGTTGTTTTCGTTGTTATGTAATGATGATATTTATTATTTTAAAAAATCATTTTGTCTATGTATGATCATGTATGATAAGATTAGTTTGCATACTATAAGTGTATTAACATTTCATAATGAAACTATTATCAGTACAAATCACATGATCAAAAAAATGTATATATACTTCTGACTAGATGAATCCCCAAAACTGTAATAGGCCTGAAAGAAAACATGAAAAAAAAACCTCAGATGTGATGCTGGAAACAGATACATATAAAGGATAACAAGGATAAGTCATTTTGAAAATGAAGTCTACATAGGTCCATATATTGCGCTAGAGGGTTCAGGTTGTCCCTCTGGGGAATCCAGAACAGAGTGTTTCACTTCCAGAGAGGATTCATAGAACACTTATAAAAAGCTAGAAACACTAATCATCCAAAAAAACCCTTGATAAAGAGTTATCATGTTAAAGAGTGTATCATGATTTGGAGTAATTCAAACTTTTCAGAAACCAAGGATAAATATCAAATCTTATTTGACTGATTGTTATCAGTTTATATATGTAAATAGTGACTTCTCTATGCATACTAAGGTAAAGTTTGGTGTTCCACAAGGTTCTGTTTTAGGCCCACTGCTTTTTTCTCTATATATGCTACCTCTTGGGTAATATTATTCGTAAACATGGTATTCGCTTCCACTGTTATGCTGATGACACAGTAAAGTATGTTTCAGTATGAGAGTCAGATGAGAGACACCAGCTTAATAAAGTTGAGGAATGTGTAAAGGACATTAGACACTGGATGCTTATTAACTTCCTTCTACAAAAATTCTGACAAGAAAGAAGTACTTGTACTAGGACCACATGCAGCTAGAAGTAAGCTTTCTGATTACATATTAACTCCGGATGGCCTTTTTGTTTCATCATGTGCAACAGTAAAAGACCTTGGTGTGATTATTGACTCCAGTCTTTCATCTGAAGCACATGTAGATAATATTACTAGGATAGCCCCACAGTTAACGAACTCTCTCTGTTGAGCTACACATGCTACTCCTGAGAATACCAGATGGTTGGAGTTTCTCATCACCTGAAAATTTACATTTACATTTACGGCATTTGGCAGACGCCCTTATCCAGAGCGACTTACAATAGTCACTCACTGCTGCTGAGGATGGCCCCACATGGACAGCCTAAAGATCAATGAGATTGAAGATGGCTTCAATGACCATGAAGATGCCTTAGGAGTGCAACTACTACGAACAGTTTTGCTACAATGGCTTAGGACTGCGATTTCTATGAACAGTTTTGCAATCAAGTCTCCATCATTGAACATTTGATCACTTAAAAAAAATACAATTCTAGTTAAAAAAAAAATTTATTCAGATATAACTCTCATTCATATATATATATATATATATATATATATATATATATATATATATATATATACCAGTTCCTGGTTACACGATTGCACTTTTTGACTATATAGTATAGTATACAGTTATAGAAGGGAAATTATTTATAATTGCACTATCCGGTGTCACCCAGATGAGGACAGGTTCCTTTTTCAGTCTGGTTCCTGTTTATTCCTCATATCATCTCAGGGAGTTTTTCCTTGCCACATTTGCCTTTGGCTTGCTCATTAGGGATACATTTATAAATTTAAAATTTATATCCGGAATTATATATAAAAATATATATTTCTGTAAAGCTGCTTTGTGACAATGTCTATTATTAAACACTATACAAATAAAATTGAATTGAAATATTGTGAAAATTTCATTTTATATCAAAAACATGCCAGTAGGTGGATTGGCTAAAATATATTGCCCCTAGGTGTAAATGAGTGTGTATATGTGTGTGTATGCATGGTGGCATCCCATCTGGTGTATATCAGTATAAAGTGGTTACTAAAAGGGAGTGAATTTTATATACATATCACAGACAAAACAATAATAATAATAATAATAATAATAATAATGAGATTACCAAAACAGTTTAAGTTCATTTTAATCTTTAGAGAAGTGCTACATGTACATGCATAAGCAGTATCTACAGTAAGCCAATGAAATGCTATGGATTGCAGAGTGGAATAAGTCCAAAATATAGTACACTATAATACAGTAATGATCAGTGTGATAATTTCTTCTCCAAGTATGTTACTAAACTCAAAGTCTGTTTCTGATTCTCCTAAGAATAATTAATTGGATACTACACAATATTTCTCTTTTGTAAGAACAAATCTACTTTAAACAGCAGAGTCAAAGAATACGTCTGTGGTTAGGAACAAGAAAATATATCTCTTATAATAATTGCACAGAAATTCAATGTGTTATTTTAAAGCACTAAAGAATAAATAGATATCAGTGGTAGTATCAGACTTTCTCTAGAGCCTCGTTCAGGAACAAGTGGATGAAAGTGCAAGACATTTCATTGTTTCAGCTGTTAAACATTGTAGCAACTGCTGATTAGACTTCTATCAGTCTACAGTGTGACAGTGGAATGCCACTGTGCCTGTCAGTGCAGTACCTTTATCTTACACACACACACACACAAACACACAAACACACACACGCACACATAAGGTACACGCCTAATCGATATCGCCATGGTGCTGCACTGTGGGAAAGGAACATTGCGATCTTCTCTGTCACCTATATGTACTTTAAAGACAAGCAGTAAATCTTACTTTTATCAAGATTTCTCCAGATATGACGTGGGAACTTGCTGAAATGGCTGTCCATATATAATTTGATCATAAGAAAGGCAGGTTGTTCTACAAAGACACTGAAAGGATCAACGATACATCAGATATGTGGTTAAAAAAAAGAAACTTGGTATAAACATGACATTAAATGTTAATGTAATGTCTACATGTGATACAATGTCTACATGTGATACACACTCAACTATATTTGCAGTACAGGACATGTGCTAGCTTTTTATCAGCCGCTTAAGTATTACCTATGTCTTATAAACAGAAAGGATACAAATTATCAAATTATCAGCAAAATGAAGTAAGTGGGAAAGAGCTTCAGTAGTACCGAAAAATGAATTTCAGGTCCACACTAAAAGCAGGTAATTGTGTAAATTCGTTATGGGGTATGATAAGCTCTTGATTATGTAATCTGGTATGCTAAGACTGCAACGTTGATCTGATAGTCATGCCCAGGTTGACAGAAACTGACAGCGAAACTCAGGCCATGTGATGACTGTGTGTGCTGCATATTACACAGGTTCTGTAGCTGCTGTGACTTTTTCTCAAAGACAGAGATGACTTGTGGGATTAGGAACCTTACCGCTACAACCCAGCGCACACAATATACCACTATTAGAATTTTATAAATATAAAGCCTCTACACTTCTGGAAGGTTAGAACCATGTGTCCTGCCTCAACTCTCTCTGAAAACAGTGTTCAGTTAAGTTCAAAGCGAGCAGTTATTAACTTACTGTCATTATTAGAAAAATATCTGTCAGGTGGCAAATAGCAACCATTAAATAAGCATAAATACGTTTGACTATATACATATATTCTATGTACATTTCGTATATAAAAACTGAAACCATAACGAGTTCAGTGGCATTTCAGTATTGTGCAGATTTCTAAGCAAATTCAGTTTCTTCTCATCACGAGTTCTCCTGAGCTCTGTTATTTCGTAGACCGGCCTGCTGACATTGATGCTGAGCGTGTGAGTTGTTTCCTCTGGCCTTTTGGACAACGACGTAAAACAAAGTCATAGTTGGCTGAAGTAGACATGGCATAAAAGACGTTGGCTTTGTCTGGAATGATAAGCTCTGTAAATAAAATGCATCCATTAGAAATAAAGGTTACAGGACAGTAACTGTGGTAGTAAGTTTTTGGAGAGGTCTAACACTGTTTACACTCACCTTTGCCTTGAGCCAACATCTGGACGAGACTGAAGTCCTGTACACTGGCGTTCTCCAGGTTGTGTTTCTGCAGGGCCCTCTCGATCACCTGGGCTGTTTTTTCCTGACTAGTCAGCTATGAAACATCATGGCCATGGTCACTGACGCCATCACAAATGTAGGTAATTGGGTGGTATTTTTTTACTAATGTAATTATTTCAATATAGAGTTATTTTTTTTATGTTTACTGGCTGCATCAATCACAGAAACTGTGAGGCACTGTAGGTCTAAACAAGTTAAAGGTGTTTCAGTCATTTTTGTGGGAGTTAGTTGAAGCTAGCTGTTTTGAAATCTACAATCCAAACAAGCTCAGCCCCTCCTTTCAGTGTTTCCTCCACATCTTGCCTAGGCTCAAACACCTAAATGCCAGTGCACGTACACTAGGGACATGTCTACAACACTTTTTCCTGTGCCCAGAATTTATGCCCCAGCACTTTTTGAAAGTGTAGTATGTTAAAATTATTTTATGTAAAGCATGTTATGTAAAACCAGCCACTTTCTAAAGTGTCAGTTTAGCTCTGTTGGTTAGTCTATTGGTCTCTTGTATGATAGAACTCTTGTATGATTGTGACACACATCATTATGAACACATTACTGTATGATAAACTTACACAGAGCCACATAAAACTACAGTTATGATATTGTGGCATATGCAAATATAAAGTGAGGCTTCATACAAGCCGTAGCAGTCAGCTGTATAGCCAAAAACGTTAATTTCTTTTTTTTCTAATGACTTTCAGTATGATGTGGTTTTGGTGATGTGAACTAATTTTCAACAGACATCCAAAGGTTCCATTATCCTGCAACTGTTGAATAGTTTAAAAAGCTGACAGGGATGTGGATGTGGTTAAAATGGAAGCTTGATACAGCTTCAGAACTGCTTTTAATATGAATTGTTTAAGCAAGGTTGTCTTTAGATTTTGGGTTTTTTTTTTTACCCTTATCATATTTGTCCCCAGAATTTTTGCATCCCATGATAGTTTGGCTTTCTGGTTCAGTTTGTCCCAGTACGATCCCTTCTTCTCTCTTCCTTTTACTACTGACTTGCAATGATGCATGGTATTCTGTTAAAGCAGTACTGGCATGTTGTATTGGAAACAAAACACTAATTTCTTGATGAAAGATTTGCTGTACATCACACATTATCTGTTTTACCCAATATGCTGACCATATCTAGATGGCACACCTCGGTTATGTGCTGAGCAAAAGGATACATTTATATATCCAACTTTCCAATATTAGGCACTATATGGATAGTACTGGTTCATTACCCATTAACCAAAAGCTTTCTGGATTGTCAGTACTCACCAGGATGCTTTTGTACATGTTGCCATTGTTGCCGCTCTCCACACTGATCCTAATGATGCAGGAGTCGGCCACTTGCCTGTTGTACAGGGGCAGTGAGGTCATGGACACTGAGCGCTTATGGCCAGGCTTGGATGGAGTTGACGAAGTGGCCGGTGAAGAGAGAATGAGTTCGGCCTGGGAGCGGGTGGAGGAGCCAGAAGAGCCCGTAGGAGAAGAGGAAGAAATGCTGTCAGCCATGTTTTGGCAGGAGCTTGAGAGCGACTAGAAGGAGAAGGAAGGAATGTGATGTCATGTCAACTGAATTATACAGTTTTGGTTAAGAATGATCTAACAGTTTTATCACACCCTACACTGTTCACATTAGTTTTTAATGTAAAAGGCTGCAAGCTGGCACTTGACTTCTCTTACTATCCCATCACTGCTGACAAAAAGTGAGCATAAGAATCTAAGTGTGCTGCAATGTTTAAGAATTCAAGAATTTGGAATTATAAGGTTCTGTCTGACAATTCTCTAACTTTAAAATATTGATTCATAAAGTTTTTAAGCAATATATTGATGTAAAACCTCTCACTGGCATGTAAATAACATGATTATAACAACTAATTTTGCCAAAAAAAAAGTCTGATGGAAGCTTACAATTGCAAAGGTCTTGAATTTCTAAGCTCAGTTTTCCTTCTGCATGATGAACAGCACATTTATGAACAACCTGACAAGAATTTAGCGATTCAGTTTTGAACTAGTTTGGAGTTTCTGTAGAAACCTTCCCAGCCATTTGTAGACACCACCAAGTATTCCAAAACCGTGACACAGCTAAAGTGCCTTCATTAGAATTGATACTATATCATAGTTTTTCCTTTGACCTTCCTGAATATGGTACTGTGGTTAAAAAGAATATCACACTGGCAATAATTTAAAAAATTTTAGGTGTAATAATCTTAGGTGTGTCTCAGAGTGGCTCTCAGAGTGGGTCTCAAGTACCATGCCTGTGTGCTTTAGAAAGAAGTATGAAAGGGAGTGTGACGGATGACGTACTGAGACAACTGTGCTTTGCTCAAGTGCTGTCGACTATGAAAACAGCCCTCTAGTCAAGTGCCAAGATCCAGGTTAATATAAAATGAAGTACATTCCACAGTCAAGTCCAGTTAAGTTGTAACGGGTTGTCAAGCAGACAAGAGACATTATAATGAATGTTCTAAATCTGAGGATTATGACCCGGTTGTGTGGTTCACTCTAAATATTCATCTAAGATGATAATCTATTTAGTACTTAGTGGATGATTTAGCAATGGAAGGAGTTCACAACTCCAGTCCTGGAAGGCCAAAGTCTAGCACTGTTTGGTGATTTCCCTGCTCAAAGATTTGAAACGTTCTGACCAATTTTAATAATGTTACAGCAGGAAAATTGCCAAACTGTGCTGGACTCTGTCTCTCCAGGACTGGAATTATGACCCTTGATTCACAGCTAAGTACAATGAAAAATGTACAATGCTGCATATTGCAGAATGATGGATGTTACCTGTGCTCCAAGAGGAGATGACTGATTTGTGGAGAGATCCTCCATTTCAGAGCTGCTGGATCCAGAAGATGAGACACTAATTTGGTCAGCATTCTTTTTGGAGCTGTCAGTCACATTCAGGAGGCTGCAAACACACACACATACACGTGCATACAGTGTGAGATGCTGTATCCTGTATTTTATGCACTGCTGTTGCATAAATCAGAAGATGCTTTTCTGTGAATGTTCATACTCACGAAGTCAGCCTTTTGGTGAGTGAACGGTGATTCGGGGCTGTACCGCTGGATGGTGAACAGCTGTCCAGTGGAGGCTCCAGCTGTCTGGACAACTCATAACTGAGGACGTATATGCAGAAACAATGACGTTTATGAAGTTTCCATTACAAAATACACTCACTGACCACTTTATTAGGAACACCCATACACCTACGTGTGTGCATTTATCCACTCAGCCAATCAGGTGGTAGCAGCACAATTCATAGTATCATGCAGGTAATGATAAAGAGCTTATATTTAATGTTCACATCAAATATCAGAGTGGGGAAAAATGTGATCTCAGGCACTTTGACTGTGGCATGGTTGTTGGTGCCAGATGGGCTAGTTTGAGTATTTCAGAAATCTGATTTTTACTCACAACAATCTACAGAGTTTACACAGAATGATGCAAAAAAAAAAAAAAAAAAAAACATTGAGTGAGTGAGCAAGCAGTTCTGCAGGTGGAAATGCCTTGTTGATGAGACAGTCCAGAGGAGAATGGCCAGACTGGTTTAAGCTATAGGAAGGCTATGACAACCACTCTTTACAATCGTGAAGAGAAAAGCATCTCAGAACACACAACATGTTGAACCTTGAGGTGGATGGGATACAACAGTCGAAGACTACATCGGGTTCCAATCCTGTCATCGCCTGGCCTTTTTCCAACCTTCAACTGTCCAGTTTCAGTGAGCCTATGATCACTGTAGCCTCAGATTACTGTTCCTGGCTTACAGGCCAAGACCTAATAAAGTGGTCAGTGAGTGTAGATCAGTGATGGAGAACATCAAGTACAAGTCAAACTTGGCACCAATGGTGTCAACGGGGATGCCTCCACCACCAATAACTCTAGTCTTGTTATTAATTTGTATGTCAGAAATACCCTAAAATGTACTTCAGACAGGAAGGAAGCTATTGAAGAAAAACTATTTCAGACATTTGACCTTGCTGTGACCTTGACCCTGTTTGGATCAATTCTAAAATCTAAGCCAGGGGTGTCCAATCTTATCCAGAAAGGGCTGGTGTGGGTGCAGGTTTTCATTCCAACCAAGCAGAAGCCACACCTGAGTCTACTGAAAGCCAAGGTCAACTGATTAAACAGGTGGAATCAGGTGTGGTTCCTGACTGACTGGAATGAAAACCTGCACCCACACTGGCCCTTTCTTGATAAGATTGGACACCCCTGCTCTAATCAGTTCATCTGTTGGTTACAATGATAATTATAGTATATTAAAAAATAGAGAGATGAAATTTGGACAGTTAGAACATATGGAACGGCAGTTCGTTCAAGTTTCATAAGTGAGGAATAGACCCAGGGTTCTTTGTTTTCTTTCTACGAAAATTTTAGACCTTGCAAAGAATTTTTCAACTTCAAACAGAACTCCATCGATTTAATCAATAAGCACAAAATAAAAGAAACCCTCCTGCAGGGACATGGAGTCTCACCTCTCCTGATCCGTGAGCAGCCTGTGGCACTGTAACCAGGCTGCGATCTGAGGATGGTCTGGTAAAGTGTACTGAGAGCAGGATGCTTGGAGCTGACGGATTTGCCACAGAATCTCATACTCCTGCAAAAAAAAAATACACATGTATAGAGATAGGCATTGGTGAGGGATATGTAGGGGCCAAGGTAACATCTTGCTTCCACAAGGTACAAACAAGCCGTCATGAGATTAGTCTGTACTCCCTGAGTTACAGAAGAACTAGATAAATGTTTGACAAAGCCGGGAGTTGTGAAACCCCTTCCTACAGCTTAAAAATTGGATAATGGAGCTTAATGTTCAGTAGCATACCAGTATAAATGAGACAGCAGTAGAATTTTCAGTCAACAAAGATTTTCAAATACTATTTCTACTGAAGTTCAGCAAAAAACATCAAAGGAAACTGATAAAAATGCAGATGAAAATACTGGCTTGAAGTAATCAATATGGACCTTTTAGTAAAATTTGTAGATAGCGAATTGTGTATTCAGTGACATATGCTGATGCCATTCAAAATGTTCATAACCTAGCAATACAAAACTTTGTCTGTATTGCCCACCACTGATGGAGGATTTTCCATGACTTCAGAACTGTCTTATCTCTAAAAGCACACCAGTGTGTAATCTTAACGTGTGCAACGTAACACCCAAGTCAATCGTGAGAGAAAGCCAGAAACTCACCCTCCTGCGCTTCTCGAAATTTACGTAGTCACACTGTTTAAAAAAAGAATTATATGGTAATTAGATGTTTATTATAAGAATAGGAAATTTCACAATGTAGTTCAAAAATTACTTATATAGTTGAGCCTTTCAAAAGTGAAAGGTTCTACAGTAGCCTATCCATAAGACACGTTTTTAAACTGACAGTGTTGGGCAAACTGTTCACTCACTAGAAACAGAAATGACACAGGCATTCTTTCATTTTTTCACTCATGCAGTCAGAGAGAAGTTGATGTAGCATTTCAGACATTACCTCCACAGTATCAGGCAGCGCTGTATCCAGCATGGTGAGTACAGTGAGGTATGTTCCCAGGTAAGGCACAACTCCATTGTTGGTGTTCTATAGAAAAAGTGCCAATGCAACATAGCAGCATGATTAATTAGTAAGTATTCAGCAAAACATATATCAGTTCTCAGGCAGTTAATATACATTATATGGCCAAAGGTTTGTGGACACCTGACCATCAGTGTCATATGTGCTTTTTAAACATCCCATTCCAGATTTAGACCCCTCTTTGCTGTTATAATAACCTCCACTTTTCCGGGAAGGCTTTGCACTAGATTTTGGAACGTGGCTGTGGGGATTTGCCTATTCAGGCACAAGAGCATTAGTGAGGTCATGCACGGCGAAGAGGCCTGGAGCACAGTCCACATTCCAGTTCAGTGGGGTTAAGGTTAGGGCTCTGTGCAAGCCACTTGAGTTTTCCACTCCAACCTTGGCAAACCATGTCTTCATGGACCTCGCTTTGAAGGGAAACTGTAGTGCTACAGCATACAAAAATATCCTATACAATTGTGTGCTTCCAACTTTGTGGCAAAAGTTTGGGGAAGGCATACTTACGGTTGTGATGGTCAGGTGTCCACAAACTTTTGGAAAATATAATGTACTACTAGAACACATAATACAGAACAACTACAAATTTTGGGTAGTTTCATCTCGATTTCCAATGTAATGAATCAGCAAAGTGGCTTTATGTTGTTTAGGAGAGTTTGTGTGTGTGTGTGTGTGTGTGTGTGTGAGAGAGAGAGAGAGAGAGAGAAAGAGGATGTGGTTAACCACACATGATTTCTCTCAGAACACATGGTCCCTAAAAACCCCTAAGTAGACAGAATTTTTCCTGTTTAATGTCTAGTTTAATGGCATCCAGGAGCCCAATAGTGGACTCTCCTGCTTGGCCTGCAGTTATCTTTTCCTTCATTTTTTTTATAATTAAAGAAATGTGCATGCATGATTATTTGAGGACTTTACCATCTGTTTGGACAGGGGACACTGTTTGGATGTCTTGGGTAAAATATTGTCCATGGCTGCCTGGTTCCCATCCTAAAACCCATCAGAGACAGTTATCAGATAACCCAGACACACACACACACGCACACACACACACACACACACATGCCTAGCTGACTAGGGAATAAAAAAATGTAGTAAGGGAAAATCAACAAAACCTGATTACATACTTTACTGATACTGTAGATACAAAGCTACCCATTTCTATGAGTATCACTGGGTGAACACTAGGTGATATCAGGCATTTAAACAAAACAAAACAAAAAAATTCAGTATAATCAGCTAAAAATTTACTAACAAGTGTACCTGTTTTGCAAAATGACATTTATTCACAGAATGATCAAGAGGGGTAGACACAAATCATTGTGTAAGCAGCAGGTACCATGGATTTTAAAGTTTCTTTCCCATACTGTGTTTTAATCAAATCTCGTGCAGGTTTTTTTTTTTTTTCTTGCATGTTTTCGCTTTTGGACAAAAAGCACTAGTAGACGACCACTCACTTGACACTGAATACTAGCATGGTTCAATTACAGTGAGAACACAATTCAAACCTGATTGAAGCAAACATGCTGTGTATTACGGGTTGCGGGTGTTTTGACATGCAATTTAACTAAACTGACATGCGAGATGCAAAATCAGACCTGGATTGCTGCAGAAGCACGATGTATTCTAGATATCTGAGCCAAAAAAAGAGAAAATAAAACAAATGCTGGATACAGTTAATAAAATATGAACTATTCAGTTGTTGAAAGGTTTGTTGAAATAGCTGGAAGGTTTGTTAGCACATCCCTCAGCAAATGTTTTGGTTTTTCTGATGCACTTGTACATTATGAAATGTATCAGTTCAATGGACTAAGGTTAAAAGCACCCTCGGAGTTTGTTTTGAACAGAGAACAAACTATTCGTTCAGTTAGCATAATCTCCAGTGGTTTTACACCTTACTTCTATGAAACAGAACCTGAACCTGCTGATACACTGAGTGGCTGAAACAATACGATGGCGACTGGGTCTACAATATCAATGCTGTGCAAACAAGTACCAAAAGAGCTTCTGAGTGCATGGATCTATGTGAAAAAACACTTCATCACTACGTAAAGCTAGTTTTAATACATGATAACAGTTAAGTGCCTTGACACACATTAACAATGGGTGTGAGGTGTGTTTATGACATATATTTAGACATGTGTTAACATACAATCACAGCTTGTGTATGTGTGTTCTCCAACCTCCACAAGGATTTCTCTGCTGGTCAGCACACAGTTCTCATCTGGGAAGGTTTCACACAGGTTCTCAAAGGTGCTCACACTTTCTCTGGAAAATAGCACATATATATAGTACATAAAAAGTCAGATTTAAACATAGTTTAAATAAACTGTGAATGCCTAAGAATGGCTCTAAGCCATTTTCCACCAAGGCCCCAAACCGGATTTACATAATATTGCTGAGAAATCAAGACCCAATTCCAGGAAATTGGTTATGTCAAAGTTACACAAATAATATGATTCATTTACCACTCAGCTAAATAAACCCTGTATGTGTGTGTTGGTTTAATGTGTACCTGCTCACTGCAGCCCAGGTCTTCCTCAGCCTGTAAATCGGGTTGGACTGCAGCGCAGACAAAATGGCCCTCAAGGAGGAGAAGTTCTTCAGCTGCCTGCACTCCTGTGGGAACAAATGAAATCAGACTGTTATACGTTTAAGATGAAAACAGATGAAACAGATAAGATCCTGGACAGTGATGGACTCAAGTGACCATTCGTTCCACCACAAGAAGAAATACTGTGTGACCATTGAGATGAAAATCCAGCATGGGACACAAAGTAGCAGTGAAATCAGGCATTTTAAACAGAATCTTACTCTGAAAGCTCTTCACAGCGGAAAATCTACTTTAGGTGAATAGTCAAACCTTACTGATCTAACCTGTGCAACTCGTATCCATCTCTCGATGATTCTTGCTCTCTGGTTCAGAGTGGATGATGGAGTGGAGGAGGGGGAGGTGGAGGTGGAGGGGCAAAGCAGTGAGGTGATGACACGGTTAGTAATAGTGTTGAACTGGGAGATGGTAGCGCGGATGGTGGGTGAGAGGTTTTCCTTCTTATCTCTCTGAGACCACACACAGCCCAGACACTGGAAGGGCACCACCTTCACAAACAGCTCCTACAAGACCGTACAGAGAAATGTGAAGGTTTGAAGATTACTGACCATTTGCAAATAATGAAAAACCCAACAGAAGTGGAAAATGTGCCACTGGTTATGTGTACACACACTGACCTGTATCAGTTTAAATGAATTCAGTCTGAATACAGTTTCAGCATGAACTTAAATATAAACTCAACAATTTGTTTAAATTTCCTTTTAGACTGTTACATGTAGCTAACATTAGCTCAGGATGTTCAGTAATCTTGCTTATGTTTTCAAAAAAACATAAGACATTTTACATGTTCTCTCTAAACAGATAGCCATAGATGTCCATTCCACCACCATTAAACCTCGTAATTATTTTAAAATCGTTTTAAACTTTATAACATACCTAAGATATACATAAGATTCCAAAATTTAGATAGGATACAGATTATCCACTTCTATTCATTAGATAGAAATTTGACTGACGTTAATTCATTCATCTTCAGTAACCATTTTATTGTTATCTTAGTATGTAAATGTAACTATTGACACTCACAGCATCCTGTCTGGTGAGCTGCTCTGCAAGTTCTGTGACAGAGAAATCTATGAAGTCCACCTGATTGGTTACATCATCCAAGTCCTTCTCTCCCTGACTCAACTCCGGCTCCTGTTCCCCACCGGCTTGATCGTTATTCACAACATCTGAGAGGAAGAAAAAGAGTTAGCCTTGTTACAGGACACTGCCACATTGTGTCAGGATATAGTACCTCTATATAATATAATTGACTTATATGACTTAAGGATTCCAAGTAAACAGTGTTGCAGTAAATGTTTGACCTTCTGATTGGAATTTCTTGAGGAGAGCCTCATAGCACTTGGCCAGGGCCGAAAGAGAGGTGTGTCGCCTCAGCTGCAGGCACATTAAGCGCAACGCAGAGTGCATTGGAGGATCCCTGAAATCCTCAGCAAACTCATCCAACCATGTCTGGAGTAGAGTCCATAGAGAGCTAAAAACAACAACAACAAAAAGATACTGAGCATTTGCATGCAGAAAATCTGACTGCACTTTACTGAGGCATTTGTTTCTGACAAATGGAGGCCTGGAGTAAAATAAGAATTTACTTCACACCGGAATTGACCATTTTCTAATTACAGCATGTTCCAGTGTGTTTAATTCCTCTTATACTGCAGCAATTTGCCAATGATTATTTTTTTATTCATTAAAGAATGACACATTTTATCCATTTATAGTTACATCCAATGCTGTGAAACATTCAGAAAACAAGGTAGTTCCCGTTATCACTTTCGTTATATCAGCTATAAACAGTCGTTCCCTCACCAGCTTCTCTTTTTTCACTCCTGACATTAAGAAGACTAGAAAAATGCAGCTTGTCACATAACTCAGAAACCACAAAGAGCAAAGTCCTCTGACTTGTAGGCTTCACAGTGGAAAACTTAAAGGAACAGCTTTCATACCTACCTCCAAACTCATTCCATACTGTCTGAGCTGGTTTTTGGATTATCTCAGTTATAATATGTTATACCTTGATATTCGCTTTATTTTCAGATTATTTTCAAAAAAGGACCATTTTCCTTTTTTTCCATTGAAAGGGCTTTCAGCGATGCAAACCTGCACCATACTATGTGTCTTACCTCTTATGACACTTGCTGTTGTCCAGCTCAGCGTCAAGACTGTCTCTATGTGAGAGAAAGAAAAGAAGTTATACATGGACAATTCTTGCCTAAATTCAAATTTTATTTGAATTAATTAACTGATTAAACTCATTCTTAAATTCTTTACAGAAACACTGTCCTATTAATTTACATAAAATCAGACTCCTTCTAGGTCTAATGATACAACGCATAACACATAAAACATGTAACCAAGTGCCAATTGCCTTCACAAACACACGATACAGACATTTTTTCTATGAGGAATGATGCATATACGTATGCATATAAGTAATCAATGCTGCCTTTCTGTCACTCCCCCTGCAAGTGATATTTTTCGATTTCAAATTACTTGAAGCAGACGCATTCCACACAGTCACTGCATTGAGCAGAATTTGGATGATAACCTCTCTGCTGCAATGCAGTGACTGTGTGGAATGCGCCTGCTTCGAGTAAAGTGCAGATAAAAGAGGCTTATGGCACACAAGTACAGGGTCTTTGAAAAGCCTAGCCCTGGCTGTTGTCAACATTTCATGAGAAATCACTCCTCCAGGAAAAGTCCCTGCCGCATCCAGGGTCCCAGTGTGTTCGGTCATGGGCCTGAGTTCAAGGCAACAGTTTACTAGTGAAATGCCACGATGGATAATGACATAGGCATAATAATTACAAAAGCAGGAACTCCAGGTGGAATAGAATGATGCAAAGCAAACCCACACACACACACAGAGTAAATATGCATAGAATAACACAGTATTACACACAGACACACACTGTGCTGCAGTTTCCGACACACAGCATGAAACCTACACATAATCACATGCATTCAGTATGTAAGCATTCACACACACCTCTGGAAAAGCAGCTCGATGAGTTTGTTGGTGCTGATGAAGGTGCGGTATGTAGAAAGAAGTATCCTCCCATAGTCCTGCTCTTGGCAGCAGGGATCAAGCAGGTGATCCACCACACGGTTCAGCGTGGCTGCTTTCAGTCTCCGGACTTTAGATGTACGGTACTGAACGTACGCAGAGCAGGGAGAGGCCTCGGCCGCCTCGTCTGACTGCTGCACTCGCTCTCTGCGCAGTGTGATGCCGAACACGGCACCATCTTCAAACTCCTCACCCCACTCCTGAACAGGGTCCTTATATAAAACACGAACAAAACAAACCTTAGATTTCAGTTAAGGGTGAAATTGTGCATGCGTGCACTGAGTGATGACGTCTTGGCTATTTCTATTGATTCAGTATGGATAGACGAGTTGCTAATTCAGATCATAGGTCATAATTATTCAAGATCTGAGCATATAAACCTTTATTTATAATGTTGAAATAATGATATACGGTACATTGTTCAAAAGTGCTATATTTTGTGGTATGATGCAGCTTATTATGAAGAAGAGGAGACAATTTTCAACTTTTGGATGTCAAAATATTACAGAGAAGTGAGTTTATAGTAATGTTAGCTTACACGGGTAAATTAGCGAGCTAACAGCATGCTCAAGTAGCAGATACAGTCAGGTCCATAAATATTTGGACATTGACAAAGTTATTATTTCAGCTACCTAGCATACATTCAGGTAAGGTGATTGTCTAGGTCACTGCACAACACTCCACTTCTTTGCCCTCAAAAAGTCTTGGGTTGCTGTCAGAGTATGCTTCAGGGTCACTGTCCATCTGCACTGTGAAGCACCTTCCAATGAGTTTTGATGCATTTGGCTGAACCTGAGCAGATTATATTACCCTATACACTTCAGAATTCATCCTGCTGCTTTTATCAGCAGTCACATCATCAATAAATACAAGGGACCCAGTTTCATTGGCAGCCATACATGCCCACTCCAAAAGATAAGGTGGTATGCTTCGGATCATGAGTAGTTCCTTCCCTTCTTCATACTCTTCTCTTCCCATCATTCTGGTAGAAGTTGATCTTTGCTCATCTGTCCATAGGATGTTGTTCCAGAACTGTACAAGCTTTTTTTTTTTTCAACTCCTGATAAAAATGAAGACTTCTCTTCATTTTTGACTTTGACACAGATACGCCTACCTCCTGTAGGGTGTTCTTGTTCTGACCAACTGTTGTGAATGGGTTTCTCTTCACCAGGGAAAGAATCCTTCTGTCATCTACCACAGTTGTTTTCTGTGGTCTTCCAGGCCTTTTGGTGTTCCTGAGCTCACTAGTGTGTTCTTTCTTTTTAAGAATGCACCAAATCGTTGCTTTGGCCACATCTAATGTTTTTGCTATCTGTCTGATGGGTTTGTTTTGATTTTCCAGCCTAATGATGGTTTGTTTCACTGGCAGTGACAGCTCTCAGCAACTTCATATTGAGATTTAACAGCAACAGATTCCAAACGCAAATGCCACACTTGAAATGAACTCTAGACCTTTTATCTGCTTACTTGTAAGTGCAATAATGACAGGATAACACACAACCCTGTAAGTCCTACACCATTCACCTGATTTGGATGTAAAAGCTGAAAGTCTGTACATTATGAATATTCATTATTTAATGTCAACTCTGTGTTAGACAGCTAAAATAACTTTGTCAGTGTCCAAACTTTTAAAAAGCAAGGAATATGCTGATTCAACATTTAATGTAATAATATAAGCTATAATTATTACAATCTAATTCAACTGCTAGCACCTGTGTTCTCAATTCTGTGCTATACCTACCCAAGAATAAGGTGTTTGGAGAAAAGTTAGAGGATTTCTTAACAAATAAATAAATAAATAAATAAATAACACTTTCCACAGTGCTTAGAAAATTAACAGTGAAACAAATGAATGGATTTTTTTGCCTCTTTGCAGAAGTGTCAGTGCATTTAGGCCATGGATGGGCAAAACACACACACACACACACACACACACAAAACACAAGCCTTTCAATAAGACATAAAACAGACATAAAAACAGAATTATGGATAATCTATTGCTTTTGCCGGTGAGTTTTGTCCAGCTAAAACCTGAAACAGTGAAATCTTAAATACAAGTCTTAATGTTTATAGATATAAGAAATGTATTTTTCCGACAAACATATTTTCAGTATTATGTACCCATCCTTGTTTTATGATATTTAGCCAGAGGGACTTTCCCTGCTACACTCTGTGTCAGTCAAAACAGAGCCACAGTAGCAGGCAGAGGCAGGCTGTAGCAGACTGCAGGCTGAAATATAGCTCGTGTGCTGTTTACATGATAGGCATACACTGCAATATAAAGCATTTTGTATTTTTTTTAGTGTTTGTATCTAAACCAAGAGCAAGGCATACACAGAATACTACAGAAAAGGAAAGAGAAAAAAGTGGACGTGTGAGCTTTCAATGCATTTGCATAGACAGAGTGTAAAACAAATGCAATAGGGAGCATGGGCTCATGTTACATGCCCACACAGAGTGCTTATGGATTGAAAAAATAGATGGTGAATATAGATGTGTATCTGCTTCACGTGTGTATCTAATAACACTTCAGAACTGCCTCCAATCTTAACTGGCCTTGAATATAATGCTCGACTCCAAATGACTTTAAAAAATGCTGAAGAAATGATGGAGAGTGGGAGAGTAAGGACATATACTATGTTGTTAGCGAAGATAACATAGTAAATGAGCTTTGGCAGGAATTAGTAACATTTTTTGTCATCGTTTTGAAATAAATAACTCATGACTAAAATCAGCAAGGAGAATAGATGCATAATAGGATAAAAGCATAATTTTTGGTTCTTCATGTACTCACAAAAAAGCTGATGTGACATGACCTAAGGAACCATTAAAGCAACATAATTCTATGTAGAACCCTGCTTCAGAGAGTAGTTCTTTTAGAAAAGACTACAAGTAGAACCACTCTACAAAAACCACAATGAACATAAACCACCCAAAAACACTGAAATCATAAATAGCATTAACACTGCATGCCACTGCTACTGCACAGATTCAGTATGTACAGTAAGCATAGTTTTTTTGTTTTTTTTTTTACAGTAGACTGACACTTGTAGATGAAGCCTTCTGTGAAATAAATTACTTTTAATGAGGACCCATTTTCTCATAGGAACTTCAACCATTTTCAACCATTTTGTTTAGTCGAATCAGTAGCTACCTGCAGCCACCAGGCTCTTTTGTTTGCAGGAACAACAGCAAGGGCTGGGCAGTCAGCTAAAAGAAGAGCCATGTAACCCACAGCAAACACTTGAAGAGATGCTCATCACACGCTAACCCCCTCAAAGATCTGGTCCAACGAGTGATGTCAGCAAAAGAGATGGTACAGTACAAGTCAACACATGAATCATGAGTCTCTGCTGAGTAACCAAAATGTACACCACCAGAAAAGCTCATAATGAGCACTTGTGCTGTTTTAGACTACTGTTTATGGACTTTTAGTGTCAAGCTATTCAGACAGAGACAACAGCAAGACAAAAAATGAGTCCACACTGAGGCGTAGCTAGAGGGTGGATTCAGGTTTGAACCCCCTGAAATATTTTATCACAGTTCACATTTGATCACAGTTCACAGACTCAGTGCTGATTCCTAGGGTGTTAACATAACACACATACAGCACAGCTAATTACTTCATGTCAAATAACATTGTGCTGCAGTCATTTTGCTATACTGATGTTCATAAAACGTAAAACATACACGTGTTCCTTGGTTTAATCATATTTTATTGGCTACCACCCACTACGGTTAGAAACGGAATTAACCAATCAAAATCGCTCATTTTCCTGGTAGCTCTGTTTTTTTTTAAATGTCATTTTTATCATATTTTACAAATTAACATTATTAATATGGTAAGATTAGCTGATGGTAAATTGTGCCTCTGCTGCATCTGACATCCACCCAAAATGTGTGAGTGTGTCATACTTATAATTGTACAGCTCACACAATGATTTTATTTAGCGTATTTCCTCACCCTACTGAAATTAACTTCTGGCTACTCCACTGTGTCCACAGATGAGAAATCTATGGGGGTGGTCATGGCTACAAATATTTAAAACAGGAGTAAGCGATATTGGTCACTTTTTTTTTTTATCAAACTAGTACAACCATGGGGTTGTTACGTATTCTAAAATAAAATGTTTAAATGTTTTCCACTCGCAATGGTGGATATCTGTTTTGTGACCCAGACTGAGCCTGTAATCTACTAACAGAACCTAACAGAACATTTCAGTATTCTGATTGCCAGATCTCAGGTGCTACCCATTGATCTCCAGATTTCCTTATATTTTCTGATGAATATGCATTAGGTGTGTCCTTTTTTTAATGTAAATGAATGAACCCGGCTAGTCCAAAGAAGCATCGCTAGGAAACATGCTGCCACAGTTCAAAGAAACACCTGGAACATTAAAACATAAAATCTCACAAGGACAAGGTGGGTGGCATCAGAAACAAAAGATTACGCATGCATTAACACTAAACATCAAGTCTGTCCTCGCTCCCTGAATTTTGAACACTACTAATTTCCAAGCCCAACTGAATTTGTTGTTTGTTTAGTTGCTGTATATCTACACTCCTCCAGCTATCAATTACAATCCAGTCCTAACACATCTGGATTTGATGTTCAGTTCACCTAAAGAGCTTCATTATCTTGATCAAATAGAAAATGAGGAATGGTACTTAATAGTTTGACATTATAGTATACATTTATAGAATGATTTATAATTCCACTATCCGGAGTCACCCAGAAGAGGATGTGCTCCCCTTTGAGTCTGGTTCCTCTTAAGATGTCTTCCTCATGTCATCTGAGGGAGTTTTTCCTTTCACCACTACCTCCTCTGGCTTGCTCATTAGGGATCTAAATCTGCATCCATGTTTCTGTAAAGACTCTTTGTGACAATATCTATTCTTAAAACTTCCACACAAGTAAATAAGTTTGAAACTGACATTTAAAGGCATTAAATACAACAGGCCTGGTGCTGCATATTCCCAACCTCCAAAATCTGGTCCAGACCACATGATTTCAATCTCTCTTAGTACAAAATGTAGCCTTCACTTACAACTTTCAACCATACTGTACAAGGTCAAGTCAGGCTCCTTGCTTGATACAATCAGGGTCAGGAGTGTCAAGTTCAATCTCAAGCATGCAGGCACGGAAAGAACAGGCAAAAGTACAGCATAACACTGAACTGTATCACTTCAAAAATCTCTGTTCTTTCACATGAGACACGGATCATATGGTGATCTGACACATTCCAGTAATGTGGTTGGAATGCAAATGGTCCCTGGAGGACTAGTGGTTAGGCCTTGGCATTCTCACCATTGCAGCCTGGGTACCAAACCCAGCCACTGGGGCTGCACACGACAGTGCACTCCCAGTCCCGGTCCTAAACCCGGATAAAAATGGGGAGGGGTGCGTCAGGAAGGGCATTCAGTGTAAAAACTGTGCTAAATCAAATATGCGGACAAATGATCCGCTGTGGCGACCCCTAACTGGAGCAGCCGAAAGAAGAACAACATCGACTGGGATGCAAACACACATCTTCAAGACAAGATCAGTGCATCTTGGCTGAAGAAATATTCAGGAGCAAAAGAGTTAGGTCAAATATGAGATGTGGGTCGAATGATCTAGATTCTTATCTGCATGCACTGTATACAATGCTGCTAAGCTGGATAGTTAGACTGGATAATACCCTTTCAGTGACTCAAAAGAAATTCAAAAGTCAATTGTGGGTATTTATGTTCAAATCAGATAATTATGTCCTTAAGCCAAAGCACTGAGTCACAATGACAGTAATGCAAGCTGCAGAACAAACTGCTTTTATACACACTGATGGCTCATATTTGTCCCAGAGAGACAAAGGCACACAGTGGTCAAGCAAAGGCACATAAAGCCTATGGCCTACAGACAAATCAACCGTGGGGGAGTTTTGCATTGACTGTGCGTCACCATTTGACAAGGACACACAGAGAAAGAAAGCAGCGCTGCATCAGAACTACAGAAACATTATCAGTATTAAAACAGCAGGTTTTTCTTTGGGAATAACCAGCTGATAGCATAGGGGATCTGTGTGGTGGGTCAACTACCAACATCACTTAATCCTTATATCTTTATACACATGTAAATGTGCACAGGCTACATTATTTAACACAACATTTACAAGGATTAAGGAACTGAAACAACTTGGATCAGAGAGAGAGCAGTCTATGTGAATAAATAACCTCAAGTAATAAACACGCAACACAACTAAGTTGTGGTCAACAAGGCCAGCCAGGAGCCTGTTAAGGAACATATTCAGAGAAAAATTCAAATGAATGCAAATTCTGTACTTAAATGCATTCAATCAGGGTGAAAAGTAATGTAAGCTTGTGGCTGTCAAGTGTTTTCCCGCACTATGGTCATCATGCAAACAGCAAGCTGAAAGTGCAGAAGCTGTAAATCTGATTCACTCCCCCTTCATCCCCCAACCCAAACTCCCACTTCACCCCCAACCCAAACTCCCACTTCACCCCCAACCCAAACTCCCACTTCACCCCCAACCCAAACTCCCACTTCATCCCACAACCCAAACTCCCACTTCATCCCACAACCCAAACTCCCATTTCACCCCAACCCAAACTCCAGATTCATCCCCCACCCAAAACTTCCCCTTCATCCCCAACTCAAACTCCCCCTCCATAAGCCAACCCAAACTCCCCTTCATCCCCCACCCAAAACTTCCTCTTCATCCCCAACCCAAACTCCCCCTCCATAAGCCAACCCAAACTCCCCTTCATCCCCCAGCCCAAACTCCCCCTTCATCCCCAACCTAAACTCCCCCTTCACCCACGACCCAAACTCCCCCTTCAATCCTCCAACCCAAACTTCCACTTCATTCTACAACCCAAACTCCCACTTCATTCTACAACCCAAACTTCCACTTCATTCCACAACCCAAACTCCCCCTTCAATCCTCCAACCCAAACTTCCACTTCATTCCACAACCCAAACTCCCACTTCATCCCCACCCCAAACTTCCCCTTCAACCCCCAACCCAAACTCCCCTGTCACCCCCAACCCAAACTCCCCCTCTACAAACCAACCCAAACTCCCCCTTCATCCCCCACCCCAAAATATAACAAGGGCACAAAAGCGCTGTGTGCCCTCCATGTCCGAGTGTTGCCCTATCTCTCTCTCTCTCTCTCACACACACACACACACACACACACACAGAGAGCGGTGATATATGAAGGGCAGGTGTGTGGAGAGAGGACTATTTCAAGAGCATTCATTTGATTGCAGTACATTCAGACAGCGAGCAAAGAAGCAACAGTGTACAGCTGGGTTTATGAGGAGTAGCAGAAGAAGTGATTGTTCAAAGTAGCAGTACATTAAAACTCTGAAACAAATGCAAAGCTGCCATGCAACCTTACCATGGTTAACTCCCATTTTCCCATCTCTCTCACAGCAACGTCCGACAGAGACCTACGGTGCGACTGCGTCCATGTTCATATCCCGTTTAACTAAAATCGCATAAAACTATTATCTCTGCATCTTCCATAACGCTCAATAACTTCATAACGCTCAATATGAAATAAAATATGAGCCGTTACAACAGAACTAAAATATCTTCGTCAAGTTAATCGTGTTTAACACGTCTGGTATGTATTTAAAAGTTGCTCGAGTTTAATGTTTGATATTAAGACGCCGAGAAATGTCAAATTTTAAAACCGTAACTAATATGTCTCTTATTGTTTATAATGTCAAAGCCTCTTCTTCTGTGCCTCGGTCTGTCCCGACGCGCGCGCCTCTTGCCAACGCCAATTCCCACTGCACTCACCAGCACAGCGAGCGCACTGTACCTGTCATCAAGAGGGCGGGGTAAAAGAATAAACCGCTCTCTCATTGGTTGCTGATAGTGTGGGTGTAGCCTTTATATTTTATAAGGCAAAGTTCCGGATACGTCCAAAGCAGCATACTACCGTACTACAGAGTATGCAAAGTACAGCTGGGATGTACAATTCTCATCATACTGCTTAGTACTGTAGTATGCGAATTCGGATATCCTTTTAGTGTCAGTTTACAGTAGTGTGAAGAGTGCTTTTTAAGGCTTTTTAAAGTATTTTTTAGGGTATAAGGTTTTTAAAGGTAGGTATAGCATTTTAAAGATATAGTTACATTATTTTAATTAATTAATTAATTAATTAATTAATTAATTAATTAATTAATTAATGACTTTATTCTTAAAGCCCTTTTCATAGGGTAGTTTACATGTGGTAGTTCAAAGTGCTTCATAATCATATAATCATATAAATGCTGTATAATAAAGTAGCAAGTAGTAAAAATTAAATGATAAAAAGTTATGTATGTATGTAGTTTTTTTCTAAAAGTAAAGACTTTTTATATATTATTATAAAAGTTTTTTATTTATCTATTTTTATCTATAAAATAAATGAAAAAAAATTGTTAAAAGAGCAAATTTTTTGTTCCTCTCCCCTCATAGCAATGATGCAGTGACTTTATTTATTTATGATTTTTTTTTTTATTATTTCATTACCAGTGATTTTTGCGTTATGATACAAATGATACAAAGATCTCGGGTTCTGTGAATTCACTGAAGGGTTTGGACATCAGTGGCAATGCTATAGACTACAAAATGTCTGTATGTAGCTGTCTTTTTTTTGTTTGTTTGTTTGTTTGTTTGTTTCTACTGTATGCAATTTGATAGATCAGGCATGATCTGTTTGTACATATTACATATTAATCTTACATATGACTTCATTTTACATGTTAATAATTACATAATTCTTGATTCTTTCTGGAGTCCATAAAAGGTTAATTCTTTACTGAGTCCATAAAAGAAGTTGACAGTTACAGCAAACAAACAAAATACACTGAATATACACTTGAATAAAAAGCACTATATACATAGGTAGTTTTTATTTGTTTACAACTAGACCACACGTAAAATAAACGCAATCAAAAGATTCCCAGAACACAGTTCTTGGAAATTACAATTTAATATAATTGATATAATGGATGATAAATATGTAGGTTGTTTATTAGTTACAAGCCATTTACATGCCACTTCAGGTCCCACCTAGTGCCTTATGTAAGTTTGCATTGTTTGTAATCTAATTTATTTCAGGTACCCCACTTCCTGAAGCCTCCCTTTTCCAGTCCAGTCTCTAGTGGGGCGGAAAAGAAGCCAGGAAGACGATTTTGCTTTATGTCAATGCAAGAGGAAATAACCCTCCCTGTGGAGGAGGCATAAACTGAAGTTAGTAAAGGTTCAAAACAACATATGGCCACATTAGAGCTCTTATATTTTATTAAATGAAGGGGTGCCATTAATATTAAAAACACTGTTTTGCAGAAAACAAAAGTAGCTTTCCTTTAAGATTTTTTTTTTATTTTAAAATGTATTAAAATAAAACTATGCTACCTCATGCACATATGTTTAAGCTCATAATTCCTTGATATTCATTTTATTCATTCATATGTATATACATAATATATGTATCTTAAATAGACTGAAACAAATAAATGTATTAGTGCAAATAGGTAAAGTGTTTAAACCACACAGTTACAGTCAGGTACTTTCTCAGGAAGCCATTTCATTATTATTTCATTAATAATAAGCTTACAGGTTACAACAATGAGAAGACAAACATGGCTAATTTAGTCAAGGCCAAGACATGGTATTTCACCCTGAAGTGTTATGGTATGTGAAAACATCTATATTTTTTGGGTTTTTTTTTTGTTTGTTTGTTTTTTTAAAGATCACTTTAAAAGTGATAAAATGCTTTAAAATACTTTTCATTAATACGTAAAGCCCAAAATAAACTGTGGCACAACATTCTGGCACAATGTGTTACCCAGGCAAATAAAATAATTTTTATCTCTTAAATGAGTCAGAAATGATTCACTAAGCATGTGGTTAAAGCAAAATGTTAAAACGCATTTACTAGAACAGATTAGATGACGTCCACAAGGCACAGAATACTACACAGGATACCAAGAAGGTGCATCTACATTCACCATCCACTTTAATACAGGCACCTGCTCATTTATGCAGTTATTAAACCGGCCAATCATGTGGCAGCAGCACAATGCATAAAATCACTCAGATACAGGTCAAGAGCTTCAGTTGATGCTCACATCAACCATCAGAATGGGGAAAAAAGTGTGATCTCTGTGATCACACAGAGATGACCGTGGTATGGCTGCTGGTACCAGATGAGCTGGTCTGAGTATTTTAGAAACTGCTGATCTCCTGGGAATTTCACACACACAACACTCCCTAGATTTTACACAGAACGGTGCAAAAAACAAAAAACATCCTGTTAGCAGACAAACAAGCACTCTTTACAACTGTGGAGAGCAGAAAAGCATCACAGAATGCACAAAACCTTAAACCTAAGACTGGAAAAAGACCAGGTGATTTTTTTTTCTTCTAATCTTCAACTGTTCAATCTGGCCATTTTCCTGCGACCTCTCTCATCAACAAGGCGTTTTTCCACCCACAGAACTGTCGTTCAGTGTTTTTTTTTTATTTTTTGCACCATTCTGTGTAAACTCTTAGAGACTGTTGTGTGTGAAATTCCCAGGAGATCAGCAGTTTCTGAAATACTCAACCCAGCCCATCTGGCACCATCAACCACACCAAGTTACAAACATCACACTTTTTCCCCATTTTGATGTTTGATGTGAACATTACCTGTAGCTCTTGACCTGTATCTACATGATTTTATGAACTGTGCTGCTGCCACATGATTGGCTGATTGGATAACTGCATAACTGAGCAGGTGTACAGTGCTGATGCCGAGTGTAGAAACAGGCATCCTTGTGCGATTTTGTGTTGTTCTGTGCCTTATGCACCGTACACCATGATTTATTTTAGTGAGAGTTTAAAGGATGGAAATACAAATTACCTTTAGGCTTACTGTACACCTGAAAGTCGGTGAACAGGCAAGAGCTAATTAAAAAAAAAAAAAAAAATCAACAGGATCTGTATCATGTTAGAAATAACTACACACATTTGAAATAGTGAATCTGGTAAAACAGTTAATGAATGCTAATCTTTAACTCTAACTCACATAAATAGGAAGTAAATCTGTGTATGTATGATCATCTATGTATATCCACACGCACAGCTGTAGACACATGCCTATGCAGTTACATAACAGTGTACAGCTGCATGCCTGTAGCACAGGAAAGACCTTGAGAACTGACCCAGCCTTGACAAACAGAATGAATGGAATCCATATCACTCATATTCTCACACCATGAGAGACTAAAAGTGCTCATCCTGCACAGAAGAAGTGAGACAAAGAAACGATTTATTTCATCTTTATTATACATATGAAAAGTTTTTTTTTTGTTTGTTTTTTTTTGTTTTTTTTTAAAAAGGGCAGTTAACAATCATGGCCAACAAGAGCAAATATAAAGGTTAACCCAAGCAAACGAACCCAAAACCAAAAGCAATCTTTACCATCACACAGTCCATTATGCAAGCTTTCCCTGCCAGAAGCTTTAGCACTGATTCTCTTTAAATAAACACTAAACATAATGTAAATTGTTGTTAAAAATAATGTTAAAAAAGTACAACCTTTATTAAGCAACATATTAAAGGCCTCTTATTACACATTCTGCTTTTAAACAGGCATTGTAACAAAACTCCAAACACCATTTCAATGAAATACAAAACTTGTGTGTTTGTGTCCACAATTGCAAAGAATATAGTGATGGTCTTGGCTGGATGTTTTGTTTTTTTTTGTTTTTTTTAAATGTAAGACAGGTGAACAGCCCGTCCATGATCATGCATGCATTTAAGGCACTTAACTACAGTATGTACAAACACTTTGGCTTTGGCGTGCGCTGTTGCATCTGGTGCGCATATGTCAGCTCCCTCTCACTTTTCTTGGGTGCGATTCTTCTTTTGCAGGATTTCAAGAAGGGACCCGGGCATGAGGTAAGGCCTCTCTGCACTGCCGTCATTCCTCTCCAGGTCTTCCACTGGTCGAGATACAGAACACAAGCAAAGATATGAGATGGTGAGGGAAAACGGCACAGTCTCTCTCTAGCCTTTCTTTCATTAAAAATAACAAGTTGAGGAATTGAACAGCATTTTTAAAAACTTTCATTCATTCAATAGGAAATATAAACCCTTCATCCTAATAAATGTTTAAGAACCACTTTCTTTTGAGAGCAAAAAAAAAAAATCATATTAACATTAAAAGGACAACAAGAAAAACAATTAACATATATACATTTTAATAGACAGATTGAAAGGCACCACTCTCAACAGACGAAAGGTGGAAAGAAGAACAAAGTTGAGAAGTCCTTCTAGAGAAACAGGGCATATTCATTGTGGTTACAGTTCAAGGCAAAGTGGTGCTTTCTTTGGAGAGATAAGGCTTAGGGTCTGGAAAAGGTAGAAAATAACATTGAAACATGCGTGTCTAAATGCCAATGACATTCAAAATCAAACATATGGAAAAACAGCACTTACTGGTGTTAGCATTTGCATTCAAAAATAGTTTACAAATCCAGCAAAACCTAGCCTGAGTGTCACTTTATCAGCAGATTTCATTAATATTAGAACAATATTTCCAGCTACAAAGTAAATGCATAGTAGCATAGTAGCAGTGTAAGGACTGTGTAAGGACTGTACACACTTTCCTGAAATACTGAAACAACCTGCCAGCACGTCTTCAAGTGTCATCTCTGTGCAACTTTCATACAATTAGAACGCCACATGGCACAGACAGAACGTAAACCTGGATACACCACAGGAGTACTGAACTCCTGTCATTAAAGGGAGAGGTTCAGTGTTTTTTTTTTTTTTTTTTATTTTACTGAGGTGTCATGTTTATGGATCTGTTTTATATTAAGTAATAGGCCACTTTTCAGATTTAAAAAAAAAAAAAAAAAAACCTTGAAGGGGTCTGATATTAGATGCAGAAAGTGAAGCAAGTGAGACCAGAAGAGAGATGTGGCAAGGTCTCCAAGATGTTTGAAACAACCCACAATCCAATTACCTTATCAAACTGCACAGCAGTGTACCTAAGAGAGCAGATTTTCTTTACAAGTGTCTGAGAATTTTGCACAGTCCTGTATACACTCAGCTTTATTAGGTACACCTGAGCATTCATGGAATTACCCAGTTAGCCAATCATGGGGCAGCAGTGCAGTGCATAAAACCATGCAAATACAGGTCAAGAGCTTCAGTTAATGCTCATATCAAACATCAGAATGGGGAAAAAAATAACTGAGGTCACTCACTGGTTGTTGGTGCCAGAGATTGTATGCACTGCACATTGCAATGCCACATGTTTGGCTGACTGAGTAATTGCATGAATGAGCAGGGGTATATCTGTTTCTATTAAAGTGGCTGGGGAGTGTATATAAAGTATGTAGAGGTAGTAAAAATGGCTGCATATAACACAGTTTCCAAAGAAATAGTATGTTTCAGACATTTTTCAGCTATGTAAAGTGCTTCTGAGAAATTAATGACATGCCCACTGAACAACACTTCCAAGGTGTTTCTATGGAACTTTTATATACTACGCTGCAACTGAAGTACACCTCTGTTACTCCCTGGATTCTTTACATACAGTCAAGTTACAAATTAAAGGAAAACCAACAACGTGTCTTAGCAACTTGCTGGACTTTCATGAGCTACCGGAACAGCTTCAACGTACAATGGGCTGCACTCAATAACAAATAGGTGCAGTACAAAGATTCAGTGAATGATGTAGGTATAGGCTAAGGGTGCCTATTAAACTGCCAACTGAATATTCAGTATTTCTTTTACAAAACATATGTAAAAGACAAGAATCCTTGATCAATATCTGTTGAATGATTGGCTATAGTTTAAGCTATAGGGCAACAGCCATTGTCCTCAGCGTATAATAGGGTTGTTGGGTTTTTTGGGGTTTTTTTGGAGAATGGGAGAATGATCTCAGAAACGTACATTGGTACGACATATAAAACTTGCCATTTCCAGCACGACACATACCACCACTGTGGGGTCCATGTGAGGCTCTTAACTCTTAACTCTCAACTGCTCAGTTGTATTCTGTCTCACTTGCAAGCAGCTTTGTTTAAAAAAAATGATTTCAATCAACACCCCAATTTCTAGCTTTAAAAGCACTAGGAAATCACTATGCCACTGAATTAATCACACAATTCTAATAACAGGAGCAACAGATTGAACAGATTATCAGTACCTGTCAGTCTATGTCATGACAGTGAGCGCTTTTCGCAAATGTAAGGAGATCTAAACATCTGCACACTCAAATATTAAACTTAGAATGACTAATCTTTGGAGGCTCAATGGCAGTGCATGCTAGTCTCATTCCATGGAGGCCTTTTGTGTTCTCAGAGGGACCTCTTCCTCCTGAGGTGAAGATGGAGAATTGACAGCGGGCTCCTCCGTGTTTTTCGACAGGATCTCGTGCAGTGTAGACGACATGTAATACGGTCGAGCCGCAGAGCCGTCGTTGCGCTCCAGGTCCTCACCTTTTACGTGTGTGTGTGTGTGTGTGTGTGTGTGTGTGTGTGTGTGTGTGTGTGTGTGAGAGAACGTGAAGGTAGGACAGTGCGTGTGTGCATGGGTGGAATTTTCATGCATGTATGTAGGAGTGTGTACAATGAGTTGTTAATAAAAACAAAGAAAAGGAAAGTGAAGTCATGTTAGATGGAGTGTGGCCAGAGAAAACAGGAAGGGGAAGGGGAGTGGAGGGAAGAGAGGGGCAGACAAACAAGGAAGAGAAAAAAAAAGGAGCAACAGGATAAAGTCAGAACCATGCTAAGAGGCAGCAGCGTAGCTTGTTAGTTAGACAGTGAAAAGAGTTAATAATTATCCACAGCTACGATTACAGTATAGGATTAATGCATACTGAAGCATTTGGTACAGGAGATAAGACTTTACACAATGCCATAATATACATAAACCCAGATTATTAGTGTCTGTGTAGTAACATAGTACAGTATTGTTTGAAATGTGGTATTAAATTTTATCCAGTACTCACAGAAGCAAAGGAAGAGTGTGTCGACACACATGGCATACACACTGAAGAAGCCATGGGCAATAAAGTAGGAGCCCACGACGATCGTCTGTGTAAACACACACACACACACACACACACACACACACACGTCTTGAACATTGCCTTTGCTTGACAGTTTTTTTTTTTTTTCCTTCTAAAAACAACTAGGACTATATAAACAGGAAATGCTCAAGAAAGTCTTAACAAAACTGTTCTCATGTAGTTTCACCATCTGACCAATGCATTAATAAATCAATGTATTTGTGGTTTTGTGATATCCGTGCAGGATCATATGGAAACCGAGGCATTGCCATTTATACTTCACTACACTGGTAACATATAACTATGAATTCTTCCCTGTGAAGAAGTCATCATATCTCTTAAAGGATGAATACAGACTTGGAGCTTAATCTGCAAATTCCTTTTGACTAAGGAATTCATAAACACATTCTAAACATTTATCTAAACGCTTATTGCGAGCCCCAACCACTGCCCATACACTTCCAATGACTCAGCATGTTAGAAGTGCTATTCCCTCACCAGAATGGGCACCCAGTAATAGTGCAAATTAGGAACAACATCCACTCCTTTTGCTCTCCCAGAGAAGAAGAAGAAGGAAAGGATACCTGAATAAAATAGAGAAAAAGCAATAAAAGAGGACATTTGAATAAATCAAAAGAACATTTCTGTAGCTAGCTGGTAGCATGAGTCAAAACGAGAGAAGGTCATAGGGTCTATACTCATAGGAAGACATGACATAGTAATAATAATAATAATAATAATAATAATAATAATAATAATAATAATAATAATTATTATTATTATTATTATTATTATT
>CM075015.1:12290092-12305371 GCA_037576675.1 Pangasius sanitwongsei | reverse complement strand
TAATAATAATAATAATAATAATAATAATAATTATTATTATTATTATTATTATTATTATTATTATTATTATTGTTGTTATTATAAGAGGAACCACCATCCACTTGCCTACAATGCCCACAATAAGGAGCTTCCCCAAAAACAACAAGAAGTCTGTGACCTTGTCCAAGACAGCAACTCTAAAAGAGTAAAACAGTGAGAATAGAGGTCAAAATAATAATTTTTTTTTTAAAAAACCAGCTGGAAAGTTTTCTTTTATTTGTTTATTTTGCTTGCTTGACCCACCTGATCACATTTCTCATCAATAGGAAGAAGGCATCTCGGGCTGAAGTGCAGAAATTTTTACCATAAATGGCCACCTGAGGGAGCAGCACACAACTCTGTTTATATGTTGTTCTGGGACACTGGGACAAAACACTCATCCTAATCCAATCGTCTTGTCTTTTGGACAAACACATTAATCAGAGGTTTAAACCATATAGTCTGTGGAGAATAATAAACTGTCCAATAAGATCTCTAATGTTCAATCAATTATTAAAACAGCCTAAGAATCTTTAATCTTTACACCTCACCCCAAAACTATGATTATACAATTTGTAAATTCCCAAATGTTCAATGTGACACAAGTGGGATTTCAGTATCTGAATTTCAGTTTGTAAAATTTCATATTGTCACTGATCTATTTATCTGTAGCCAAACGTGTCAAAATATCCATAACCACCATGAATTTGTTCATCACTAACACTACCCATTAGCTCTTTGGTACAGGTTCCATGTTTTTATAACTACTGCAGGTAAAAGCTTACAGCTTATGCATTTTTATTATTTTGCATCTGTAAATTTACAAAGCCATAAAGAGTCAAATGTAGAAGATGAAACTAGTGGCAGCTAGTGGAAGTTATGTTGTTCAGTCCAGCCGCAATTCAATTGAGATACAATAAAACACTGGCTTGGAAAATGAAAAAGGTCAGGAATACCCACCATGATGTAAGCATTCCTGTTGATGAACTTGATGAATTTCTCCAGGCACCAGAAGCAGCACTTGAGGCAGCAGAGAAGGAACTTGGCAAATTTATTCTGTGCCACTGTCAAGACAAACCAGAATCTCTCAATAAACACACACAGCTCATTAAAGGGTGTAAGAAACTCGACCTTGTTTGCCTATGAAATGAAAATGAATTAAATAGTTGTGCATCAAATGGGTTGCAAAAAAATGCCTAGCACAATGAATTTGCTGATGACAAGGAGATCAGGAAGGATTTGCAGGTCATGTAGGTGCTCTTAGTTTACCTTTTAGTTTGTGGTCCAGGTACTCCAGCACAACCCTGATGACCTGGACGATTGCCAAGATGAGAGAACCGAACGCAAGAGAGCCTGTGTGATACCTACAGACACAGGCACATGCACAAACACAAATTATAAATACATACAAAGACAGGAATGTAGCTAGTCTGATGTCCTGACCCCCTGATCCACTACCCCTGCCCACTCCCAATTCCCAACAACTGTTATGGGTTCTGACCACGTGCAGTACAGGAGCCCAACAGCCTATCGGATTTACATGGGGAAATAGGTAATGTAATTATTCTCAGTGTAACTTTATTTAAAAAAAAAAAAAAAAAAAAAAAAAAAAACACCTTTCCAAATTCACATGTTGATAAAGATCCTCTGGGAAAAGAGGTTCCCTATATATTTTTCAATACAGAGGCACTCCAGGAAGCATTCTTTCTATCATCACACACCAATTTGTAAGGTTTTTAGCTACGTTCCTGAACTCCTAGTATTGAAGTATAGCCTACATACATTTTATGTGCACAGAACCATGCACTAATGATCTGGCACAACTCGCAATTTCCACGCACCCTACAACAAGTGGTTATAATAAAGGTCAAAATAATCAGTTTGCATTCAAAATATGAGCTTTACTTGGTATGTTTTTAACTTTTGGTGTATCTGGAATACACCTGCCTAAATATTACTCAAAGTTTATAAAAAATAAAAAAAATAAAAAAAATTATTTTTAAAAAACTGCTACAGGCAGTTACCTCCCTTGTCCCGCCTCTCTTTCAAATAAACTCAAAACTGACCGCACACATGAAGCAAAACCTTGGCACAGATTCTACAAGCCTCAGGAACTGGGTAAAAGGTACTTCCTCAAAAGCTGTTTTAAGGGTTGTGGTGGAGCGTGCTGTTAAACACTTGGGGGAGATTTTGCACTGAAGTGTTAAATTGGGTTATGGTCTGATGACTATGAAGGCCTTAACATATGATTTAAATCATTTTCATACCATCGTCAAACCACTCAGTCAGCCCTCTTGCCCTGTTGATGAAGACATTTTCATCCCATTAGAATAGAAATACTTCATAGGGTGAAGCTGATCAGCCAGAATAACTTTGTTTTAATTTCTAGTGAAGGTGCGCTCTAAAGGGACAAGGAAAATGCCTCCCATGACATATTAGAGCCACTGATTTTTCCTTTAGCCTGCTGTCTGTATAAACCAAGGTATGCACATGTAAGGAGAACAAAACAAACTGCAGTCTGAAGACCAGTTGGGCTACAAGATAAACCAAACAAAATCCTGTAATTTATTTCTATTTATAGACATAGGAAAATACACAGAAATTCTCACACTCAGTCACATACCTGAGAGCTCTGCCAAATGAGGCAAACACTGGGCAGGCAGGCATATCGTGAGACTTGTTGAACGCCCAGTAGTAGGAAGCAAAGGCACCTGCCAGAGTCATCTGACCCAAGGCTGTCACGAAGTTGGCACACCAGAAAAAGAGGAAGACGTTGTAGAACTGCAGGAAGATGATGTACTTGTGGTAGGCAGATTCGCCGCCGTAGAAAGCAAAAAGGCACTGAGACTTTGGGCACTGTTTCTGCATTTCCGAGCCGGTGTAGTTCTGAAACCATCAAAATACATCAAACTGATCACATTTCCTATTTGATTTCCCTACACTTGTATGGATATTACACTGGTTCTCAATCAAATTCAATCATGCACAACCAGCACTCAATCATGATCTCTTCTGTTGCAGTTTTTTCCCCCCACTCCAGCCAGTACCTTCATGTCCGAGGGATAAAAGCAGGAAAAACAAAACCTAAGTAATTTGTTTGTGTTGATTTGTGCTGTCATAATTTGTGCAGGTTTGATTTGTGATATTATGATAGCAATATATCAGTGTAAGTCTATGGATGTGAGCGATGTCATGTTGCATTAAACAGCTGTTGAATTCAAAACCAAACCATAAATCGAACCAATTTTGGCTTTTTTGACATATTATACATTCAATGTGTGGTGACAGATATAATATCTACATATAACAATGCAAACAAATGATATGTTTTATTCAACTTCTCTTTTTTTTTTTTTTTTGGAGAACCAACTTAATGGAGGACAAGCTCCACCTTTTTTGACCGTTTTTATTTTGACCGTATTTTCCACAATCATTACAAAACCGAAGATATTCTGAGGACAAAAAGCTATAAATAAAACAACTATTGATTTCTGTTTCCTTAGTTGGAAGGATGACATCCTTCCAACACTGTCTGTGTACTGAAACACTCACCTCAGGGTTGCAGCTGCTCCTTGCATAAGTGCACTCAGTCTGATTAAACACTTTATACACTGCCTCATTGGATGTGGAGAGGAAGCTGAGCAAAACTGTCAAGGTCTTTTTATAACACTTGGAGAGGTACGACAGTTAAAGCATGTTGCTAAAAACAAAAACCCAGAAGGTTTCTTTTCTTAAAAACCTTTGCAATGTTAAATTAAGTGTCAAAATTGGATTAAGTAAGGAATAAGACACAACTGGGCATGCTCAAAATCATCACTACATTGCAGCAGTTATGCGTCATAGAAGCTATAAATGGTCATTTCCTCACCAGCCTCTCTTTTTTCTTTCTCTTGAAGTTATTAAGGCAAAAGAAAAGCAGCGTCTTGGCACTGAGAAGTCACAAAGCCTTCCAGGCTGAATAGTTTTCCACCATGGGAAAGTGCATCTGCTATATAACAAACATTGATCAACACCTGAAACATGATTACGAGCAATCGCATGTACATTGTGTGTCACAAGCGTCACTATTCTGAGCTGACAGAAGGTAATTTCTTCAGCTGAGCTGTTAGTATTTTGAGCATGCAAAACATTCCTTTGTTTTTCTTGTACCATCTGCCATTGCCTTATTAATGACAAGATGGCACTGACAAAATCCAAACTGTTCTCACTTACTGTTAACCAGTTCAGTGCTCATGAGACAAAACCCAAATGGGCACTAGAAGTCATAAAATAATGCATGCAATTAAGGCAGAGCTGAAGGATACACAGCTGTGATGGCCCAGTACGCAATGACTATGGCTAGGAGAAGGAAGGTTAACAGAGGGTAAAACAGCGATGACATCACGTGACCGATGGCCCTGTAAAATATAAGTGCTAAGGTTTTAGTTGTACAGCCTCAATATTATTGTACGCACTAACTGATAAGATTTAACTTGAATGTAGCTTCAGTATCTAAATACTGTCCATCTTTAGTTTCACAAGAGTTTAGATAATGGCTGAAAGAGAACTCCACCCAAAAACAGTTAGGTATATTTCTAGAAAAAGAAGGGGACGTGAACTCCATAGCCGTTTTTTCCCTTACGGAATACAGACTATAAAGAAAAACTCTACAAAGGGAGTAGAAAAATAGCAAATATGGAAATAGTAGTTATGAAACAGTAACAGTATTTATAGTAGAAAACTGTAGATAGTAGTTATGGAGTCTTCTATGCCTTATTCTGCTAAGATTGAATGTCATGATAAAACGCATTCATTTTACACACCTGCTGGCCTCTTTGATGAGAGCAATGGCGATTAATATTCTCTTTCTGAGGAAGATAAGGAGCAGGATGATGATGACCTCCAATATTGCCAGAATGATTACTGCAGAGATGAACAGGGCAGAATACTCAGTATGCATGCATGCCACACATCTTATCATTTTGTTTTCATTCTGTTTCAACACGTCACATCTGAGCCTGCTAATCTTTGTTCTAAATCCCCCTGGCCTCCTGATTCTGATCTAACTGAAGAGATGACTCACTGAAGGCTAACCAGGTCTGTCTGATATGCAGGTACACATTCAAGTCCATCTGGAAACCCAGCTCCACGAGGGTGATGTTGGCCCCAGGGCTGTTCTTTAGATGAACGTACTCCATACTGCAGTGGAAGATACCTGCTCAGAACAGAAAGATATGTGTTTTTTAAAAAAAAAAAAAAAAAAAAAAAGCAAAGAGTAAAGCCTGCACACATTTAGACAGAGAGCTCTTGATCAAACCATGAACTAGACGCAAAATATAACCTATATTTTCATATGTACTTGAATTAGAAAGATGGCACCTACATAGTCATAGATGTACAGGAGTTGTCCAGCCACATTTTGTATACTATACACTCGCCAGCCATTTTAGTAAGAACACCTGGACACCTGCTTATTCACACAATTATTCAAATCAGCCGGTCATGCAGATACATTTCAGAGTTAATGTACAAGCTCACTGGTACTGGACACTTGAAAATTGGAAAAAGACCAGCCGATATCTTTCCAACTTTCAACTGTTCAGCTTCGTGCCCACTGTTTCGTGCCCACTGCCCTCAGATTGCTAGTCTTGGCTGACAGGAGCAGAACCCTGATGTGGTCTTCTGGCCCTGTGCCTCAAGGTTCAATGTGTTTTGCATTCTGCGAAGATTTTCCACTCAAACTGTTTGTAAAGAGTAGTTATTTGTGTTACCATAGCTGTGCTGTCAGCTCAGACCTGTCTGGCCATTCTCCTCTGACCTCTCTCTCATCAACAAGGCGTTTCCACCTGCACAACTGCTGCTCGCTGGATGTTTTTTGCACCATACTGTGTAAAATCTAGAGAAAATCCCAAGAGAGTAGTTTCTGAAATCAGCCCATCTGGCACCAACAACCATACCACGGTCAAAGGCACAGAGATCATATATTTCTCCATTCTGATGTTTGATATGAACATTAACTACAGCTCGTGAAACTGTATGATTGGCTGATTGGATAACTGCATTCATGTGCAGGGGTACAGGTGTTCCTATTAATGTAACCAGTGTATATACTTTATATAATATGGCTAGAATGCTCAACTGAACTGCATTCACTGTTCACTCTGATCATTACAGTGGTGAAAAGTAACACAAATTTTACACACAAGTATCTTAGCCCCCAAAATGCATCCTTAGCTGTTCTGTGAGAGACACTACCGTATCCAATGACGAGGATGACCATGACAATCATAACCCAGACCATGATGCCAGCCAAGAACCTCAGCAGTACGATGAAGATCAGACTCAGAATTGTTGCTATGACCAGACCACTGATGAAAAACAACCGAGACACAGAATATAAGCTTCACACATAACATCAGAGATCAGTGTATAAGAACAAATTTAATGACATGCATAATCGGATTCCATGGACACTGCAATACTGGGTTGCACATAATTAAGTTAAGAATGAGACATATATTCTTCTTAGACAGATTACTATTTACTTACAGGATTATCCAATACCATGACTGAGTGAAATCCTCAAAGATCTTCATTACCACGATTCGAGTTTCAGCAACTATAGTGGCATTCCTACAAGCAGCAAAAACAAATTTAAAAGCATTCATTGTCTTTAACTGGAATGGCAATTAATAGAAATCGCACCATCTTCATGTCCTCATTCCTAAGTAACAAGCTCTTGTTTAACAGAGGTTCTCACTTGAATTAAATGGATTTAATCCAAACCCTTAATAAGTTTAAATAAATAAATAAATAAATAAATAAATAAATAAACAAACCCAAGCAAGCCTAAAAATAATTTTTAAAAATTAAACCAACTTGGACTCACTGTGTTCTGTTGTCAGAAATTTCTGGAATAAAACGCTCTAAGGCTGCAGTAAATACCCGAAACATGACTACTTAAAAATATATATATATAAATATATATACTACAAATTATACAGTCATGGAATTCTCTGTTTTTATTTATCAGGGCCTAAATAATAATTGTGTGGTCCTCATCAACTTCTATAAACAATCAAATAACCTCAGGTGACAACACATATACACACACACACACACACACATATACACACACACACACACACACACACACACACGAGATTTCAATATGTAGTCATTCTTTTCCAAAAAGTAAACCAACATTCAGAAACCACTTGGGGAAAAAATAAGTACACCATATAATTCAGTAACAGGTAGAACCACCTTTAGCAACAATAACTTAAAGTAAACGTTTTCTGTAGGAGTTTATCAATCTATCGCATCATTTTGCAGACATTTTGGCCCACTCTTAGCCCATCTCAGTGGGGTTGAGGTTTGTACTTTGACTTGGTCATTCCAACACCTTGATTTTTTTGATGTTTTGGTATAACGTGGAGTTCATCATTGTCTCAATGACTGCAAGTTTCCCAGGCTGCAAAACAAGCTCCCAAATGATCACCCCTCCACCACCATGCTTGACAGTTGGTGCTTGTGGTGACGCGCTGTGTTTGGTTTTCGCCAAACATGGCGATGTGCATGATGAACATACATCTCCAACTTGCCATATTCTTATTTGAGAGAAGGGGATTTTTCCTAGCCACTCTTCCATGAAAGACATACTTGTTCAGTTTTTTTTTTCTGATTGTGCCGTCATGAACATTAACATTTAGGTTACATGATGTAGCTCTTATGTTTTTCTTTATATCTCTGAGCATTAAATGGTCTGACCATGCACTGAATTTGCTGGGACACCCACTCCTGGGAAGATTGGCATCAATCTTGAAGGCCCTCCACTTGTAAACAATCCTTCTCACTATAGAATGGTGAATTTCAAATTGTTTGGAGATAGCCTTATAACCCTTCCCAAATTGATGAGCAGCAAAAGTTGCTTCTCTGAGACCATGGCTGATGTCCTTTTATGTTGGCATGATGTAGACACACACCTGAGTACACCAAACTGACAAAGGTTCTGCTTTTAGTCACACTTTCTGATGATTAACTAACCTTGTGCATTCCATTAGTAAGACGTGGCTGCTAATTATTCTCTTAAGGACTGTGGAAGTAGGAAACATGTACTTATTTTTTATAATAATAATAATAACAACAATAATAATAATAATAATAACAATAATAACAATAATAATTTTACAGGTATAAATAGAATATAAAATTATAAAATAATAATCTTATTTTACAGTTAAAGGAGTCCCTGGTTGCAAAAGGTTTAAGAACCCCTGTCGTAAATGTGAACTGTTATTCCAAACTTTTGTTTTGTTATTAAATATGTTGCTTTACCACACATTAAACATGTTGTGCAGGCATGTTAGATACACCAGTATCTGTGTGTATACTCACTTTACAGCAGGCAGTAGGTCCCTGGCCTGTACAGTTTTGCCCTCTCCATCCTGAAAATTGGTACTGTTTCCTACAGTGACCTCATTCCCCTGTATGCCAAGAGCGGGGAAACACCTCCGTGTGACTGAGCAAGAAAAAAAAATGAAATAATAATGAAAAGTCAAAAACAAGAAGCAGCAAAAGCCTTGTCTATTTAAAACTGATTTCTCACTGCTGATGTACTCACTGCTCATAAATAAAATAAATCTTGTAATTTCTAGAAATAAGGCTCATAACTTCTAAATAGCAATAAAATTTCTGTTTAAAATAAAACTGGTACTTGAGAAAAGATGGGGCCTTACATGGTTTGCTAGGGATGAGCATTGCAGGACAAAGCCGTTGTTTCAGGATCTCAGGAGGTGCCTGTGAAGTAAAAGTCATTCAAATCCTTAAATCAACTGTAGCAACAGACAGAGAAAATGGCAACAGACAGAGAGACAGATACAGGCAGACAAGTAGGCAGACGAAGGTAAGCAAAAATTTAGGTTTAATACTTCTTGGTTGTTTCTTTTAACCTTCATATTCCACCTACCATGTTGCCTGGGTCTCGTACACAGAAGGCTTTGTAGTAATCCCAGTCCTTGGAATTAACAATGGCATTTAACAGAGTCATGGATCGATCAGGACATTTCTCCACACAAATCTAGAAACGAAGAGAGATAAATGCACAGTTACGCCTGGTTTTCCGGTTACTGATCATGCTTACTCCTAGCTAGGGCTGTCACACCACCCTAACATGACACCAGCTACAGTTTCACAATACCAAAATGATACTATAGCAAAAATTAAAACCATTATTCGTCTGATATTCATGATGTGACATTCATGAATTCAAACAGTTTCAACATTTTTGCTTATACCATTTTGCATATGTTTCTAGCAGCATAACCTCACACTTGGCTCTAGACACCAATGTGATATCGAGTTTATTTGTAAGTAAAACAAGATTAAAATTAGGCTTCAGATAATTCATTAGCCCATCTGCCAAATAGTCTTTACAAAGGGACACATATAAATTTCTTGCATTGCTTTGCCAATCCAAGTCATAATCTTCACAATCCGACTCTTCTATTAGAATAATACAACATCAAGATAAGGGTAGAAGGTTTAAAGATTTAAAGGTATTAGTACGGAGTTGTTTGCATTACCAGATATTTCACCAATCTCCCCCTGAACATGAAGGTTCAGCAGGAACAGTGTACTTGTTCTTAATATTTTCCATTTTTATGCATTAACTCATTTACCAATATATTATTTAATAAAATAGTCCTCAATAAGCAGAAAGGTGGACAGAATGGATAAGATCATGTACCTGAGTGGTGGGACACTGGAACTCTAGGAGGACTACAGGACTGGCACACTTCAGGATGTTATAGTACAACAGGAAGGACTTGTTCCTGTTTTACAAACACCGCAATATACCATACACAAATTATTCATAGACACATACAAAGGACCGCCAGAAACAAGTGCCACACAGATGAATAAACTGATTATAAGTACACAAAAGCATCTTTTATATCCTTTCCATTCTCCAAGAGTTTTAAGAATTTAAGGTTAGCATTAAACATGAAGACATTCTGACGTCTGGCATTTCAACTTACACCAAAGGAGTGCCGACTTGACCACAGAATTCCCCTCTGCTGTTTGTGGGGTAGATCACCTTCCTAGGGTCACCCTGAGACCATGCTGGAGAGGAGAAGAGAAAACTGTGAGTACTGACTGCACAAACACAAACATTACATGATGTTCACACTTATACAATCCAGGTTATACGAGTGTTAAAAAAAACACAAAAGCACAATGGGGACATAAATGAGGCACATATTCAAGCATGGAGTAAGACGAGACATGGCATGAAAGGTATGCGCAGTACATGCTTCAATATACAAGAGTCCAGTCAGAGGCCTTGCTGTGGTTGCCACAGCAATCTGTATGCTGGAGAACTGAAGCGAAACAAACTTAACTTGTACCACAATGACTCGTATAGTTTGCACTAAGGCCATTAAGCCTCTATCCACCTAAACCAGCAATCATGGCTGCTTCCACAACAAGCACACCGAGACTGGCAGTGCCCTTAACATGAAATAATGAAGCCCAGGTACTGTTTTGATGTCTTTATTAATATTTTCACTGAACCTGAAAAAATTGCAGTAACTACAGTCAAGATTAAGCTCTTTAAACATAAGCATGAATCATAATAATATTAAATTTAGTGACTGTAACTGTGCATAGTAAACTAATTACTCTTAAATAGCTATGAGTTCTTCTATTAATCCTTTCACTTCTGCTAACCGAACACTAGCCACCACAAGACGGGATAGGCCACAAAAGAATTTAGTAATAGTGATATCTGTTCTTTTTTTTTTATTTTCCTGATACTACATCTGGCTTCAAAAAATGATAAGCACGATCACTTCAGGATGGGCCACAATGAGGTCAGCAGATTTTTAATCACTGTGGTCTTCCATGTGCATGAAGGCATGCAATTTCTGTTTACACACTGTTTTTTTTCCTAGTAGTTCTGTTATATAGGTCTATATTCACTTAGGTCATTGTGCTAACGTGGGCCCATTATCTGTTTAAAACCGTAATTACATAAACCTATACTTTGTCTCCCCCTCCCTTCGTCTACATGCAGGTGAAGACACGAATACAAAGACCATGAATACAGACTTTTCTGCCTTTTAAAACAAAATGCTTTAAAGAGAGGCAATGACTCACCTAGTATTCCCACAGCGACATATCCAACTATGGCCAAGATGAAAAGTATACAGCAAAAAATGTCTGTGCAGCCTCTGTAAAGGAGAACACACAATATAATCCATTCCAAATGGACACGGAACAAAACATCGTGCACCTTAGACCAGCATTATATTTGACACAGAAGTACATTTATGCATTTGCACTAGGGATACACATATGAATACATTCTTCTATTTATTTATTTACTTATTTATTAATTAATTAATTAGTTTGCCAGAAAGAATCACAGGCCATCTGGTTGAGACTAGAGGTGTGTATCAGGACAGCATCAAATCGCTGCACAAGCTTTCATATAAACTTAAATAACGGCCATGTTCGTTAACATGAATGAATGGTCCTGAGTAATTTCCTGGTCCGGGTCACGGTGATTTCAATTAGGCTGCTACATTTTGGGAAATAGAACCAACTAAATTTGTTAGCATGATAAAAACAGTATTGGCATTTCTACATTCTGGGTTAGACCACACCCATTTTGGGTTTAAATACAAATACAGGCATTGTGTTACTCTCCTAGCACATATTCAGATGCTACACAAGCAGAATTGTTCACATAATTAAAAGCTATATCCACTAGCATGCAGGTCACGCAGGCCAGGTTATGCCTGGAGAGTGCCTGTAAAAATGTTAACAATTTCACACCCCTATTCTGGGATGCATATTTTGCTACTGTAAAGCAGCCTGGAGACTTCATACAAATATGGACAAACTGTAAGTTTCAAAACAACCTCACAACATCACTGGCACTAACAGCGCTGCCTGTTAAGAAACAGGTTTTATTTAAAAAGCTGTGTTATTACCTATTATGGATTGGCCCTTTGAAGCTGGGGTCATATTTTCTGGGTTCACCTGTGAAGACAATGAAAAGTAACTTAGACATATGCTAAAACAAAACAAAATAAAAACAGATTATCCACTCTACTACATTACTGAACAGTCCTATAACCAGGATTGGCAGGGCATTTTGCTTGTAATGGAGAACATGTTAACATATGAGGTAGTATAGAAATAAAGCAAACGATAAAATTAACTGAGATTTTATAGACGAGACCTTACAAAAGTCTGTCAATCACAAGTTGCTTCTGTGAGTGGTATTGATAATCTCGCTTAGTTGACTTAATGGTCACTCATTTGCCCTACACAGCTTGTGAACACATCGGTTATAGCCTCGGGCCTGCTGGCTGTATAATTTGTCAAGTGGGTTTTCCAACTCTGTTGTTATTTTACAGAAGAATAACAAGCTCAATGTATTTCAGTCTGGTTTCTGGAGACTTCACAGCACAAAATCAGCTCTGGCTAAAAAGTGGTCAAAGGGTCTGCCACCACTATGCAAAGAAATAGATAAAATTCAATAATAAAAATAGATTGCAACAAATTTCATTATTGATTAGTTGGTCTATGTTATAAAGCATGTGGTGGCACACACTACATCACTTCACTGACAACCCCCACCTCCCAAAAAATGCACAGAACCAATAAAAATGTATGAAATACCATGTGCTTAGGTTAGTTTGGGTGTCCAATTTAAAAAAAAATAAAAAAAAAAGTGGTCGATATAAGCACTTTATAATATTCTTATACCATGACAGATCTGATAAATATCAGTCATATTGCGTTTAGTGGCCTGTTATTTAATTAAAGTGTTCGGTAGTAGTACTTATTGATTGAAATGTTGGATTATCAAAATAATCATTAGTTGCAGCCTTAGAGGTTTATGAGCTATGGTAACAAATTTGAATTGACAAGCTTAAACAGGCAGTTTAGGCAGATACATTCTCGCCTACAACAGATATCATTTTACTGACGGTTACCGGCAGGTTAACGTTATTGGACATTTTTTATGCTGTCTCACAAGATTCTGTTCTAGGCTCCTTATTGTTCATTATTTACAGTTACATGAATGCTACATGAAGTTGAGAGACTAGTGTATGATATTCATAATCTTTAGATTGGATGTTTCTGACTAGCTGGCTGCCCTGCTGTCTCTTTAAGTAAAGCTTCAGCTCGTTCCAAAAGCAGCAGCGCATGTCCTTAACAAGAAAACGCACAGCATATTACCCCAGGATTTTCCAAGCTGCAACAATATAAAGATATAAAGCTATATCTTGTGGCATTGAGGAATGCAAGCTCTACATTTGACTTTAAATCCAGATTAAAAACATACTTGTTTAAACTTGTCTATAATTATAATTAACTTGTTTTCTATCTTGTTAAATATAATTTTCATGATTTACATTCATTCTCTTGGATTTTAGCTAATTTATTACGTAACAAGAAAATACTCTTGTAACATACATGCGTAATAATAGGCATAGTGTCACTTCAGCTTTTGGTCTGATATCACCACCTGGTGGGATCCCATGCAGAATTTTGCTACAAATCCAATACTAATAGTACATAAAAGAGACCTGTGTGGGGATTAAAATCTGGCACCTCTAGGATGGGGCATGATGAGCTACTGACTGCCACATGTTTGTCATGTCACTGCTGTTACCATGGATTTAACAGTCAACTTTATTAACAACCCCCTGGGGCTACCGTAACGCTCATCCCAGTTTCAACTGTCACTGTGAAGTCCACTTACACTCCCCCTTTCCCCACAGATACATTCTTACCCCTCTCTCCATTCCCATGAAGATTTTTTCCTACTAACCTAAAACACATTTCAAGCTTAATAAAATTCCCAATTTTAACTTAATTAACTGAAAAGGTAACAAGATCAATTATTTCTCAATGCAGTTCTAAAATAAGCACAGCTCATTTGTGAGCTTTGAAAAGCCAGGTATGTGCGCCCTATCAAAAAAAAAAAAAAAAAAAAAAAAAAAAATTCATGACACCACTGATTAGGAGTTGAATGGATCTGGAGCATAAACAGGAACAGGAGTAAAATGAACGAGAGTATAATGAATTAGGCCATGAACGGGAGTGTAATGAATTAGGCCATGAACGGGAGTATAATGAATTAGGCCATGAACGGGAGTGTAATGAATTAGACCATGAACGGGAATATAATGAATTAGGCCATGAACGGGAGTGTAATGAATTAGGCCATGAACGGGAGTGTAATGAATTAGGCCATGAACGGGAGTATAATGAATTAGGCCATGAACGGGAGTATAATGAATTAGACCATGAACGGGAGTATAATAAATTAGACCATGAACGGGAGTAAAATGAAGTAGGCTATGAACAGGAGTAACATAAATTAGGCCATGAGTATCAGCTTTTTCGCTCTGAATTGTACCAACACAACTGACAACTGACATGCCAGCTTGACAGGCTCCTTCTAAGATGCCTGCAATGGGATCATACTGCAGCTTTGACCACTGAGTCATATCCTTCCTTCAGCCACCTACATGCTTATACTATAGTCTCGAACACATACCAGTGTGGGTGTAACCCACAATGGGCCAGACGGGATAAAGGCCAAGCAAAAGCTTTTACATTACCAGCTCCAGAGTTTCAAGCCATTTAACATGCAATGTGCACTATTAGGGTGAGAAATATGGCAAAAACCGATTTCAATTCATATAGACAGTTTCACAACTCATGATATGCCTCATGATATTGAGGTTTTTGCTAACAGAACTGTCAGCAAAAGCAGTAGTGCTCTATTTAAAAGTCCTATTAACTATAGTTTCAGTTATATAAAATTGTTTTTATCATCATCATCATCATCATCATCATCATTACTGAATTTACAGCACACACCTACACACAAAGATTGTCCCCATGTAACCTTTCAGAACCATTAACCAAGGCTGTCTTAAGAGGTGGACATGGCCTGGAGAGATATTTTTGTTGCATCCAGGCTGAGAGAATGCTGTTTGTGTGTGGTGTGCGCATATAAAAACTAAGAGGTTCTAAGATTTCTAAGATATCTCTAATGATGCAGAGCTTCATTTTGTGTGTGTGTGTGTGTGTGTGTGTGTGTGTGTGTGTGTGTGTGTGTGTGTGTGTGTACAGTTAGGTCTGGAAGTATTTGGACAATGACAGAGTTTTTGTGATCTTTATACACCACCACAATGGATTTGAAATAAAACAATCAAGATGTGATCGAAGTGTAGACTTTCAGCTTTATTT
>CM075015.1:12261734-12289992 GCA_037576675.1 Pangasius sanitwongsei | reverse complement strand
ACACTTCGATCACATCTTGATTGTTTTATTTCACATCCATTGTGGTGGTGTATAAAGGCAAAATCACAAAAACTCTGTCATTGTCTGTCATTGTACTTCCGGACCTGACTGTACACACACACACAAACAGTTAATAGTATTTAAGCACACTCTGAGTAACACAAGTGCTAGACCTATAATTAAAAATGTGTTTGCTTCAAAAAAATCAACTGGCGAGAGTTCTCAGTAGCTCTAGCAAATGTTTGATGCTGATTGTGTCACTTTACCTCGACAATTTAATCTTAGGGTAGTGGTGGCTCAACGGTTAAGGCTCTGACCCTGAACTCTGACCCCAGCTTCCTAACAAGCTGGGACATGCAAACAAAAGAATTTCACAGTGCTGTAATGTATATGTGACAAATAAAGGTTTCTTCTTCTTCAAAATCGATTTACAACAAATTTCTGTGTAATTTTATCCCAATATCTATTTTAAAAGGAATTGCTGTTGCTATCATTTTAAATTATGTATTTAGGTACTGGATTGTAGTTAGTTACTGTGATGCATCAGGCGACAGTTTAAAATTAAAAAAAAAAAAAAAAAAAAAAAAAAAACAACAACCCCATACACATTTGTGTGGTCTAATCTTGTCATCTTCTACCTACGACTGGATTTGGCACTTCCTTTCTTGCTTAGCAGTTTTAGCATTGCCCATATGACATGACATATCTGTGCTTTTTAACTGGGGACACTTCTAAGCGAGAATTATGAGCTCTTTAAACTTTTAATGGCTTCTTATGAATAATTCTTAGACCCAAACTTCCAGCAGAGTACCTTTGTGTAAGATGTGAGTAAGCCTGCAGGGCAATGAAAGGGTGGAACCCTGGTGTACACAGGAAAGGAAACTCCATTAGCAAGCAGCACTCCAACTACCACAGCTTTTCATAAAGAACAAACACACATATGCTACCAGCACCCTGGATCAAGTAGTACCAACTACAGCACTTTTATCTGATGGCGTTTCGACATCATCATATTTGTAATCAAAATGTTATCTACTCCAATGCGATCTTTTTCCAAAACAAGACGTGGACATGCAGAACAGCCAAAACATGCTGTAAACCAGTAACTTCTGGAGAAATGTACATAGAAAACTATACATATCTCACAACTGGGCTATCCCAATAATGCACAAAAGCTAACTACCACTTTTACACTCACAAAGCCATTAAGGAACAAAGGGTCTATACAGGACAGACACATTTCAAACGAAACCTGAATAAAATCCACAATAATAGATTTCTAATAACAGTATTGTTTTCACAGATGCTGTTTAGAGTAGAGAGCCCGTAAGAGTAAAGCAGAGAAATGCGCCACAACAACAGAGCTACTCTGCCATTCGCTTTTAAACCAGACACCACACCAAGACTCCATTTGCTAAAATAAAGCCTTTCCTGACTGTGCATTACCATGCTTTCCATAATGATCTTCCTCAGGCATTCTGTGGCTTTTGTTTTTCCAGAGTCGACTCCAACAACACTCGCTGCTCCGTTCAGGAGTTTGGCTTCTTGCTTCAGCTTGTTTTTGTCGCTATATAAGCGCGTCTCGCGTCTAAAATCGCTTGCTCTGCTCCTGCTCTGAACAGTGAGATAAAAGGTCAGTGAAGTGTTGAGTGTTGTAGCGCGCATGGCTGAACGCAGCCACTCCCCTCAGTGTGGGAAACCGGTTAAACTGGTATTAAGCACAATCCCAGAGTCTCCCGTCTGTTACTCTCCCTTGCTTTGCTTTTTTTTTTTTTTTTAAATCCATATCCAGCTTTTAACATATGATTTCTGCCTTTATAATGAAAGTGAAAGTGTGTGTAAGGGTGCATGGGTCCTATGTTTCAATATTGCATTTAAGGTCTATATCCGGGTTGCAGCCATATTCCGAATACGATGTTTATATGCGTACAGGCATCGGAATATTCCTGTATACATAGTTGTTGGAAGTATAGTTTCCATTCCTAAATACCTAAACTACAACCAAGCATCTGTTAGCACCCACAATTCCTTGCAGAATGAGTATTCACGAGTATATCGCCTTTCAGTGGATTTTCTGAATAAGGTGTTTACATGCAACAAATTTCAGATTAAAAATGGCATATTCCTGGGGTGGGAATCAGAATTTGGGGGATCAGAATATTGTCTTAATCCGAATCAAGTAATGGGATAGCGGCGTTTACATGATTCAATACTAATCAGAATACTGCCAAATTCCGATTAATATCAGAATATTGATGTGCATGAAAACGTAGCCATTGTGTTTTATCACTCCGCTCGTCTGTGTTCGAAACTGTTACTACAGTAATGAAAGCGATATTATCAGTGGACATGGCAAGATATGCTTTTCAGGAATATAACGTTTGACCTAAAATGTGATGCCAATTTCACCGGAAACACCTTTAACAGGAATGTACAAATTAGTATGAGCAAGCGGGTCAGCTATAAAGTGAGTGTGGCTTCTTCGGGATCTATTTCCACAAGCAGAGCAAAAATAAATAGAACATTTCCCCAAATTGTGTCTTAAATGTCAGTTACTCAATATTGATTCCTTGCTCATAGAACTGTTGTATAAAAGCAATACCACACTCACAATCATGCACTTATACCAAACATGTTGATTATTTTCCAATAACAGCACATCCTGAAGTGTTTATTCCCCTTTATACCACATCAATTTGTCAACACTTACAATTTTTTATTAATAATTAAAGAATGACACGTCAATTCGTTTCCATCACTTACAGTATAACAGCTATAAATAGTCGTTCCCTTACCATTCTCTTTTCTCTCTCTCTCTCTCTCTCTCTCTCTCTCGTCATGTTACAGAGAAACCGTAGAAAATGCAAAGCCCTGAGTCCTGAGGACTTTCCTGCGTTGGAAAACTTAAAGATACTGCTTTACTTCTTACTGTTACAAAGCGCTGACAGTGCAGATCGGGATAACCGGCTGAATGCGTTCCTTTTATTGGCTCGCCATCACAACACCTGCATAAGGGTGTGTTTCATGCAAATTAGTGCTTTGTGCATGACAAGCGGACGGAACTACACACAGGTATGAACAGGATCAAATGCGTCCCAAGATCTGATCGCTCAGACTCAAATCATTCGGAGGCGACGCGTGTGGTCACGTTACATTTGTACTGTGAGCTGCAATGTGTAATAATGCGTCCCGGACAACCTCAAAAGAATCCTAGTCACCATGTGTTGCCAGGTTTGTAGTTTTTCCCACGGAATCAAGCTACTTTTGAAGTGTCCAGCCACACTGTTGCTACACAGCTGTCTGCGATTTGAGTTTTTAATACATTATGTTAATTAAACCTCTTTACTCAAACATGCATACTTTCCACATGCACTCTCTTCTCATATATACACCTCTCACCTTTCTAAACATAAGCTCCGCTCGCTACTATTTCTGTCAGTGAACTGCTCTAAATATCCTCACAGCTATAATTTCTCTATGACAACAGATTAATAATATGAGAAATTTAGCACCTTGGTGAAAATTATTTAATGAAATGACAAGAGGTGGCACAGTGGGTGATGTTGCCACCTCCAGGGATGGATGTTAGGATTTAAAATAAAGGACAGGCTTGGAAGGGAATTAAACGTTATCTCATTGGACAGAACAGCACATTGAAAGCACATAAAACATGATTAGATGAACACATCCTGTACAAAATGGCAAGATAAAACATTCAGAGTGCCTGACCATTTAATCAGGACATGCCAACTGACAGCTAAATATAGACAACTGGTTTGAGTTTTTGTTTAGTATTAACTAGCATTCTGGGGTTTTGTTTTGAAGGGACATCAAGTTGCTTCTGGGAGATTTTTTCAACCCTCCTACTGATGAAATGTGATCAGTGGAGATGCATTCGGGACACATGGAAAAAATTACTCCCAAACGGGATATAGGAGATTGGGAAGGCCTAAACCTTTTATCTGTGCCACAATGTGTGTACTGAACAGTTCAATTTCATTATTACACGGCACTGATCGCAACATGATCAAGGCAAGCTCAGCAATTACTGTAAGACCTGCTTCCTCTTAATTTAACGCTTGCTCTTAGCTAGAATGTGGTTTCTGAACTTTTTCCCCATGTAGAGTACATTTGTTTAGTTTTCTTTTGCTTTTAATGGCTGGTTTAGATTAAAGTTACACGGAGCACACAGTGCTTTTGAATTATAAAACCACTTATATTTTACAAACAAAACCAAGAGATTTTTTTTACTTTTTTCCTTGCAACTTTTGATATACCACCTTTTTTTTTTATGTTTCACTTTCAGTGCTAATTTTTTTTTTTTTTTTTTAAATTTAGTGCCTCTTTTTGTTACCTCTTTTTTTTTGTAAACATAGATTTGTCCTCTTTGTTAAGGGCAGCAGGGAAAGAGGAGTGAGGCGTAACCAGAGAAAAAGGCGGGTTGTGTACACGTTACGTCTTCAGCTCAAGCCAACACGTGTGGACTCAGTACACAAAAGCAGCTTGTACTGAAAACAGGAAACAGATTTCCAGCTGTCACTTCAAAACCAAACCCAAAAATACTGACAAACTTAGTGTTTATATTTAGCCATTGGTTGCATTTCCTTATTCTTAAAAGAATCCCTTTTTTTTTTTTTAAATCTTGTATACGTACTTCCAAGCAAATTATACCACCTGAATGTCGATATACAGTGGCATGCGAAAGTTTGGGCACCCCTGGTCAAAATATCTGTTAATGTGAACAGTTAGGCAAGTGGAAGATGAAATGATCTCCAAAATCATAGTTACAGATGACACATTCCCTTTATATTTTAAACAATCATTTTTTTTTTTTTTATTTTCATCTTCTACATTTTCAAAATAACAGAAAAGGAAAAGGGCCCGCAGCAAAAGTTTGGGCACCCTGCATAGTTAGTACCTAGTAGCACCCCCTTTGGCAAGTATCACAGCTTGTAGACGCTTTTTGTAGCCAGCGAGTTCTTGTTTGAGGGATTTTCGCCCATTCTTCCTTACAACAGTCTTCCAGTTCTGTGAGAGTCCTGGGCCGTCTATCCACAGATTTTCAATGATGTTTAGGTCAGGAGACTGTGAGGGCCATGGCAAAACCTTCAGCTTGTGCCTCTTGAGGTAGTCCATCGTGGATTTTGAGGTGTGTTTAGAATCATTATCCATTTGTAGAAGCCATCCTCTTTTCAACTTCAGCTTTTTTACAGATGGTGTTATGTTTGCTTCCAGAATTTGTTGGAATTTAATTGAATCCATTCTTCCCTCTATCTGTGAATTGTTCCCCGTGCCATTGGCTGCAATACAACCCCAAAGCATGATCGATCCACCCCCATGCTTAACAGTTGGACTGGTGTTCTTTTCATGAAATTCTGTGCCCTTTCTTCTCCAAACATACCTTTGCTTTCCAAAGAGTTCTATTTTAACCTCATCGGTCCACAGGACTTTTTTCCAAAATGCAGCAGGATTGTGTAAATGTTCTTTTGCAAAATTCAGACACTGAATTTTGTGGTGAGGACACAGGAGAGGTTTTCTTCTGATGACTCTTCCATGAAGGCCATAATTGTGCAGGTGTCGCTGAACAGTTGAACAGTGTACCACAACTCCAGAGCCTGCCAAATCTTCCTGGAGGTCTTTTGCAGTCAAACAGGGGTTCTGACTTACTTTTCTAGCAATCCTATGAGCAGTTCTCTCTGATATTTTTCTTGGTCTTCCAGACCTTATCTTGACCTCCACTGTTCCTGTTAGCTGCCATTTCTTAATTACATTCCGAACTGAGGAAATCGGTACCTGAAAACGCTCTGCTATCTTCTTATAGCCTTCTCCTGCTTTGTGGGCATCAATCATTTTCATTTTCAGAGTGCTAGGCAACTGCTTAGAGGAACCCATGGCTGCTGATTGATGGGACAAGGTTAGAGGAGTCTGGGTATTTATAAAGCTTTGAAATTTGCATCACCTGGCCTTTCCTAACAATGACTGAACAAGCCATGACCCTGACAGGCTAATTAAGGTCTGATACCCTGGTCAAAGTTATCTGAGAGCTCCAGTCTCCTGGGGTTCCCATTCTTTTGCAGGGTGCTGCTTTCCCCTTTTTCATTCTAAAATTGTAGAAAACAAAACCAATACACAGATATTGCTTAAAATATTGCAAAAGAGTGTTTCATGTTTAACTTTATGCCTTTTGGAGATCATTTCATCTTCCACTTGCTTAACTGTTCACATTAACAGAAATTTTGACCAGGGGTGCCCATACTTTCGCATGCCACTGTAGCATAACATTTAACAGTACAACCATTTTGGATTTCTGTTACTAGTATATACAATCACAACATCATATCACCACACCCCAAAAAGCATTATAGAAAAGTATAAATATATTTTTATACCCATAATTATTACATCAATACATTCTGAACTTCACAGAGGTGAAGCAGGGCAACAAGAGACCAAAGACACAGCCGTACCAGAATTCAAGGCTTCATACGGTTCTACAATCATTCCAAATAAATAAAAATCAAATGCTTTGCTTCTTTCATTGCTGCTCAGAGATTTAATAAACTCCGTACATATTTTATACTATTATTACTCTCAAAAAGATTAAAAAAAAAAAAACACTCTAAGATATATCCACTATGCTTACTCTAAAAACATCTGCACAAACAGGTCCATGTCAGAAAATAGAACCAAACTACAGTTTTGGGATCTTGCGTTTAAAAAAAGATCCTGGATCAGATTTCCAAAGACTTCGTGCTACCCTTCAATTACAGACAGCAATTCCGATCCCTATGATTATGGTGGCTGTATATAGACCAGACCCTCCAGTGACATTCACTACAGCATGCTAATTAAAGTACTGTAAAAAAAGGGCGTAGTGGAGTATCTTACACACGGACATACACAAAGAGAATACCACTAACACTTCTTACAAGAATTCATTCTTAACAAGTCGAAAATATAATCCTGAGCTAGTCTAGCTGTTCAGTTGCTACCTAAAAACCTGCTAGCAAATCTTATTTAGCAAAACTAGCCTGCTAAAATGAATGCCCTCTGGCTACACGTCATCGAGAGCTCACTTTACACGTCATCACATAGACCCGTGTCAGTGCTTAAAGATCTTCAGTCACAGCTGAACATTTGTAAGTACTGGCACAAGACAACTCATGAATAGTTATGAACTGTTAGGGTTATGGTTAGGGGCAAAGTTACTGGCCATCCTTTTTCCTCATCACTGTATGTGATAAAAATTAAGTACAATCGCACGGTTGTTACACAGTACCAATTTTGCATTAGGTCTCATTATACTACTTATGACCACAGCAGCAGCATATACTGTTCCTCTACCATGGCATTATGTCACACAGGCCGATTCAAGGACCCCTATCTTATAGGAAACATTCGCTCGTACAGAAACTGTTAACAAAACCAAACAACACCTTCAGAAACACAGTCACCATCTCACAACTGGCTTGCTGCAGCTCAGGCAGGTACAAAATCACAGTAATGGTGAGGATTTAAAAAAAAAAAAAAAACAGTCCCCACACAGCACTAAGTCAAATTAAACTTCCGTCACAACCACACCCTTTTCTCGTTCAGCTCTCTCTCCTTCTGCAAAGCAAATGCAAAAGCAGCGTAAACAGCTTTTTTTTTTTCTCCCTCTGATGTTTCCTCAAGTCAAGTGGTTTTTAACTGTCATTCCACTATATACCCTGGACACATTGGAACGAAATGTCATTTCCTCAAGGACCATGCTGCAACACGTAACAATACAGTGGCACAGTGCACAGGCCTATATATAATGCAAATACACGACAGTGTGAGACGAGTGCAAACAATACACAGGACAACGAACGTCAACTAGGACAAGAGAAGCAGTGTTGAGTGGTAAAATAAATGCTAAAACGAATAGTCAGTAAACTGCTGACTGTGACAGCAGCAACTGATTGTAGTAGCAGGGATAAGAGTCATAATAGTAACTGTCCAATAGCAGCAGTGATAAAGTGTAAGTGTGCAGTGATGGCTGTTGGGAAGTTTTGAGGTTTTGGGAGCCCAGGTGAGTGTTAAGAGGGAGCAGACAGTAAGACAGCTGGGTCAGGACGCTCTCTATCGTCCCTCTGTAGACTGTAGGGAGGACGGGAGGGAAGAAGGGGTTGGTCTTCGCTGCCGGCATGTAGTCCATGATGGCCTGGATACCTTTACCAGCACTTTCCAGTCAAAAACTCCACCAACGATGAACAGCAGCTCGAGACCACTATAGCATTCCTGCATCATTCGTTGTCTGTGTAAACACACAGGCCACCACCACTTGCCAGACAGTGCTGCTATCCTGTCAACGTGATGTGCCCCGCTAGCTAAATAGCTATGTCCAGAATGAGTCACGTTTCATGCTTTTCACGTCAAAAGGTTCATGCTTGGTAGTTAGCTGTAGTTTGAGATAGTCCAATTTTGTTTGTTTTTTTTCCGAGGGAGTGAGCATTGGAAAGAAAAGCAGATGGTAGAGCCACGCAGCTAGGTTTAGCCTTTAGCTAGCACAGATGCTGCTCTTCCACTAGTTAGAATAGACTACACATAACATTTTCTGGAACTTCACACCATATTGCTAAAAGGCTAAGTCAGGGCTAAATTACTGCACCATGACTAAATACCGCATCAAAAAGAAATACACAATGTACAGATCCTTGTACTTTGAAAACAGGATAAACCCTCATCAATTTCTTCTGATCTTTCCTCCTTCTGTGAAACAGAAACAGAGCTCTTCTCTTTTTTTTATCTTCCATTTACACGGTGACGTATTGACAAAGCTGTAAAAATAAACTTGGAAACGCCCAAGGGGGTGCAAACTGCAACATTTCTCTGGCTGCAACTTAAGTGCTGTTTAAAAAAAAAAAAAAAAAAACACTGCTCAAACTGAGCTCAGAATTGCTTTGTTAATCCTGTTCTCCTGAAATAACTGCAATCAAATTTGGCCTAGATCAAACAGAATCACATGGGAAAATCATATGGTTTATCCCATCACATGCATTTACGTAAATGATTTAGCTGAAGGCAGCTCATCGGACCAGAGACGAGCTAAAGACATGAGATCAGAAAGGGATTCATTTTCACAGAATTTCATAGATTTTTTCATTTTATTTTCTGGTCTTTTTAGCAAACTGACAACATGGCTTATTTAGAAAGAAAAAGAAAAGTTGCTGTTGTTTTTTTTTATTATTATTATTTATTTGTTTCCCCCCACATCACATTCAAAATCGATGTGGCTCATCTCCCGGGAGTCCATGGCACAAGTCCAAAGAGTGAAGCTCCATTACGAGACAAAACATAAGCACTTCAAATTGATGAGGCATTTATGGTTAAGCTTTAAAAGGTAACTGCCGTCGCCATTCATGTTAGCTGCTTAACCGGACCTTTGAAAGCAAGGAATTTTATGTAATTGGACCTTTACCTTTAAGTTTTAGTTGAAAACCCCTGGAATATACTGTATACTGCTTTTCACTCATTCATCTTCAGTAACTGCTTTATCTTGGTGGATCTGGAGGAGACTACACCCTGGATGGGAAAATATTATTCCTCCAGAACCATGGTACAAGATAAAAAAAAGACTCCACAGTGGTCAGCGTACACAGGAGTGTATACAGTGAAAATAATGTGACCGTGTAGGACGATAGTAATGTAAAACGTTACAGTTTCAGGTACAACACAAGAATGAGTATACAGTAGATGACCACACTGTACACACAAACTTCAAGTATACAAGGAGCAGCATAGGAATAAAGGGCTTTTCAAAAACCATGTTAACTGATCCGCATGAACCCAACACCACCCTGTGTTATGTTCTTGATAGCTTCGTAATACACGTTACCCGCTAGGTGTGTAAAGGCTGTGTGGTGTTTGACATGCAACTTTTTAATCCTCTGTTTACATTTTGGTCAAATTTGACTGATTTACTTACTCTCTCTCTCATAGATATGGTTTCTTTCATATTATTGCCATAAGACTTTGATTACTTTGTCCAGAGTAGGCATCTGAACAAATAAAATTAGTTTCACAGAATTTTAATCAATTTTATTCAAATGTGTTACATCTGCGGTGTTTCCTGACCGGTTTCCTCACACTCACAGACCCACACACACACAAACCCACAAACACCCACACCCTCATTCACCCAAATTTTGTTCATAAAAACCAAAAAGTGGACTGCAGTTAAACCAAAGTTAATCTAACCACATGTTTTTCAGGGAGCTGCTTTTAGTGGTAATAGCGCAGAAAAGTTCCGAACAAAGCAACTTAAATTTCCACAAAATGATATATTTAAGTGAATAAGTAACAAAACTAACGCACAACAATTCACAGTATGTATGAGTATACAGACTAAACATGTTTGTTTATTTGTAATCATTAATTTTGCGTGTGTGTGTGTGTTCCATTTAAGTCCAAACTGTAAGCTATAAAGGGCATTTCATGCTTGGGCCACTAGAAAAACAGTTAACGCAGGGATATGTTTTAGGGCAGGCCACTGCCATGTATTGTATCCCCTCTTAAAATTTGCCTAGATAGTTGGTGCCTCAGTGAAACCCTCTACCAAAGTGATGGAAACACCAAAGTGTGGAGAAAGAAAGGATCTGCTCATAATCCAAAACATACATCTGTCTGCCAATTTACAGAGAAATGCACCCAATCTAATTGGCAGGAACTTCATCATGCAGCAAGACAATCGTCCAAAAACACACTGCCAACACAATAAAGGGCTTCATCAGGGGAAAAAAGTGGAAGGTTTTAGACTGGCCAAGTCAATCACCAGACCTTAACCCAACTGAGCAGCATTTCACCTCCCACAGAGGAGAATGACAGGAAAAACACCCAAAGCTAACTGAAACTGAAAGAAGCTTGCGTACAAGCCTGATAAAACAGCAGAAAAGAAGAATGCAACAGTTAATGGTGCAACAGCTCAGAATGCAAGTGTTTGATAATGTCTTTGGGTCACCAGCTTGCTGCACTCACTGCAAGGAAGACATACGCAACCAAAAATTAAGTGCTTTTTTCCCCCTGTAAGACTACCTGTTCCAATACTTTTGCTCACCTACAAATCGGGTGGTCTGCCACCAAAGGTGCCATATTCTATGATCTAGTTAGAACACACGATCAGAAGGATGGTTACCAGACAGATTTCGTGTATTAATCTAATTCAAGCCATTAGTTTTGCAGGCTCTGTTGACATGGCATCAGAGGCGCGCGCGCTCCCGAGACGGGATGTAAAACAATAAGGAGGCACCGGTAATGAGCTTTTCACTGGGTGTGGGGAGTAAATAAACTGCTCAACTGCACCAAATTCACGCAAATAGCTAACGGTACAGGTTCCAACCTTAAAATCAGTACACTTTCTTCAGTTCAGTCTCTAAGCGTCAGAGCCAAACTAAAGGCGTTTCACAAAACATAAACAACAACAGGCTTCGTAAACAACATTCACTGCATGAGCCAAAAATTAACTGTTGTAGGCTACTACAACAGTTCATGTTTTATTTCTTTAACTCACCGTATTTCTGTTCTTCGCCTTCTATATCCATCTTTTAAAAATGTGAAAATCCCTACACGTGAAATCCTACTGCCATACACTGAAGAAGAACAGCAGCAAACTGAGTTAATGGCGCAAACGCTTACTCCACATATTAAGAAGACTTAAGTCCGCGTGTCCAATAAGAGAGAGAAGAGGTTTTATTGACAGCCACATCAGCCAATCGCTGGCGCTCTCTCATTCCGTTATTTACAGCCACTGAAACGAAACTCAATCACAGATACAGCTGTACAGAAATATCACAATACTGTAAAACAATGGCTGGTAATTATATATTATATAATTACATTATAATTATAATTATAATTTTTGGAAGAGAAAAAAGAATTAAATGGAAAAAAGTTTCATTAGTATTACACTTGTTTTCATCTAACCACACTGGCAGTCTGACCACATCTTATGTATAACAAGGGGTAAGATAATAATAATAATAATAATAATAATAATAATAATAATAATAATAATAAAATAAAAACAAAGTACTGAGAAATTGCACTGAATTGGAAGGATAGATAATATGTCGAATTCTTACTCAGATAAAAGTGGAAGAATCCAGACAAAACTGTACTCAAGTGAAGGTAAAAATGTTGCTACTTTTAAATGTACTCCGAGTAAAGGAAAAAAAAGATTTAACGCATTTAATTTGTATTCATTCCTAACTGGATAACCTTTGACCTTGACTGTTGATTGGTTAAGAATGCCTCGTGAGCCCAGCGTGTGCAGTCTGTGCGGCTCACCCTCTCAACATGGAGGCTTAAACGGGGACTTTAAGAGATCGAATCAAATGAAATGAACGATTCGGAAAAAGATTCGAGCGTTCGAAAGGTTCGAATCATCGCACCACAGTGACATCTATTGGCCAATCTACAGACTACAGCCAGAATCATGTCTTCATGATAATGTTACGAACCTATGGAGGACGAAAAAGTGACTTTATCAATCAATCAATCAAGTAGTTAACAAATAAATACAAAATACATACATATATACAAAATAAATAAATAAATAAATAAATAAATAAATACACACACACATTTTGGTCATGAAAAATGGCATAATTAAATTAATGTCTTGAATTTATTTCTACATTCTACATTTATACATCTCTTATTATTTATTATTATAAATCATTTGTTATTCCTTACATATTTATTCATTCATTCATTCATTCATTTATACTTAAGTCATTTTTCTTCTTCCATACGAAACATTAACACGTCAGATATTCAGGCTGCTTGTCAGACAATTGAAAAAAAAAAATGCACTGATTTTAACTTAACTGAGGCAAATGTGAAATACTATTTTCTTATTTAACAAAATATATCCATAACATAGGGGCACCATTGTGCATAAAACAGTATATTGAATTTGTGTTTTTAAATAAGCCCTTATTTTAATGCCATAATGTTCTGTTTTGTTTGATACAAATGATATGTGACTTTTATCAGTTTGTCAGTGTGTTAATGTGTGTGCTTTTTATTTACTATACAATTATAAGTTGTGCAAAAAGTGCTTGTGCAACTGGGCTTAATTAATCAGTTGTTTTTTTATTAAGAAACAAGATCTGTTTGATATGTTTTTGTCAGTTTAAATGAGGAAAGCGTCTGGACCAGTAATCCAGCGGGCAGATATGGGGCTGAGAGACACCACTGAACCTCAACACTCTGACTTTGGGTACTTTGGGTTGTTTCGTGTACTCTGCTGTTGAACAAATCCCAGAGGCTGTCTTTGTTTTCCTGACTGACCAGAGCTGTTCTTCCTGCTGATGTTGATACTGACAGTGACTGCTATATGCTTGAGATGTAGAAAGGATGACAGCACAGCACTCAGCTGTCCAGTTCTTCACTGCTTTGTTTGCATTTTCAGAACATCCAAAACCCACAACCTTGAATCTGGCATCCAGTTAAGTCTGGAAGCCATTGCGAGGACCCTCACAGATTCCACCCCACAGTGTACTCTCAAATTATTCTGAAGCTTATGGCATAACTGTACTGCTGTTGGGTTTGTTAACATTTTGCTATTCTCTTGAACCTTGTGATGAAGGATTCAGACTATTGGAATTATTTTAGATGCAGAAACTCTCTTTTCTGCTGACAGTTCTACAGTGGCTTGGTTGAAAGGGGCAAAAACCTGAAGGCACTATTTAAAGAAGTTACAGCGGTGTTGAGGGAGGCCAAGGCTGCTGTCACTGCCTTACGCTGCTCAAACAAACACTGGAACACTGAAAAGGTGCCGATCCATCTGGTCTCAACCTATTGGGTGAGTTTTATTTTGGGTTTGTCCATCTGTTCCTGGATCTTTGAAAGCTTCTCTTTTGTAGGAGTGCTAGACCTGAAGAAGCAAACACATGGCCTTTTTCACAATGAGATTCAGTGTGCGAGCAGAACAAGGCACATGCCTTACAATTAAAAGATGTGCAGAGGCAATCATATTAGCGGTGACGACATATGTGACATATGGTATTATCAAAGAAAACAGGCGAACTTTGGTTAAATATAACCAGTTAATGTTAGCAAATTAGCAAAGTCTCAATAATATTAGATAGAGTTCATGCCTCATTAACTATCAGACAACTAATTTTATGTGAGTCTTTGCTTACTCCAGCATACTGAAATATTTGACTGAGGTAGGGCCAGGGGTGCTCATCCTCATGTTCAACACTGCAGTCTGGTGGCTTTTCCATATTCAGATGCACACTGATAACTCTGGTGTTGTGTAGAGTGAAAAGGTCGCAGCTGATAGTAAACTGACTCAATTCTTGATAGTTTTTTCTACATTAATGAACTTGATTGTATGCACTAAACTGATTTTATTAATTTTGCGCTTTTGCGCTAAACTGATTAATTTTGTTCACGCTGGTGTTTTTACACATACGTGAATATTTTGTTACACTAAATCCAGTACTTCACATGCCACACTGAAAAAGAATGTGTCTCATTAAATATCTCTCCAAAGATATTTGGTCAGATTTCAGTCCAGGCTCCGGTTGGGTCTCTTAAAAAAATGGACAGACTTGTCCTGAAACCACTTCTGTGTTGTCTTGTTTGTGTGTTTCAGGTTATTATCATAAGGAAAGGTGAATCTCCTCAGCAACGGACACTCTTAAATAGGTTTTCATCAAGGATGTCTCTGTACTTCCTCAGTTCCTCAGACCATAGAGTCTTATATGCGTCCTTTGGCAAACTCCAAACCAGATATAATGTGCTTTTTACTTAAGATTCTCTTCCATCTGTCCACTCTACAAATAAAATGTCCTGAGAGATGGTTGTCCATCTTGTATCTTATCTTCTCACAGGTTCTTGGTTGCCACCCCACCTGGTGGCCAGGTCTAAGAAAAGTCTCAGAAGGAAATGCTTCTGAACCACTTCCATTTAAGATTCTCAGAGGGTAGCGTGCAAGTCTGTCATTGCATGCTATGGTTACCCATAAACGCCCTCTCTGTGTCGCAACCTCTAGGTTCTTTGTGACCTATAAAACAGCAGAAATGTTTTGGTACATGTCCAAAGATCTTTGTCTTGACACTCGATCTTGCAGAACCTTTGGGATCATGGCTTTTTTGTTCTAATACTTACTGTCTGCTGAGGGGCTTTATATAGACAGAGGTGTGTTTTTCCAAATAATTTCTGTAGTGCTACAGATCTCTCTGTTGGTTCACTTTGTACGTCACAGCTTTCCTGCGGTCAAGTCTCGATTTTTCTCTCGAAAAAGTCTAATTTCTTTCGCTAAATCAAACAAAGCTAGAGTGCATTTGGAACTGGACTGCGATCACCTTGCTCAGAAAATCTCAATCTAGTTGCTGTGACCTGCCCAAAAGAACCACAACAAGGGGGAAATTACACCAGGGCTCGACTAAACGCTGTATATGTGACGCCACCCTTAATCACTGAGCCAAGACATTTCAGTAAGCTTATGAAGCAACTTGCTCAAGTTGCCTAAGCAGCAGTTCACTGGAAGCCTGTTTAAATTTTCCAAGGAAGGTTACTGTATACCGATAAATCGCACCTCCTACACTAGAAGTGTTTGGCCTTACTCCTCTCCTACGCTAGGACAGAGATTTTCTCATGTAGACAGATATTTATGATCTATGACAGTAAGTAAAAAGAAAGAAAAATAACATTTGTTAAGAGATACATTTTTGTCTAAACAGAACCTACCTTTCATTATCCCACAGGAGTTTGAATAAAAAGTCCTGACCTGACCTGTTATTAGAATTTCCTGTAGCACACAGATGTGCCATGGGGATATGATCGGACTACCCAGAGTGTTACAATATATATGGAATCAATTTTTAAAAATTCTTGTGTCTGCCAGTCACTTGGAGAAATTATGAAGACATTATGGAGAAATGTTGAACTGTTGGAATTAAACATGAGGGCATTGTGCCAAATTATGATCATCACCAAGCAAAACGATCTTCAATTCATCTTATCAGACAAGTTTGTCTACATTCGTCATTGCCCTGCCCGCTGCTCTTCCTTGTTCTTCATTGACAATATCGATACTTGATATGGTCTTTGGTTGTTGTAACCCATTGGAGACAAAGTCAGGTAAGTGGAGTCTTCTGAGAAGATACTGGCCAAACTAACATTTAATTCAGATGCACTGTTGCTTGAGGCCTGTCTGTTTTCCTGTATAATTTCAATCCACAGGCTGTTTTTGTCCACAGGATGGTCAATCACTGATAGTATCCTGTTTGTTTTGCACTGTTCTTGATAAACCTTTGATACAGTTGAACCCTGACTGTGCTTCATATCATCCCCACTTGATAACCACTGCTCTAAATTCATTTCAAGCTTTAGTTTAAGCTGGATGCTTGCCCTGTCCATGATGGCGGCGTTGTTCACGTGTCTGACCCACTGAACCATTTTCTGTTTCATGTTATGGTGGGCTAGGATTGGCTAATACTACTGGTACCCAAATCTGTGTCCTAGTCGGAATACCGTTACTCACAGCGTTTTTTGATTGGCTGTCTGGTCCACACACCCACCTCTACACAGCCAGTAGGAACTGTAAACAACCTAACTGATGACGTAAGGTGCGCTGTAGCAATATATCCCATCGTAACGTATTGCGACGTGTGAACTGAAAAAATGTTGTTTCTGTTTGGTCCAACTCACGATCTGTAACCCCAGCAAATAACGCGATCAGCGTGTCGAGTGCTTAGTGCTAGTTTTCAACCTAGCGTTCCGAAACCTTGACCCTTTCAAGATGGCTGACTCACCGCGCCGCGTCAGCCACTTTGACCCAACTGACGCAACTGACCCGGTTGACGTCTGGACGACGGTAAGGTTCGGAGCGCTGTGCTTTTCTTTCAGCTAGCTGAAGGTTAGTTTCTTTATTTAACATTACGACTGGATTGTTTTGTTTATGTTAAATTGCCCGAATGTTGAATGTGTGTAGAATTTAATATTAGCTACAGCTAGCTCAGCTTTACGTCACGAGCTAGCAGCTTTGCTAAGCGCTCTTGTCCCAGACACTAGGAGGCAGAATGCAGACTTCACATCCATTTACGTTTGACAAAATTATTATTATTTTCGGACAAATTGTGTTTTTTTAAATTAATATGTTCACCTTTTGTGCTCGTATGTACAGAATATATAATTAAAACAATTGGCTAAACTTGGCTATAGCTATCTAGGTGGCTTGATAGTGCATCTATGCAGAATAATTCAAATGCAGTGTAATATGAACTAAACTACTGATTATGAACAGAAAATGAGTGCATACAGCAACTTTATAGCTCTTAATATCGTCTCTAATAAATCCTTCATCAGCCTGAGTGCTGCTGTGTCCTTGCTGTGGTTGTGTAAGAGGCATTTGCTGATTACCTAACACTGTGTGATACTTTACTCCATACAAATCCCCCATAAACACCTGCACTTAGACTTCAGCATGCAGTAGTATCTGCTTCATAAGTTATTCTATATTCATATATAAACTATAACCATACATACATGCTTGTCTTTGTTTTTTTTTTCCCCCAGAGAACTGTCCACTATGGCATTAAGAAGAGTGTGTTGTCTACTTGGCAGGCCGCAGAGTCGTGTGTTCACTTCAGGGTTAAGGGCTCAGGGCACTGTAGCACAAGCTCAGAGAGGTGAGAGTGCCATTACTTTTGTGTCATTTAATATTTTAACGTCTAATGAGGCAAATGTGAGCGCTTTCAGTGCTGCGTTACACACTTAAAAAGACACTGAAGGGATGTGAAGAGCTTCCAAACACAAATTTACCAATCATAATGGTGAAATACGACAAAAAGAACCATAATATGGCGTAATGTGTCTTGCAAATGTGCAAAGATTTATGCAGGTTCTGGTATTCAGTATAAGCTGATATAATGCTTGAGCTTTTTTAACATGACCAGATGAAGTCCTTTGATACCTGAACTCTTGGAAGTTTACATTTTTACTCTCTTAACCTCAGCTGGATTTATGTTAATGGGAATATTACATATATCTCTCATACGCAGTATAAAAGCTCACATTGTAGGTATTTTGAAATGCGCTATTTTGAAATGCTCACATTGTAGGTATTTTGCAATGCGCTGTAATGTTTATTATAGTGATTCAACCTTGAATTCTATATGAATAATATTTTTCATAAAAGTGTATTATCGGAATAGCGTCCACACTTCCCCATATTTCGTAATTACTGCTTTTCAGAGGCAGAGAAGGGTGGCGAGAAGAAGCAAGTCAAAGCACGTAAGTTGGCTTTTATTATTTATCCTCTGTGCAGAGTTAATAGAATGATTACTCATGAATTAGTTTTATTTGTCTGAATTTATGGGTTTGTGTTGGCTCGCTTTCTGTATTTTTTTTTATATTCTTTAATGTAAAATGACTGTTTTTTACAAAATGTTCTCAATGGTATTCTTACTCCCTGCCCTAGTGAACTAGCACGAGGATGTGTTTTTGATAGACGCTCCAAAGCACTACTGTAAATCTCTCTGGATAAGGGCATCTGCTAAATTCTGTCAATGTATATACATAATCAATTTAAACTCAATAGTATATTCCAGATATAGAAGTGCAGTAATCCATGCAAATTATATTTGAAGTGCATCAAGTTGAGGTTTATATGCGTATATACACTCATATAACAAATACACGAAATGTGGTTACCTAGCAACCATCCAGCTTATGCCTTGAGGACATCAAGGATATTCTGAAGATTTTTTTTGTTAATAATTTACTTTCAAACTCCAGTTTGCATAACAATGTCATAATTTCAAAACGAAAGAATATAAAGCAAAAAGAATGAGAGAACACACTTTTCTTCTTCAATCAGTTGAATTATTTAGTTTATGAGATCCTATTAGCTCTTTGCCCGTGGTCCTGACATTCCGACGCTCCTGCATGTCCTCCCTCAGCTAAAGTACAGTTTAACTGGCGTGATGCCCTCGACCTGGAGGGTCTGCTGACGGAGGAGGAGATCATGATCCGAGACACCTTCCACACCTACTGTCAAGAGAAACTCATGCCACGCATCCTGATGGCCAACAGAAATGAAGGTGCTCGTAGCAGCCTGCATTTTCAGTTCATTCTCTCATGTATGTGCATTTGTCCTGTTTTGTGTTAATCATAATAAATGTCTTTTTTTTTTTTTTTTTTTTTTTTTTTTTAAATCTAGTTTTCCATCGTGAGATTTTGAATGAGATGGGTGAGCTAGGAGTTCTGGGCTCAACCATTAAAGGTAGGGAAATTTTTCCTATAATAAAAAAACACTGTACATTCAACAAACCCATAGTACTCTCATAAAATCAGGACAGTCAGGTTGTTAGAGGAATGAACTTTGTTCTTCATCTTTTAAACAGCTGTCTGAAGTGTGTATACTTCATGTTAAATTGCAGATCGAGTTTGCATTGTGTGCACTTTGCTTCACTTTATCTCTCCTGTTCTGTGCCTCTTCCTGCACCAGGCTACGGCTGTGCTGGAACGAGTTACGTGGCGTACGGACTGATTGCACGCGAGGTGGAGAGAGTGGACAGCGGGTACCGCTCGGTGATGAGTGTACAGTCCTCTCTGGTCATGCACCCCATCAATGCCTATGGCACAGAGGAGCAGAAGGAGAAATATCTCCCCAGACTGGGTAACACTGCAACTCCAAACACTGACTAGATGTACAGAGTACAGAAGCACCGAGTTGTAGGTACTGACTTAAAGCAGTGGAGTGGTATCCAATTGGATTTGTAGGATGCTAATTATCACAAAGCACTCCACCTTCACGCCTCTGATGTTTCACATCGCAACAGAAGCTTGCACTTACTGCGCACTTACTAAGAAGACGTCAGATCAGTGTTGGGTATGGGTCGATACAGAGAGCTCCGGATCTTATCGATAATGATAAAAGCGAGATCAGGGCATCTGCACTATGGAGGGAGATTTGTTTTAAAAGTGTTTTTTTTTTAAAAAATCCACAAGCAAATATTAACCCATTTTCCCCAAAGACTTAAAACAAATCTTAGCCATTTTCTTTATCTTTTATTCGTTTGGAAAAATCACTTAAATTTTGTGTCAGGGCATTTTGAGTCACTCACTTTGGTATTCAACCAACATTACAGTTTTTCCACTAATATTAATCAAACTTGGACTTTTGGAAAAACAAGCAAAAGCTGCACAAATAACCTGAGTAATTCACATGCATCCTAAATTATAAAGGACCATTAAATATTAATGTAAAGCAAGTCAGTATATTAAAGAATGCAATATATATTACTTATTATTTATTTCCTTACTGTTTTATTTCCTTGCTAGTTATATCTCATAATAAGGTTTTTTTCAGTTTGAGTTGGTGGGATCAGATGTATTTATATTAAAGAGTAGTTCTATATCAATTTTATATTTTCATGCTATATATTTTTCATACTGATCTTGTAGACAGACAAGTCACAGATTAAGAAATTGTTTGTATGTTGCTGTATGCACCTGTATTCAGCGTTTTTGTGCTGATACACACATACACTCATACAAATTTATGACTGTGTATTGCTCTGGCCTTGTGGTGTTTATGACAGCACGGGGAGAGCTTCTGGGCTGCTTTGGCCTGACTGAGCCCAACCACGGCAGCGACCCTGGCAGCATGGAGACCAGAGCCAAGTATAACGCATCCAGTCGCACCTTCACCCTCACAGGGTCCAAAACATGGTGAGTGCAAAGTGTAACACCACCACTTGTACCATATGTATATGCACTTGCATTGTTTGGTGCTATAAAGGTGCAAGTCCGTAGCGAGCAAAGGTCATCGTTTTAGCTTCAATTAAAATGGTAGGTGATGATTTAACACTACTGCAGTAAACTCTCATTATACCATACCTTTATGTCAGGCTACATATAAATAGACAGAGGATCATATTACTGTCGAGCACATACAGATACTTCAGACAGAAGCATGTCTAGTGTAACTCAGTTTTTCTAGTTGGCTTTCCAGAATAATGTAGATGATTTTAATTGAATGGGAATTGTTCACTGAAAAGCACAATTTGATACACAGAACTGTTTACCAGTGTTGGCAGAGATTCATCATGCATAGGTCAGTGAACTCGTATTCAAGTAAAAAATATGTTATTCATTACCTTTGTCCACTTGATGGCAGTATTTTCAAACTTTCTTTGAAAGCTCCCTTGTGAGCTCCCTTGTTCTGGGTTCTGTGAGAACAGCACTCCTGTACTGACCTTTATGAATGTGCTGAGGATTCAACAGAACATCCTTACACGGTGTATGTTTATGAAATCCTCAAATTATGTGACTGATAAGCGCTTTCTCTCTCTCTCTCTCGTCAGGATCACAAACTCTCCTGTAGCTGATATTTGTGTGGTGTGGGCCAAGTGTGACGATGGTAAAATACGTGGCTTTGTCCTGGAGCGAGGCATGAAGGGTCTCAGCACCCCCAAAATCGAGGGCAAGTTCTCGCTGCGCGCCTCCTCCACCGGCATGATCGTCATGGACGACGTGGAGGTGCCAGAGGAGAACCTGCTGCCCAACGTGTCTGGACTCGGGGTGAGCGCCACACACTGTGGAGTAGAGCTCTCTAGACTGGCTGTCATAATAATCAGATCAAATATGGTTTGCCGTGTAAATAATAGAAATAAAGTGGAATCATTTTTAAGATCAGAAAAATGGTTGGAATCTTGGCCTCTTCTATCTGCTTCTGAATTAAAGAAATACTCCAGCATCTATCCATCACATCTGTAGTCTTAGGATTACAGGAATGGACAGGGATATTGACACATTTCTCTGTACTGAAAAAAAAAAAACCCATAAACCTATTTTCTTAATATTCGTCTATTATTGAAGTCTAATAGCAATTGTTGAATTCTGTCAATAACTGTTAAATTCTGTTACTTTAATAATGCAACTGTTATACTCTTAAGGTCTTAGAATTAGACAGACATGAGGGAACGTCTTACCCAAGCTGTTATTATATACGTTCTTTCTACTCTTCTGTGAATAACTTGCTATAAAGTGATCTTACCCCGCTCTTGTCGTTATCCAGGGTCCGTTTGGCTGCTTAAACAACGCTCGCTACGGGATCGCCTGGGGAGCTCTAGGGGCAGCAGAGTTCTGCTTCCATGCAGCACGTCAGTACACACTGGACAGGTAAGAACACTGGGATTAAAAAAACGTAGGACCAAACATCAATCTCAGCTTTCAGATTAAAGTTTTCGTTTTGCAAAAACATGGCAGAAAAGGACTTTGTTTAATCCAGGATAAGACACCCCTCCATCTGGAGACAAGCATGTAGCTGTTCAGAAACAAAGACCATCATCATCAGGTTTGTTTTGTATAAACATCTTCAATCTCATGTGTTCATGTTCATAAGGATCCAGTTTGGGGTGCCACTGGCCAGAAACCAGCTGATGCAGAAGAAGATGGCAGACATGCTAACAGAGATTACAATCAGCCTGCAGGCCTGTCTGCAACTGGGCAGGCTCATCGATCAGAAAAAGTATGTCTGTCTTTCTGATCATTTAAAGCATCTTTAAACTTTCTTTGAGGATTTTGAAGGAAAAGTACACCCTGAAATCCATTAAATATGTTTATACTGAAATATTTGAGAATTGAATAGCGATTGTGGTGCTAATATGTTGGTTGCTCTATTTTCATTATTCCCGTGAGAAGATGGTGGTCGTCCACAGGGAAACATGGCTAGCACAATTACAAAGGAGAAGAATTTTAAACAGTCTGAAACTTAAGGGATAACAGTCAGGTTAGCACTTACAAACAAAAGAGCAGGAGCTTCTTTTCCTGCTCAGCGTTTTCCAGCAATGTTCAATATCACACTAATGAGAAATCCAATGTAGAAGATGTGGAGACAACAAATGGTGGCTTTAGAGGCCCAGACTGCAGTGTGGCTGTATGCTGGCCTTCCCCGAGAGTTACAGCAGAAACTCACTCAGCTAGTTAGTGATCTACAGAACGACAAGCACAGTGGCGTTGAAGGCAGTGTCACACTGAAAGCTGGAAGCTGATCTGTTAGAGCAGAGTGTACAGATGAGGAGATGAGAGAGCTGGACAGACTAAGGAGTAAAGCGCTGCTGCATTGCCGTGTTTAGGTCGAGATGACGCAAGGGCCAAATCCCAGAGGCACCGCTATCAGTCAGTATAGCGCTATAGTCAAACGGCATTGTGGGTAATGTAGGAAACCATTAGTGAAAATAGATCAACATGTCAGTGAAAGAAGTTTAAAGTCAACTCAGAGTTTTGTTACAAATAAATCATGGATGCCATCAAACATAAGGTGTAAATTATAAAAATCAATATGCAGGTTGTTCAGGAGTATTTTTTAATGTATGATTTATACAGCAAACTTAGTTTATGTAGCAGGTTGTATGTGAAAACGGCTTGTTTATAATTGTATCCTGTTTGACCCTCTGAAGAGCAAGTCCAGAGATGATCTCTATGCTTAAGAGGAATAGCTGTGGGAAGGCCTTGGACATCGCCAGACAGGCACGAGACATGCTGGGTGGCAACGGCATCGCCGATGAGTACCACATCATCCGCCATGTCATGAACTTAGAGGCTGTCAACACGTATGAAGGTCAGTGGATAGTTCTTGACTTCTCGATCAAACTCATGGCTGTAGTTTGACACTTGGAAAAACAATTATATGAAAGCACGGCTCTTTAAATCAGATTCCATCATCTCAGTAGGCCAGGATTATATTTAAAGTGTGGCTATGCCTATGGATGCAGTGGCCAAAAAGATGGCATCGTTTACATATTCAGCTACAAACCTTTTATATAGCTGGAGGATTAAAAGTGATGTCTACAAGAGGGCAGGTTACTGTGGTATAAGAGGAATAAAACACTTCGGGACATGCCGCAGACCTGCCATCACATTTTTTGCATAGGAGCTCCACCTTTTAGCTACGCTGCCCTGAGTTATCACTCATAAATACGCCGAAAGAATCTTCTCCCGAGGATGTTTTGAATTCATTACTCCGAAATAAAATCTATCAGTGTATTTTTGACTTCAGTAATATTAGCCATGTATATAGTTAAATATGTAGTTAAGTATTTATCAGTTAACTTTATGTAACAGGGACGTCACCAAAGATTTTCAGCCAAATTTGGTTACAAATGGCCCTTTTTTTTGCCGAAAGAGAAAAATTTTGAATTAAAAAAAAAAAAAGATTAAATCGGGCTACAACAAAGTGTCAAGTCCAACACTTTACAAAAAATATTTAATGGTAATGAAAGTGATTAAAAACATTGTTTGCTCTCCTGCACTAGTCAGTTCAGACACGTTCAAACGTCATGGTTAAGCCTGTTACGGTGGAAACCTGAGTGGGCGTATAAACAGGGTTTTATGGTAACCGCCAGGTGCTTGGAGTGGGGGAAGCTTCCACTCATCTGTTTTACTTATTACGCACTAGAACTAGAACTGTACTAATTACTGTACATAACATCCTGTTCCTAGAATAGGAAGAAGGACATTGTGCATGTAAACTTTTCTAGTGTCTACATCGTAACTAAAATGTAGACACTAGAAAGTTTACATGCACAAGCAGCAGATTTTTTTTCCCCAAACGCAAAGTGGTTACTGTAAAACCCCGTACATACGCACGAAAGGAGTATATCAAAATGTGCCATGTTTTTACCCCCCATCAGCCAGCCTACACATTACTCCTCTTCTGGGTTAGCAGGTCTGGTGATGTTATAGGAAAATAGTCAACAAAGCATCACACCTTCCCGTTGTTGATTATTTTCCTATCACAGCAGGTCCCCTCATGTTTTATTCCTTACATATAAACCCAGCCATGTGCCCCCTCCCCATCCAGATCCATCCTTCATTCCCTGTACATCCTTACAAACACCTCTTCTTCTTTTTTTCTACATTACATGAAATATACCACTTTGGTTTATATAACTGATATGTTTAATTTTCTGTCTCTGATTTTGCAGGTACTCATGATATCCATGCTCTGATTCTGGGCAGAGCCATCACAGGCCTGCAGGCGTTTACCGTAGAGAAGTAAATCACTAATCCGTTGCCCAAAACATCACAGCACTTGTACTACGTAGAATGCTGCTGGCTCGTCTAATGAAAATACTGTGTTGAACTGATGATGAAGTGAGAGTGAATTTCTGACTATTGTAGGTTGTCTATTTAAGTCATCGATTTTGTCAAAATGTAATTATTTTAAGTTCATCTTTATCTTCAGAAGACATTTAAAAATATTTTTGTACAATTACCCCTTGATTTTTGTATATAAATTATGGTGTCAGTTTAAAAGCAGTGAGAGAGAGAGGACATGACCGTTCTAAATGCACAGTAAATTAATGAAGTCTTTAAATGTCAAAATCTGACAAAAATTGAAAAAAACTGAATCTAGTGAATGTAAGCTACAGTGTGCAATTGTTTTTGACACTGATTTTGTTGCTGTTTTAGGATACAGATTATATTCTGACAGTGGTTTAAAAAAATGAGCGTAGTGAAAGTGTTTTCATTTTTAAATTGCTGTAAATTTGAACCATTACATGCAATGCAGCTCACTTTGGGATCAAAGAATTTCTTCTGTCAATTAAAGCTAAAATGAAAGCATGAAGGGTGATGCTATAATCTCAGTTGTTTGGTTTGTAAGAAAGAATTAAACTTTCATTGAAACAAAGTATTTTGTTTTGTTAAAGGGAGAGCCTATTTGAAAAGGAAAGGTTAAAAATATAAAACCCAGAACACCTATCACTAAATGAGTGTGGTCTGTTTTAATCTGGCCTGATGAGTGCCATTTGCTTGCTATGACATTAAAGTTACTTTTGTGATCACTGACTTGCTCAACTGGGTAAGATGTTTGAATGACTTTTTTAACTAGTCCATATTTTAATGGATTTGAAGACTGAGTTGAATTTTAAATGACATGTATATGCACATACAGACGGGTGACAAATTAAATTCTTAGCCTTTCATCATTTTCACACTCCTCAAAACATTCAGTGAGCCCTCATCATCCTGCATTAGACAACTTAGAGATGATCAGTCGGAATAACTTTATAGTGAATTGGAGGGACTCTTCTCTCTAAGGGCAAAAGTGGACCCAAGCCATGCCAGCTAAATGCCTCCCAAAGTATAACAGGGATCCCAGACTCCCTCACCATAGGGGTCATGCATTCAGTTCTCTACCAGTGTCTTGGTGTACGCCACAGGTGAAGGATGACTCATATCAGTTTTTCTCTCTTTCCATGTTCTTCTAACATTGAGGTCAACTGGCCTCATGTACTTTTATACATGTCACAGAGCATGGTAGTACACTATATGGCCAAAGGTTTGTGGACGCCTGACCATCACACCCGTACGTGGTTCTTCCCCAAACTGTTGCCACAAAGCTGGAAACACACAATTGTGTAGGATGTCTTTGTATGCTGTAGCATAACAATTTCCCTTCACTGGAACTAAGAGGCCCAAACCTGTTCCAGCATGACAATGCCCCTGTGCACAAAGCGAGCTCTACAAAGACATGATCTGCCAAAGTTGGAGTGAAAGAACTTGAGTGACCTGCACTGTTTACTCTCTTCTCCAAGTGTATTTGTACCACTACATTGCATGACTGATGGCTTGAAAAAATGCAGTTTCTGCCTTAACATGATGTGTATGAAAACACAAATTTGGCATCTTGTGCAGAATTGTGTACAAACGTACTTTATCAGATGAAATCAAGTGTATTTGATGAGCCCACAGGGTTGAGGACCACGGGAATGAAGTAAGATGCATGTAAGTGTAGAGTTCAGAAGTGGAACTTGTGAAGAAAAGAATTGCTGATTTACTTTGACTGTCTGAACTCAGATGAGCTCGGTGAATCTTAATTTAGCAGAGTAAAATAATATGGTGTTGAGAAATCTTTATTCCCTTTAGATATGGGTTCATTATTTTTCTATTACTCTATAATTTTTCTGATTACTCTAGTTGATGACTGTGGGGATACTGACATAAAAAATCTCATTTCCTGATAGTGCAGTGCTCTGGGATTTTGAGGATTTGCAAATTACCTTGTTCTCACTTTGTGAATGTCTGACTTTCTATATGTAGGGAATAGTTCATTGTGCTGTAACGAAAACTGATAAAAATCAAAAGGAAACAAATCATTTACAATGTAAATAGATACAACTTTAATAAAACAAAACCAAAGTTCAAAACACAAGGTGGACTAATACATCTTCTGAGTCTTCCTTATAGCACTGTCTGAAGAACATGTTTGTTTTAAAAGTAATCTTTCTGTTGCTCCACTGATGGAGTCTCTTGAATTCAATTTTACATTCATTTTTTTAATACAGTTCAACGTTCCTGCTATTCCTCCCTCTTTGAGCAGTATCACATACGACACTCTTTATAAGCTGGATGTTGGGAAATTACTCGCATCTTGCTACCACTGAATGGGAATCATGCAAGTATGAAACAAGTACAAACAGTCACCCTACCTTTGTAATAAGGTATTTCTATTATATCAACAAATTAAACTACTTTGTTTTGGATGTCACATGTCTGGCGCTATACAAGTATTGTAGGCACTATGTAGTGTGTGTGATATGTATCTACTGGCCCGGGGTTTGCTGCAGACCCTTGTTAATGGCTGCCAGTGTCTGGCTGGCTCCCTGGAGCTCCATACTGAGCTGACTGCTACGCTCCAACACTTCTGAGAGCTCAGTGAGCTTCGTCTCCATCCCTCGGCTGTGTTTCTCATAATACTCAAACATCTGCTCCTTCACCTGCTGGCACATCTCACTCACCTACACCATCACACACAAACACACACTAGAGGTGTCAGAGAGAGATACAGAAATTAGTCCTATCTGGGTAGACATATGGACTGTGCTGTCAACTAAATGACATGAAGAGTGAGTATGGAACTGTCAAAAGTGTGGAGAACTTGGGCTGCAGTTCTGGGCAGCTTTTACTTTTGCAGTAGACAGGCCCACTAAAGAGTCTTGGTTAGGACTTGGTGGTGTTCTATTCCATAATTTGCTAGATGCTTACACAAAGTGTACAAGTGTGTTACAAGTTAGAATGCAATTCAGTGAATAATTTCATGAAATTTTAAATCATTTACGAAATATTTATTTTAAATATGCTTTCAGGGCTGCATTGTGGTACAGTGTGTAGCATTTGCTGCCTCACAGCTCCCAGGGCCCGTATTCACAAAGCTTCCTAAGCCTAAAAGTTGCTCCTAGTGACGAAATTCTAAGAAAATTCTTAGAAT
>CM075015.1:12239610-12254838 GCA_037576675.1 Pangasius sanitwongsei | reverse complement strand
TGGACCGACATCATATTGAACCCTATGGGTTAGGAATGGGATGGCACTTAAGTTCATATGTGAGTCAAGGCAGGTGATCGAATACTTTTGGTAATATAGTGTAGCTAGCTGCATTCAGATGGAGTTTCTGAGAAGTGATGCTCCAAAGCATGGTAGGGTTATATAATTGCATTAAGATATTTATCTGGGAATTCAGAATTTCCAGAGGAAGAGCAAACCCCTTTATTAAATGCACTGCTGGCCCTGATGTGCATTTGTGGAATATAGTGAGCAGTAATCCCTAAATGGACAAATCCCTGTGCTGCTGTGTTCATGTTAATGCACAGCACTAATAACAAGGAGAGAGTGATTGTGCAAAACGGATAATCCCAATGGTATTTCAAGGTAAAAGGGGAATTTTAAGGTTCTATCCCTTGTAGTCTCATAGTTGTCTAATGAAGACAACACATCTGTTTTTTCACTCTAAAATTCACATTGTAATGGTAGTTAATCAGGCCTTCACGAAAACAGCCACATGCTAATGTTTTCAAATAACACCATTTAGACTGCATGCAATAGACAGGTGAAAAAAGACTGTGTGGTGAAAATATGAGCGACAGACAAAGTCAAACTAGAGACCAAATTTCACTGGAATGCAAAAACTAAAATAGAAATCAACAAGAGGTGCAGGAACAGAGGAAGGCAGGACACAGTAGGGATAGGATGACACAGAATGGATGTCTGCATAGACAAAACCTGAGATTCACATAATAATTTAAACCTCGCTGCTGACACACATCAGATCCATGAAAATGCCTTTTAGTATGCAAACCGCTGCAAAAAAAAATGTCATCTTAGCAAGTGAAATTATCTTGAATATGGTCAAATTTATCTAGTATGTCGTACTGTAAGATTAAAATAAACCGAATATAAGATTACTAAACCTGTTTCTAGACATTATTACTTATTTCAAGCTTGTAATTTTCTTGTTCTATCGGCAGATAATTTTGCTTCTTTTTAGAAATAAATGCTTAAAATGAGTAAAATTATTTCGAACAAGACTTTATTTCAAGCTTGAAATGACCACAAATGGCTTGAAAAAGGTTTAATAATCTTATATTTGGTTTAATGTAATCTTATAATATGAAATACCAGATACATTTGACTATATTCAAGGTATTATCACTTGCTAAGATGTCATTTTCTGCACTGAACCTACTCTGTATGTACAAAGCCTTACATACCACTATATCATTTCAAAAGAAAGCATGTTATTTTTTTTCATTATCTGTTTAATTCTCATGTTAAAGTTTGTGCTGACATTTCTCTTTGGTGGGTTCCTAAAATTTATTACCTGGCTCCAGGAATAAAGAATAATTCTATTTGCCATAATAAAGATTAAACCAACCCATTTGAGGACAGCTGTCACAAGCACTAGATTGAACATTAATGCAAGAGGTTTAATAAAACACATGGGAATAAACAAAGAACAGGATAATGAAGCAGGGAAACAAAGCAACAGTAACAAAAAATATCTCTAATAAGCACATAGAGGAAGGTGTCTAGGAGGGCGAAAGACATGCTCACAGGAATGAGCAAGCCTTCACACTGAGCTGAATGTGATAGGTGTTTAAATAGTTCATGGTTAAGTTCCAGATGTTAGACGTCAGGGTAGAAAGAGTGATGATCCATGACAGAGGTACAGGATACAGGTACACCAGATACTTGAGGTTTCCTCAGGCCTCAGGGTTCTCTGTTTTTCTTTACCTCCCAAAAGCATATGGATTGGTGGATTGGTGTCTGTCACTGACTGGTGCCCATCAAGTGTGTATTCAGGTCATTTGCGCATTATTGGACTATTCATTCATTCATTCATTCAATCATTCATCTTCAGTATCCATATTATCATGTCAGGGGATCTGGATTCTATCCCAATAACACTAAACATGAAGGAGAAATACACCCAGGGTGGGACACCAGTCCATTGCAGGGCATGATGCACACACACACACACACACACACACACACACGTTCACACACTCATTCATAACTAAGGACAATTTAGAATAGCCACTCCACCTACCTGCATATTTTGGGAAGTGGGATAAAAATCAGAGAAGGAAACCAATGTAGACACATGTGGAACATCCGCACAGACAAGCTGAGGCTGAAACCGGTGACACTGGAGCTGTGAGTTGGCAATGCTTACTGCTTACAGTAAAGAGAAAGTGGAGGATCATGTCCCCAAACACTCAGTCAAGTGCAAGAATATAGCATCTAATTTACAAGCTTGTACAATGTAACATGATTACATTGACTAGGTAATGCACAGCCAGAATTATTACATTTAAACAGGGGTGCCCAAGTCCAGTCTTGGAGAAGGGATTAGATTAGCATTTATTAGATTTCCCTGCTCTAAAGCCCTTTTAATTAACCCCTGGTAATTAATGGTGTAATTCTGGGCAATCCTATCCTATAAAAGCACACACATACAACCCTTCCCTTCAGTGTTTCCTCAGACTACAAGCCTATGCTAGAATGTCTGAATAGAGATTGAGCTTTGTGCTGCCTGAAAAATAGATGTTTGCACTACTGAGGCATTTTGTTGTTGTCTAACTACATGATATGTCAACAATAAAAATCCACTTTTTTAATTAATCCTAAAATTAATGAATTTTTAATAAAATTAACCACCAACAATGAATTCTTGCTTCCCCACAAATAAATTCAGCAGGGTTCTATATCCACTTCCAGACTGCCTTGAATATAACTCCAGTAATCTCCAGGGGATTTTGGAGTGGGGGAGCATGATGACTTAGGGCTTAGCACTGTTGCCTCACACCTCCAGGGTTGTGGGTCTGAATCCCACCTCTGCCGTGTGTGTGTCCTCCCCATGCTTTCTTCTGAGTACTCTGGCTTCCTCCCCCAGTCCGAAGATATACATTGTAGGCTGATTGGCATTTCCAAATTGTCCATTGTGTGTGTGCAGTTGTGCCCTGCAATGGACTGGCACCCCATCCAGGATGTCTCCTGCCTTGTGCCCTGAGGCTCCTGGGATAGGCTCGAGGTTACACTTCGATCCTGTGTAGGATAAGTGGTACAGAGAATTGATGGATGGATGGATTTTGGAGTGGCCTGATCTACAACAGTCCAGGAGAAACCCATCAGTCCAGTAGTATAGTCTGGAAGAGATCTTTTATCTTGTGAGTAAATCAATCACAATGTACACTCTTTTTCATTCAAACATTTGTGGTTCTCGAACAACCAAGAGTGCTCTCTTATATAAGGGACATACTGTGATCTCAGGTGTCACTTAATATTTTAGACAGGATGATAAATATTGCCAAAAAACACAAGCAAATTAAAATCTTAAATTATGACTATTACAAAAACATTGTTTCTTTTTATAAAGGGAGTAATCTAGTGTAGTCTGCATGAAAGGTACACCTCAATCAGACTCCATCCATCCATTTTCTGTACCGCTTATCCGACACAAGGTCACGGGGGAGCCTGGAGCCTATCCCAGGGGATTTGGGGCACGAGGCAGGGAACACCCTGGACGGGGTGCCAACTCATCACAGGGTACAATTGCACACGCACTCACACACCCATTCGCCCACTACGGACAATTTGGAAATCAGCCTACAACGCCATGTCTTTGGACTGGAGAGGAAACCGGAGTACCCAGAGGAAACCCCTGAAGTGCAGGGAGAACATGCAAACTCTACGCACACAGGGCGGAGGCGTCAATCAGACTCAAGTGCATTAAACGTTTTAATGAAAAACCTGAACACATTATGTCCTTTTTTTTCCAGAATAAAAAAAGAGAGTTAATTTCAAGGAAAGTTTAAGTAACAATAAATAAATAAATAAATAAATAAATAACACCTGAATCATTTAGCTGACACATCATGCACATAATATCTTCAAAATGGGTCATGATTAGCTTTACCAAGTACCGCATTTAGACGGATTAGCTGAGTAAACAGATGCCTAGGTGAAAAGAAGCACCAGTTCAGGGAGACGCCTCTCGTGGAATCTACAGCCTAATCAGCGTTAGCGCATTACCGAGGGACGCGCGTGCTTCCCCAGTGTCCACTGCACATGCGCAGTAGGGAGGCGCTCTGGGAGCGCGCAAGAGCAGCACCAGAGGACAAACAGCGACCAGCGGCAGCGACTCACACTCCTGATCAGCTGTGTGGTAGAAGAGTCATTCATTTAAACTGTATTATCTTTTTTATTTAAAAAAAAAAAAAAAAAAAAGGTGGACATCATGACCGTTACATTACAGGTATGTTTGTTTATTGATCAGTTGATCATTTGATTACTGATTATTGATCACAATCTATAATGAATTTTTTTTATTCTATACTGAAGTGGAATTTTTGTCAAAATATTCTGAATATCTGTAAATATCTGTCTATAGAATATTGCACTCACATTGCAAGGAGAGAATTAGTGAAAGAGGAAAAGAAGCTCTTGGAAATCATTAAACAGAAAGACTGATGTCCCTGAACATGACCAGTTTCAACATCACCGATGAGAGTGGACATGCCTATCAGTACTCCTTTCCAGCTGAGGATGCTTTATATGAGGAGTACAAGGCAACAAACCGGAATTTGATTCCTCTCCCCAAAGCTGTGCTCTATTTGTTGATGGCTGCTCTGGTGGTGGTCGCAGTGGCTTATGCCATAGTGGGACATCTGATCAAAGACCTGGCCAGCGATGTAGTAGGTAAGAAGACTACAGACGATATGCAGTGCTGTCACTGTGTCCAGGTTTTTAGACATGGGGTGGCAAAGGGAGGGCTATAGTACAGAGGGGATCAAATCTCATTAGGTACAGTAACAAAGTCACTTTTGCAGAATATCTTGTTTGTTTGGGAACGTAATGACATTACTGTTTGGTATTACAGTTCCTCTATTGTTCCTAATACTCAAAGAATCTGGTCAAAATACCCATGTTTAAATACACACAATCAAGTTAGATATGATTCATTAATCTGCATAAATTGCGCAGGACTAATAGATCTCTCAGTGTTGTTTTGAGGCCACAATGTTCCCACACACCTAAAGCTATGGAATGATCCTCTATAAATAATTAAATAGATAGATAGATAGATAGATAGATAGATAGATAGATAGATAGATAGATAGATAGATAGATAGATAGATAGATAGAAAAATGTTATGCCCTGAAATGGCACATGTGAACTCAAGTAAACTCATTGTGTTAAAGTGTGATCATTTTTCACACGTTATATAAAAGCATATGTCCTACATGTGAAAAAATTATCCTATATTATTCACATGATGCCACGAGTTCATGTAAAATCGCATTTGAATACAAATGAATTATGTGGGGAAAAAAAATAAATAATCATGTGAAAATAAATGAGTTATGTGTATAAAAAATCACATGAAAATAAATGAATTATGTGTAAAAATCACATGTGAAAATAAATGAATTATGTGTAAAAAAAAAAACGTGAAAATAAATGAATCATGTAAAAAACATGAAAAATTAATCAGGTGTAAAAAAAAATCACATGAAAAGAAATAAACAATGGATAAACACATGTTTAAAAAATGACTTGTGTAAAACTCCCCATGTGTGAAACATAAGTGAAACGCACATCTGTGACTTTTCTATAAGGGAGTGGCAAAAGCTTTATTATTAAAAACATGGCCTAATTTAGTAAGAGATTTTCATTCAGAAATAATAATTAAAATAGTTAAAAACTGTTCTACCATCTTACAATAAATGTATGGGTATGCCTATATTACAAATATGACCGAGTTAAAAGAATAAGCGACTGCAAATGAAAGCACTTTAATTTGTTAAACAAAATCAGATAAAGTCAGCCATGTTTAAGACAGAGATTTGATTAGCTTCAATTATTACCCAGAGACTGAAAGACTCAGGCTGTATGTAGTAATAGTATTGAGTACTAATTAACTTTCAAATGCAACTTAGCAATCACACATATCTCTTTTTTTCTCTAGACTGTGCACTTGGCCCAAATGAGGATGATCTGGAGAAAGAGAATGACGTAAGAAGCACCAGCCCTAACCCTGTTGCACTGTCTGTCTCCCAAACCAATGCCTTCCACCTGTGGGACCAGGATGACGTAGTGATCCCGCTGCCTCCAGAGGACAGCCCTCAGACAAGTCCCTTAGTGCTGACTGCTATCCCCTACATCCCATCCTTCTTCCCTCATATAGGACACTCACAGGTCACCTCTTCTGTCAGTACCACCAACAGTCATGAGCAGCCCTATAGCCCTGGCTTTAACTGCTCTATCCCACAAGATCTATAAAAGGCCATGGAATCAACATCAACATCTCTCACAACTAGTGTGTTTTAGGGAAGCATATGGCTGTATAATTTGAGTAATGCACAAGTTGGATTGGAAGTTGATGGCTAAATTGTAATCAAGTTGCCTAAAATGGAGTGTCCCAATAGAAAGAGCAGCAAAATACCCTATTTAACCATTTAAACAAGTCGAAATAAATTGATTTTGTCATCATTTGTTTTCTAAACCTGTACCTATTCAAATGTTCTCACTGTACAGCTATGGGTCATGCTATGGTCACTTCAGTTGTGCTTTTTTGCTATTGCGTAAGATGATTTGCAGAAGATACACATCCAGATGTTCCCAAATAAGTAAGGAATAACAAAATGATTCAAGGCTTGTCCTCCGAATGACTTCTTTCTTGTGCTCTTGTTGATGTGTGAGACACCACCCCATGTCTGACCTTTCAATTCCAGCAGAAATGAAAACACAGAGGCAGCAGGTGTCAAATAGGTGTCATTTGAAGATCTGCAACAGTATGAACTTGGCCCATGACTGTGAGACTCCCAAGTGGAAATCTTTGCACATCAAGGAGCCTTGAGGATGGCAAGAGATGAAGCCTTTTAAAATGGAAAATGTACTTACATTTGGCATTGCTAATACAAATGAACAGTGTGTCATGTTGCATAGATAATAATTTGATTCAATTCTGGCATTGGTTTGATGACCAGCTGTAACTTGACCAGCATTCCAATACTCAAACATTTCAAGTTATATAATTGGTTTTTCTATATTGAGTGCTTTTGCTCAATCTGAACTGACAGCATTACTTTGTACTAGCAAGTACCTACAGAGTAACTAGCACCTGTTGTACCACACGATCCTGTATCATGTAAACATATGACTTTAGTATTATAATACAAATTGCAGAAATTCACTGGCTTTTAATCCAAATGTTTCCCCCCAATTTGGTCATCCACCAATCAGCTCTCCTTCATCATAGGACAACTACCAACTAGGGAGGGTGAAGGCCAAAACGTGCTTCCTCCAAGACAAATGAAGCCAATCAAATCTTTTCGAACTTTTCGAACTGCTGCGTAACACACTCAGAGGAAAGGGCTATCTGCCCTCTTCCGCATACAGAAGCTCTCAGATGATGGCAATTGGCTAGTGTCACTGTGATTGACAAGGGAGAGAGTATGCTATCCCTCTCACCCAGAGAGCACAATATTGCTTCTTTGGCTTCTGGCCACAGATGACTGTGCCATCCTTAGGATTTATATTTGTGATCTCAGAATGATAGGTCACTCATGAGCCTTTGAAGTGTTTTTTGTAATCGTGAGAAAGCAGACACACAAGAATGGTGGTTTTAACAAGTTACTTTCAGAGGATGGGTGATTTCAGAATGAAGAGTTCAGAGCTGGGGTTAGCGTGTTTGCCTCATATCTCCAGGTTTGAGGGTTCAAATCCCGCCTCCTCCCTATGTGCATGGAGTTTGCATGTTCTCCCTGTGCTTTGGGGGTTTTCTCCAGTCCAAAGACATGAGTTGTAGTTTGACTGACATCTCTAAATTGTTCGTTGTGTGTGTACAATTGTGCCCTGCGATGGGTTGGCACCCTGTCCAGGGTGTCCCCCACCTCGTGCCCCGAGTCCCCTGGGATAGGTTTCAGGCTCCACACAACCCTGTGTAGGATAAATGGTACAGCAAATGGATGGATGGATGGATGGACTTAAGAGCTTGCAACATTTCACTACCTAAATTCACAGCAAATTATTCACTTGCTAATGAACAGGTCACCGCTGATCAGCCAAATGCCCACACAGAACAGGATTTTGTTAACCTGAAATGGTCAGACACACAGGCCAATAGAATGTAGTCAGATATTGAAAAAGTGCATTTCAATAGCTAAACAACATTTTTTTTAACCTCATCTTTACCCCAGTCTTGTATGTCAGAGTCTACGAGAACTGTGTATCGGTCTTAAAATCACTGATGGATGTAGATGTTTATGTTAAAGGTCACCCATTAAGACATTATGCATCCCTCGCATCCCTCAAGCAAGCATCTAAAAAGCACATTAAGCTTCACCTGACGTTAAGACATTGACTGACAGATTAAGAGGTGGATATTTAAGCTCTTTAATTACACAAATAACCTTTAAGTACAAACTCTCTCACACACACACGGACACACAGAAGACTTAAAAACAATTCAATTTTTAAACATGTTTAATTTATCATTTTTACAATATGAATGCTTCCCTTTAAGCTGGTGTATTTGCATTGTGAGTTGTGAAGGTAACAGAGTATCAACATTATTTTTGCAAGACATGGGCCAGAAGAAATGGTACTTCATTAAATACAAGCACTAAGTCAGTAATAAAAGACATACAGATCAGCTGCTGACAGTCAGTACCAGTAGGGCTGAGACAGAATGCTAATTAACTAGTCAGTACTAACATTAGCTCTGAGTGTATGCAGATGTGATTGGAGTAGTGCATCCGTATAGGGATAATATAAGCGTAATTTATAGCCGGCAGCTTCACCTAAAATATAGCCGGCAGCTATATTTTATAGCCGGCAGCTTCACCTAAAATATGTCATAATTCTTTTTTTTTTTCCCCACTCCGTTGGGTGTCAGCCGAACTTAGTCTCTTAATCATTGAGCTACTGACAGTGGACCCCAGCAGAGTGTATGTCAGAGTGTCACTGGCGTGATTTACACAGGGCAATGTGGACTGATCCAGGATGCTTGAATGAATCCATGAGATTGGTGTATGAGAGGCTTGTAAAGAGACAGGCCTTTCTTTCCTGCGATTGTTCCTGAGTGCAGTTTAAGAGTCCAGGCGACACACTGGGCTGTCGTACACCATCTGCAGGTTTACTTTGTGCCCCACAAGCTCACGGATGTTGTTGATGCCGTACTTGATCATGGTGGGCCTGTGGTGAAAAGAGTGCAGTCTTTAAACTTCAATTTACGCACACACTCAAAATCTATGTAGATAAGTTAACTGTAGGCGAGTAATCCCAGCCTGAAGCGATTTAAAAGTAGGGCAAACGTGTGCGTGTGTGCGGGGCTGTGCAATCAAACACAACTGGATCCTGCCAAGCTGCCAGAAACAAGCCGAGATAAATACACACCTCGATACCAGGTCAGGGTTTGAAAGGTAACTTGATTAGACAGTGGTACAAGGTTTGGGGTATCTATGGAACACCTTCTTCCTAACACAGCGCTGGACAAATCATTAATTTATTATTTAGCCCATTGGGAAAGTGAAAGCTTCACCATGCTTGCCCAGTCCCATGTAATACTCGCCCAGAGGCACAATTACCTAGACTAAAGACTAACGCAATTAACGTAATTTAACTCAAAAGTATGACAAGCTACTTGCGTGCATTAATACTGACTACGAAAAATAAGCGAGTACTCGAATCCCTCGGAGGAGGCTTATTTATGAAGGCATAGTTTCTCATCACATTCCCTCATCACATGTAAAAGCATTATTGGAGTTTCTGGAGGGAAGAGGAGGCAGTTAGTTAGTGCGAATTAACTCTGAATTAAAAACTAATAGCTCAGACACACATTCTGCTTTTCCTGGGTGCTCTGGCTAGCAATTTGTCCACCTCTGTAATAGTAATACAATCTCACACACTTCTAGATTCAAGTTGATGTTTATCCACGCTTATCCAGCACATTATTAGAGCCTCTCTTCCAAAAATAAAAAAACCCAGTGCAGTGCAACTTATGTTTAAACTAGAGGCATGATACCCCTTTATTTTCTATAAGGGACCGAAACCCTGAGTATCAGCTAATACTGATATCCATCCGATATTGTTTTCTTTAAAAACTACTAAGCTTTAAAAGTTTTTTAAATGAAGTGCTTCACATTTATACTTTCACAAAAAAAATCACTTTACATTGTAAAAATAATAAATATAATAAAGTATATAATAAAGTGTATAATAAAATTAATCCTAACAAATGCAAAAAAACAAGCATGTCTATTTGGCCCTGTTCACGCCTGGTATTAACAGGCGACTTTATCGTCTTTATCCATTAGCCTAGTGGCAGAGAGTTTGGCTGTTCAGCGTGATTTCCAAACAGTTTCAGTGATTATATATTTTCCAGCTCATGATGCAGTGTATTAGTTGGTCTACTGCGGTTGTCTGAGACACATTCGCATTCACACTACAAACGTGACGTGGTCATATGCGTCCCACGTCACATGGGTACATGAGTGATCGGATCATAATACGTCTTCGAGATGCACTGGACGCCGTTCACATCTGTACTTCGCGCTGAACACTCACCCAGGACGCATGTTAATGCCAGCTGTGAACGAGGTCTTTATGTGTAAACATATCCTGTTTCAAAAATAAATTACTTTTCCGAATCCAATTATAATCTTTGCCATTTCCAACAGGATCCGATATCCAGTATGTTTTCTCTGATATATCCAGTATGTTTTCTCTGATATATCCAGTATGTTTTGCTGGTATCAGCCCGACACAGATACTGGGTATCTGTATCAGATCTGTGCCTTCTCAGGTTAAAACTTGTGTTTGTGTGTATATGTGAAATTTTAATTCATTGGAAGTGATTATGGGATGTTGGTAGGGTATTATCTTTAACCAAGTTATATTATGGTTATGGCATGTTATGGTAATTTGATTACTGGATGAGAGACTCACCGCTCTAAAGACAGCCCCCAGGCGATGACAGACACATCCTCTGGTAAACCCATAGGCAGCAGCATCTCAGGTCTGAAGACCCCAGAGTTCCCGACCTCTACCCATTTCTTCAGCCCTAATCATCAGACAGAGAGAGAGAGAGAGAGAGAGAGAGAGAGAGTGTATTAGTTTTCTGTAGGACCCACTGAGGTGGAGCTTGCATTGATTGCAGAAATACAAGCTTCACAGTATGACCTTCCTCCCTATCATTTAAAAACCCATGTCCAACTACCAAGTAATTACAAAAGCATGTTTTATATCAGCATTGCTGCAAAACGGTCAGTTTGGATCATTTCTGCACATCTTATTTTTACACGAGTGTCAAGGAAAAATGTTGAGGAGTGTTTTTTTTTTTTTACAAGCTTTTTAATGTCACCCTGCTCGCAGCAATCTTTGAAGGCTTGAAGCGTGAAATTGCTCGCGTTTCCGCACCTGATTTAAATGTTAACATCATTTTTGTGCAACAAAGCAAATGCAATAAAAAAAAAAAAAAAGAGTCGATCTCAACTTGTTCCAATTTGCTGTGTTGTTTTTGCCACACGATGAAATATCAGAACCATGTCACAGTTTGCTTCACTGGTCCCTGCAGCGTGGACGAAACACAACTCAGAAACTCACTGAGGAACCGTAGATTTTGTTTTCAGGAGATTTCTGGGACTGTTTAATTTTGGAGCATCTCTGCAAACATGCTTAATTTTGGGTGATAAACTGTGACCATACCTATTAGTCAGAATAAGACCAAAATTGATTCATTTGCTATTTGAAACAATCAAACAAAAACAACAACAAAAAACTTAGGCTAAGGGATATAAACTGGGGTAAAGTGAGGGACTGAAAATGTACTCATAAAACTTGAAAACCTCGGACATGCGTTCATAAAAATCTATATATCGTATCGTATACTGCATCATATTTTATACTGTTCTTTATTATTCTTTGGAACAGACCCAGAGCACTGTATTTCTTCACTTCAGCTCTGTCTTTTGGGTCAGTTTGCATCTCGGACGTCAGTATAACAGCTCATGTCTTTATAATAAATAAATAAATAAAATAAATAAATTAAAAAAAAAAAAAAGAGACAAATGTTGCCCACAGCCCAAAATACATAGCACATTTGGTTCACTTCCTGCAACTGGGTCGATTCAGGATCGAATTGCATTCTCACTGTAATTGAAATGTGATAGAGTACACATGGAAACAGACTGAGATAAACTCTGCACTCTCAGATCAGTTGTTCTGCTCAGCACCAGTATTTATTTCAAACAGACTAAACACGGTATGTGTGAAAGCAGAGAAAGAGATGCTTGCTTACCTTCATGATAGCTGAACACCTCCATGCTGGGCTCAGTGTAAGGGTTGTAAGCTGGCTTGAAACGCAATTTAGTGATTCCTATTTTTAAAAAAAAAAAGGGGGGGGGGGCATGGTATTTCAAATACTATGTCTGAAAAAAGGAATCTCTCCTGATTTTAAATGGTGGCCATTCAGCTCGTTGGAGAGGGATGGACAGTAGAACTTACCCAGTTTGGTGAAGAACTGATGCAGAACTCCCATCAGGTCTCCCAGCGTCAGGCCATAATCAGCCACCACACCCTCGATCTGATGGAACTCAGCCAGGTGAGTGGCGTCCAGCGTCTCGTTGCGAAACACACGGTCTATAGAGAAGTACTTCACTGGGGTGAACTTCTCCTGAGTGACAGGGAGACACACACAATATCTGAATGAGAGATGTAACATTGTACTGAAACTGTTATAACGTTAATGTGATTTTATACCAGTATAGATAATGGAATAGGTTTTTAAACCTTTTTAAAAAAAATAAATAAATAAAAAAAATAAAAAACCACACACACACAGAAGGCAAAAAAACCACTAAACATCATGTGAACTTTTAAGTAAAAATAAATAAATAAATAAATAAATAATTCTAGCAGTTTTCCAAATCCAATAATTATTATTATTATTATTTTTATAATTATTATATTATTATTGTCTCATTCAAAATAAAAAAACAAAGTAGCAAGCAGACACCATAAATTAACAAAAATGTAAAAAATTATGTAAAGAATGCTATGTAAAGAATAAAACATTATAACAGCATTATGTCACAGATAATCAACAAAGTTGATCATTTTCCTATAACCGCATGTCCCAAAGTTTTTATTCTTCATACACCACACTTTTAAACTGTTTATAGTTACATTTAATGTTGTGTAACATCCAGAAACAATTTAGCACCTGTTAAAACATAATTTATAGTGTCTATGGCACTATTGTCAGAGCCATGCTGTTACAGAAAACTAATCAACACCTTCTGACCAATCAGAACTGAGAATTCAACAATGCTGTTTTTAACGTAATGTATTCATATAGTTCACACAGCTTACCGTGTTTCAGCCCTTACCTTCATCGTGCGAGTGTTCTGAAGAACTGATATAAATCTAAATGTGTGTGGTGAGAATGAGGCTTTGAGTGTTTACCTGCTGGGCTAGTTTGTAGAGCATGCGTGCGCTCACAGCTGTCGTGTGTGTTCGGAGGATGTTCTTCTGAGCTTCCTCAACCTTCCAGTCATACTTGTACCTGGCACAGGTAATATTAAGAGGACAATGAAGCAACACCAACATCCACTGAAGAACCGTATACAGTAAAATAGGAAGGGGTTGAACCTCATTCCAATTCATTCAGTACAGGGCGCGTTATTCTGCGCAAACCAAAACCAGTACTGAATGCAATAATTAATAACTTTAAAACCAATTTTTTTGTGTTTGTGTGCCTGGATCAAGAACACATCTCTCACCCCTGTGATCCATATCCTCCCTCAGAATGGACCTTTTTCACCCTTTCGAGGTAGTCTTGAGGAAATTTATGGGCCACTGCTGGATCTGAAAACACACAAAGTTATTTAGTTCATCATCATCATCATCATCATCATCATGACCTACACTGTAAAAGATCTGAATAGGAATCGTACCAGACAGGAAGAAGGTGTCATGCTGATCTCTAGCTGGGTGCTGCTGGGGCTGGAACAGAGAGTCAAAGTTCCAGAAAGAGCTCTCGATAAAGTTATTGGTGGGCATCTCTGTGAACCTACAGACGGCGAACAGCAGTTTATTATATAAAATAGCTGCATTACAAAAACAACTTTTAAGCCAATCATAGCTAGTTCAAAACTTTTTTTTTGACAATTGTGAAAGTTAACAGCGTATTTCAGGAATAAATATCATCACAACCTCTAAATCTTAGGTGGAACTGACCCCATCTCCAGGAAGATCTGTCTGAACTGCGTCCGCACCTTCATCAGAGGGTGCAAATGGCCACTATCTGGAGCAACGCCCATTGCCTCAAAGTTATAGGGCTTGAACAACTTCTCCTTCCAAGCTCCACTAAAAAGAGACAGAAATATATGGATTTTTAATAACAAATCCCAGATTTGAATCCCAGTTTATACCCATAAGCTCATATCAGACCAGCTGTATGTGACAACTGGAACCAAAAGCTACCAATTATTATTCTGACATGTTAATAATTCAGTCCAACCATCGTGAGCTGAAATAGGCGGACCTGGACATGCTAATGGTCAGATAAGCACAGTGGCATTCTGGATTGCACGTGGCATTCATTATCTCGCATGTAAGTATCTTAAACATGAAAGCAAAGAGTTACAAAATGTCCAGGCCAGATCATACGGACAAGCGGAAACAAGGGACTAGCATTATATATAAATATAACTAAATATAACTAATTTTGTTTATATTAATATATATTTTTTAAATCTTATAATAAATATAACTCAATGCTCAATGCTCTTATGAATGAACAATAACCATTTATGGCATATTCATAGCAAACTAAAATGTGAAAAAGGGGCAGAGGGAGAAATGAAAATGTGTGGAATTGAAACACACTTTTAAAAAATAATTATTTTTTTTTTATATACAGTCCCCTCCAAAAGTACTGGAACGGCAAGGCCAATTCTTTTGTTTTTTTTCTATACACTGAAGACATTTGGGTTTGAGATCAAAAGATGAATATGAGAAGATAGATCAGAATTTCAGCTTTCATTTCCTGATATTTTGCATCTAGATGTAAGTCTTAATTTTTTTTTTTTACATTTATTTTTTACATAAATAAAAATGTTTTACATACATTTTGGTATTTACATCCAAATCAGGTGAACGGTGTAGGAATTACAACAGTTTGCATATGTGCCTCCCACTTGTTAAGG
>CM075015.1:12214471-12231372 GCA_037576675.1 Pangasius sanitwongsei | reverse complement strand
CCATTGTGGTGGTGTATAGAGCCAAAAATGTTAGAATTGTGTCGATGTCCCAATATTTATGGACCTGACTGTACATTCTTTACACCAGAATGGTATAAAGAGGTGAGGCTCAGACTGATTTCTTTCTAGACCAGACTGTAAATTGTTGTTGTTCTTTCAGCTGCTTCCATTAGGGGTTGCCACAGTGGATCACTGGTCCGCATATTTGTTCCAGTTTTTACACCGGATGCCCTTCCTCACACAACCCTTCCTAGTTTTATCCGGGCTTGGGACCAGCACTGTCTTGGGCAGCCCCAGTGGCTGGTGTTGGTTCTCTGGTCGGGAACTGAACCCGGGCAGCGGCAGTGAGAGCATCAAGGCCCAACCTCTAGTCCTCAAAGGACCCACCAGACTGTAGATTAATGCAGTTTATTTATTGTAACTGAAAACATGTGCTTACTTGTATATCGCACCTTCATGGCATAAACTATGCTAGTGGATTGGTTCTGAGAACAGCACAGATCCAGATCAAGCAGCCTTGATGCTGATTTGGTAAATTCCTGACATTTTATATTTCCATTTATTCATTTGGCAGACACATTTACTAAAAAGTGGATTAAATTTGATCTGAGCAAATGAGGATTAAGGGTCTTGCTCAAGGGCCCAACAGTTTAGCAGTAGCAGGATTCGAGCTAAAAACCTTCCAGTCAGTAGTCCAGGACTCTTAACAGTCGAGCCATCATAAGGATGCAGGAGGTTTACTGCATGTTCAGAAGATTTCACATGAGAATGCCAGGTGTGCTGTATTCTTAATGTGAGTGAAACTACTATGCACTGCTTAGCCACATAAGTTTTTAAGGATCAGTACTGAGATTTTGAGAATGGCACAGTCACTGCCCAATATAATTTTCTTCTTGGATTAGAGATTAGCTGAAGTGATGGGACCTTTGATTTGGTATTGTTTGTTGCTGAAACACATGCTTCATACAGACTGATTAAACATAAGCATTGTCATAGCTCGTCTTTTCAGATTTGAGGCGTTATGCTGTTCTATATTTTGGCACCCATGGGGCCAGTATAGTACACCAGGCATAATGTATGTAGGCGCACCACACTTCTATTTTTTAACAAGTGTTTCAATCCACTCCAGCTGTGTTGGAAGTGAGTCATATGCGTGTTGTGCTGCGCATATTTCACGATTCATTTCTATTTTTCCCCAGGCAAATGAGTTTTCAGTATTTGTTGCGTTTTTACGGCCAAACAAAACCCAATTTGTACAATTTTTTTTCTGTGTAATTTGATTTTTTTTTGCTATTTGCATAATCAAAGCTTCATTCCTCACCAGGCCATTAACAGAATTGCAGGCTATTTTTACCCTCGATTGCTGGGCTGTCTCTGTGCTCTGTGTAAGAGGTGACGAAAGCAGTGGCGTTGCTAGAGAGATGTGCTGCAGAGTGCCATGCAGTCTGAGTCACTCAGTGATCCAGTAGCTCTCCTGAGCCTGCTCTCATCCTGCTTTCCTAAAACTGCACTGAAGCTGCTTGCATCTGTGAGGAGGCACTTAAATATATGTGGGGCGATTCCGTTCTAACGGATGGCTGTAGATTGTGAGAGAGTGAGGGAGGAGTATAAATGAAAGATAAATTATTTACATTCAGTTTTTTCATGGTTCTCTTTGTTTAGGGTTTCAGCTTCTCAGTACTTGTTTTAGCTCTCAATATTGAGCAGAGATACACAGCATTGGTTGGATATAATGTTAGTTTGGTTCCAAAGAATTGTAATATGCATTAATCTTTTGCCTTTTATTTTCAGACAAGAGCAAGTCTTCCAGCTGCCTGCACTGAGGTCAACTCTCATTTCCAAACTGAAGGACCTCATAGTTTCAGCTATGGTAAAAGTCAATTCTGCTGTTGTTTTATTTATTTTTATTTTTTTTAAGCTGGCTGATGAATTGGAATTGTCCACCCTTATACCATATTACCAGCATCGCTTTTGCATTGCTGCAAGAAGTCCTCGTGTTGGAATCTGATTTCTTCCCCCTCCTCTTGTTAAGTTCCCGGCGCCAAATATAAGTTCTGTCCATATTTCTCCCCCTTTCCAGCCTCCTCCTCTTCGTCATCGCTCCATGCGTATCTTTGTGAACGATGACCGCCATGTTATGGCCAAGCATTCCGCTATCTACCCCACACAAGAGGAGCTGGAGGCTGTGCAGAATATGGTCTCCCACACTGAGCGTGCCCTCAAGGCTGTGTCTGATTGGCTGGACGAGCAGGAGAGGAGATCCTCGAAACCCAATCCCATTGAGTCTGAAGGAGCTGGAGATAAAGACAGGTGAGTAAGGGAGATATTTCTGGAAGATCACATTGCTTATCCTGACTTTTTTTTTTTTTTTTTAAATCTAATTCAGCTGCAGACAAACCAGACCTCTTCTTTTTCTTCTTCTTCTTAACGAATAAATGACCCTTGCATATCAGCTGTCTCTAGCATGCTTGTCAGTTTTTGTTTACATTAATAGATTGCTTTATATATTAGGGGTGTAATGCAGTGCTACTATGGATATCTGGTTCGTGCTTTGAATAAGCTTTCTAAAGTGTTTCTGCAGCGTGCCTCCTGTATTTGTATCTGCTTATAACACATGCATTTGTGTTCCACTACCCCCCTATTATATACTCATGCCTTATTAGCTTTATTGTGGTATGATATAAAGTCTTGCATACAATTATTTATTTATTTCTTTTTAATAATTACCCTTAAATAGGACTTAAAGTTCTGCTGCTTTGCTTTGCAGCGAGCCCAAATCAGCAGAGCAGACCACACGCTCCCTGCGTGGCGTGATGAGGGTGGGCCTGGTAGCCAAAGGCCTGCTGCTAAAGGGGGATCTGGATCTGGAGCTAGTGCTGCTCTGTAAGGACAAACCCACAGCCACACTGCTAAAGAAAGTGGCTGAGAATCTCAGTGTGCAGCTCAAGGTAGGTCACACCATAAACACACCTTAAATAATCTTAAATAAAATAACACTGTGTGCATTGTGTTCTCTATGGTGCAAATTTTCCGCTTTCCTCCTTTCAGCTCATCACTGAGGATAAGTATGAGGTGATGCAGTTTATCCGTGACGCCTGCATCATGATCAAAAACACCAAGCAGCCCACTCTTAATCTCACCATTCACCTGACGTCACCTGTTGTCAGAGAGGAAGCTGAGAAGCAGGCTGCCGGAGGTACGTTTACCCTGTTCAGAGACAAGAAAAGAAATCGCAAAGAAATACAGTCCCCTCCAAGCCAGGAAATACAAATAGACTGGACTGAGAGAGAGAGAGAGAGAGCGCGAGAGGCTAATTAGATATTGTTTATTGGGCCTTCAATGGAGCTTGGGGATGTTGTGTGCCACAGACATGTTATGAAGGCTTGTTTATATCTACTTAGAGCCTCGCAGTTCCATGTAATGTACATTTTTGATGGCCCAATACACAGTAAATTAATTAAAGGAGAACAAACAGTAAAGAAAAGATAGAAGGAAAAAAAAAAAGAACACATGCTCCACTCCCTTTCAAGTGAAACAAGGGTTCAATGAAGGCTTACTGAGAATTAAGAAAGAAATCACAAACCTAGTTGTTTGCATGTGTATATATACTGAGAAAGAAATGGAACAGTTTGCATTGCAGCAAAAATGAGCAGCGAGGATTACCGAAAACTCTGGTTGCTAGAACCAGTAGTGATCTGTTGACGGTGCCATTCTTTCAATAAAGAAGGGAAAGGGGTTATAGATAACGCTAGGGCCATCTGACTCCACACCATAGATGTTAGTTTAGCCGAGAAATTTCAGAATATACCCTGGACGTAAATAATGAAAGTAACTTGCTGGATCTGACCTGTTGGTGGTAAGGTAGAGAGGATATCGAGTCGCAAAGAATTGAGAGAGTTCACATGTCGAGATGTGAGAACTGGGATTAAAATCCCTGCGGTAGTAAGAAACGGGTAGTCTAACGTAAACTTAAAGCCTAGCCCTATCTATGATCCCACTTTTAGCCAAGCCTGCTTTAAGGCCTGAGAAGCCATCAGTTTTGCTGCAGTGTGGACTTGTTTTTTGTGCATCTCACTACTTCTCACTGTGGTTCAAAATCTGATTCTCTCTGTCAAGCCTTCTAGTCTGTCAATTTTAGGGACGCTGGACCTTTGACCAACTGGACGCTCTCTGTCTCGGAAGGGGCAAGGCAGCAACCTCAGAAAAAAGAAAAAAAAAATAATAAAAGGGGATGAAGGGGGAGGGGTTCTGCCCCCCATGGTACATAAATGCACTCAGCCATCTCTAACTCCACTGAGGCATTACGTTATGCTTTCAAACAAACACCACAAAACCCTCTAACCACATACTTACTCCCATGTACACCCCCGCATTTCTCTGTTACTCACTGGGAGTCGTGGGGTGGAAGTAGCCACCTAGATTGGGGAAATACAACAAACCCATAATCTCTTCATGTAGTGTTTTCTTTTATTTTGTTCACCAACATAGGGAGGGCTTTTGTTTTAGTTGTTTCCAGTGGGGGAGGTTCCCCTCCCCTTCTCCCCTCGCTGCCTCCTCCCCCTGGCCATGAGACAGAAAAAAAACCCCTTGGTCAAACTGTACCTTGTCTTCTTATCCCACCCGCCAATAGAAACGCTATCAGTCAACGATCCCCCGGATGTACTGGACAGGCAGAAATGCCTGGCTGCCTTGGCGTCTCTTCGCCACGCCAAGTGGTTCCAGGTTTGCATCTTGTCTTTATTTGTATTCTATCTATTAGTCGAGTTGTTTTTTGTTTGTTCTTTCATGCTATAAGCACATTGTTTTGGTGTGGATATTTATCAGGCTTTTTTTTTTTTTCCCCTCACATTTGTTGCTATATAATAAATTTTGCTTGATGGATTTTTAAAAAAAATCTTTGAAGCTTTCATGTCAACGCCTAATCAATTTAACTGATATTGGTGTGTCAGTGTCCAGATAATTGGTGTACGATGCCACATCCTAACTGTCTCGTGTTTTGAGCATTCTCAGAATCGCAGCTTATTTAGTTTTACATCAAATGGTTTGTATTTTTCTTTTACAGAAGTCTCATTTTTGTTGCCAGTGTTAGATTTGCAGTTTTATCAGGTGCAATATTTCTGTTAACCTAAATTTCTCACCCAGCTTCTATTTCTTTTAATACAAATTATCTGTAGGACACAAGTTACTTGTAGAGTACCAATTCTGATCATTTTAATGCTAGCATAAGTGGCTTTCTTAGATGTTGGAAATCCTGCAGTTCTGTAACTCTCATGTCCCCACCCCCAGCTTATCTAGCCTGCTGTATCTCTTCCTGTACCCAAAAAAGGAAATATTGCACCTTAGCCTAAACTTGGTGTACTTAAACCGCTCTTAAAACATTTGTGTCGGAATACTGAAATAAGGGGAATTTTTTTGTCTGTTGTACTTGTTGAAAATGAATTCTAATTCCCACACTAATTTTCAGAACGGCAGGCATATTTGTCTCCTGCTGTTTGAGGCTGTTTCAGTGGCATAATCTGCTATTTTGATATAATTTTCCATAAATGTGGCTTGTTTGTTTAGTCACCTAATAATTTTGTACTTAACAAATGTTACTTCACCACACAATAATGCCAGCTATACCATGTCTCTTTGAGGTCTTGTGTGTTGTGATCTAGTTTTGGATAATGAGTGTGTGTAATCTCCATTCCCCTGCTTGTGTGTCTAGGCCAGGGCCAATGGGTTGCGCTCGTGTGTGATTGTCATCCGGATACTGAGGGATCTCTGCACCCGTGTTCCCACTTGGGCCCCTCTTAAAGGATGGGTAAGTGTTTATGCCAGCCTGCTCTACATGTATGAACTAGAAACAAATGGATGGATAATGGATAAAAATTTCCATGAAATAATTCTTGAAATTATTATTTTTTTAAGTGTAAAATTGGGATATGAGAGACTTAATTAAAAACTTAAAAACATAGTTTTGGGTCACTATCTACATTCTGTAGCTGTCATTTAGTGCTGAGGTTGGTGGCAGATGTGAGCCATTCTAATAAGGCAATGTGTGAGCAACGCTGTTGTGTAAAATTCCCTGGATAGCAATTTCTTTAAAAGGGAGGGGAGCCTTGATTTATTTTGATCCTACGAGCAAAGTTGATGTTGCATGTTTGGGGGTGGCATGTTCTGAATCTCAAAAATAGCTCTGGTTATAAGCATTTGTGGAAAATTTTGAAATGCCACAATAAATCCCAACTTTCGACATTCTCTTCTCTTAAAGCCTCTTGAGCTTTTGTGCGAGAAATCCATTGGCACAGGCAACCGGCCAATGGGAGCAGGAGAAGCTCTTCGAAGAGTTCTGGAGTGTTTGGCTTCAGGAATCCTGATGGCAGGTAACTAACTGTCCATTTCCTTCTCCTACAAAATAATGGATCGCAAATCTTGTACATTTTTAACTGTATGTTGGTTAACTTAACAGATGGTTCCGGCATCTCTGATCCCTGCGAGAAAGAGCCGACTGATGCCATTGGTCACATGGACATCCAACAACGAGAGGACATCACCCAGAGTGCTCAGGTAATTTATCAATATATGTTATATTCTTTAACAGTGTGTTTGTGCATTTCATATGAATTAAGGGATTTTGTATTCCCCATGTTTTGGATTTAGCATGCTCTGAGGCTTTCTGCTTTTGGGCAACTTCACAAAGTACTTGGAATGGACCCTCTTCCTTCTAAAATGCCCAGGAAACCTAAGAGTGAAACCCCCATCGACTACACAGGTTAGCTTAGTGTTCCTCAGAAATCAGTAATTCAATATGAAATGCTCTCAGTCTACTATTTCAGTTTCAGTAGTACAGATTTACTTGACATTTTCTTGTACTTATAGTTCAGATTCCTCCAAGCACAACCTATGCTCCCCCCATGAAACGGCCTATTGAGGAGGAGGAGGGTGGTGATGACAAGAGCCCTAACAAGAAGAAGAAGAAACTTCAAAAGAAATGTAATTTTGTTGTAATTGTGCTACGGTAGTAACTCCTGTCTAAAATAAAGTTGCAGCTGTTGATTTGCCTTGCTTTGATTTTAAACTGATGTTTCCCACCATTTTGCAGCTCCAGATGAAAAATCAGAGCCTCCTCAGGCCATGAATGCTCTGATGCGGCTGAACCAGCTAAAGCCTGGGCTCCAGTATAAGCTCATTTCTCAGACTGGGCCTGTTCATGTGCCAGTCTTCACCATGGCTGTGGAGGTTGACAGCAAGACCTTCGAAGCATCTGGTCCCTCTAAGCGCACTGCCAAACTCCATGTAGCAGTTAAGGTGAGTGTTCCACCTCTCTTTGTGGCTGACCATGTCGTAGAGAATCGGATAAGTTAAAAAGCAGATTAGTAATTCTTTATGTAAGAAACATGATGCAGCCTGACACAATCCCAAAATGTATTATTTTCCAGAAGCATGTCCTGAAGTGTTTATTCCTCTTATGCCACAGCAATTTTGCCAATGCAAAACTTTATTCTTATTTATTAAAGAACACATCATACCTTTTATCATACCTTTTATTTGAAGCTGATGCCACATGCAGCAATTCTGAAGACTTTCAAAACTCAAAGGAACAGCTTTACCTCTGACTGTTACAAAGTGCTGACACTGGAGACTAACAAAAATCTCATCATATCAACAATTACACATTTTTACTCCGCTTATGCAGGAAACAATAATGTATTAGAAAGAGTGCTTTAATGCAGTTGAAACTAGTGTCATATCGGTGCTGTAAATTAATCAACACCTTCTGACCATTCAGAATTGAGAATTCAACAGCACTGTAGCGTGAAGGTGCAAATATATTTAACTTTTACCATGTAAACAGCACACTAACAAAAAGCATTGTTCACATACTCACTTGTGTATCTTAGGTACATCTGGAGGATTAAAAGTGGTGTGTACTAGATGGCACATCAGAGCTAAAACAGCCCTGTCTGTCCGGTTTCCAAATCAAACTGTAATGTTTAGCAATTTCATGCACAGCAACGTTAAACAAGCTCTGTTCCTCTTTAAAACTCTGCAGTTGGTATGATTGTCATGATCTGCATCTCAAATTGAAAACCCTCACCATACATTTAAAAAATATTGTCTAATCTAGAAAATCCAGAAGATGAGCACTCAAATCAGACCTTTTGGTAGGTTTAAAGAGGTCTTTAAAATTCAAGCACTCACTGTAATAGGAAAACCATTAGTATTCAATAATTGTTTAGGAGAGTACGTAAGTATGCGATTCGAGACACAACGTCACACAGTGCTATACTGCCTCCTCTATTTACGTTAGTAGTGCACCATACGGACAGGTAAAGTTAATTTCTGCCATATGACTGCAGAATACGTGTTAGCCATCTTGCAGATATGTACGCGTAGTTAACAGCGAGTATAAATCAGCCTTAAGATGAATTTGTCAGTTCAGGATATGCAGTGGAATACTGTGAAATATCAACTTGTTTCAAACTGACATATTGTAAAGTTTATGGGCTGTGGCTCCACACAAACGTTATTAACCCCCAGATATTTTTGTGGTAGGTTTTGCAAGACATGGGCCTTCCCACAGGGGTGGAGCAAAAGGTTGCTGAACCAGTAAAAGCAGAGGTGGTGCTGCCCATTGCAGAGACAGAGGTGAAGCCTTCAGTCCCGCCACCTGAAACAGAGGCTTCAGTCAATGTGGCCACAAACTCCGAGGCTGCCGAGAGCACGGAGGTAATGATCACTGAGAAAGTACAATGGCTAGGCTCTAAAATTTAAGAAAATATTGAGCTAAATAAAAGTGCGTAATAATTTTTGAAGTTTATCAAAGTTATAATAAGATTTGTGACACTGTCTCAGTGTCTCAGCTGTCTGTCCCTTCCACACACACTTTAGCTCCTTGTTTTTTTTCAAGTCTGTTGTTTATTATTAATAGAAATCCTACATTTATTTCTTTCTCTTTCAGAGCGCACGGCAGCAGGGCCCCATTTTGACAAAACATGGCAAGAACCCAGTGATGGAGCTCAATGAGAAACGTAGAGGCCTCAAATATGAGCTCATCTCTGAGACGGGTGGCAGTCATGACAAACGCTTTGTCATGGAGGTAAGGTTATATTCCATTTGAACATGAGCAAATTCATTTTCCCTATTAGCCTGTTTTTTTTGTTTTTTTTTTGTAAGACAGGACACCTATGGGTAATGTGGGCGAGCACTGCTTACTGGGTCTAGTTCCAACTGACTTGAGCTTTCTGTCCTTCCTATTGTTAAAGCTCATACTGTTCTTTCTTCAGATATGTGTTGATTTTATTGTAGTGAATGGTTGTTTTTTTTTGGAAGGTTGCAAGGGGATTTAAGTTCTGAGATTATATCTGATTTAACTACTTTTGGCATAGTTTGGTATGTGTTTAAATCCCTCTCGTTTATTCTGCAGGTAGAGATAGATGGACAGAAGTTCCAGGGTACAGGCTCTAATAAGAAGGTGGCAAAGGCATATGCAGCTCTGTCTGCTCTGGAGAAACTATTCCCAGATGGCTCCAACTCTGAAGCATCCAAGAAGAAGAAAGCAATGGTAATGTAACCTCATCTTTTTCCTCTCGCTTCCTATTGTTACTACTGAACTCTCACAAGGTTGTAATGGGGGAAGAGAGGGGCCTCTCCACACCTGCTTTGGCTGGAGTCTGGTAGTGCAAATGAAACTCAGTTGTACTGATTTGGCTTGGGGTTTTGACAGTTTCGAGTTACATTGCAAATAAAGTGCTTCAGTTAGGTCAACCAATACTAGCTGTGATATATTTGCTTAGACATTTTTATGGTTATTTTAGCCAGATAAGTTGTTTGGGTAAAGCTTGTTTTATTCTGTCTAAAGGTATCCTGCTCAAAGCTTGATTAGGTCAACATTTATATCGTAATAAAGGGAAGTCTACTCAGTTTCACCATAGCTGGTTGAAGAAACCATTATTGGCACTAATTGGGTGCAGTTTAGAAAGAATGGGCTTTAGAAAAATGTGCAGTGGGTTTCACTGATGTGAAGTATCAGATGCACTGATGTAGATGTGTCAGATGCAGAAGTGCTTCATTTCCAAGCAAGCAAGTTTTAGCCAGTTGTCTCTATCCTCTTAAAGCTTCTACGGGAAGTATCTGTTCATGGCCTTGTTTTAGTGTTTGGCTGACATTTCTGAGCAGCTTATCTTGTTGTGGTGGTGCTCTTTTTGCTCTAATCCTCATGATTTTCTTGTTTTGTTTTTTTTTTTTGTTTTTTTCTTCCCCCCTTGCTTCTTTTAGCACACTCCTGGGTTTGGAATGATGAGTGGACCACCTGCTGATCCAACAGCCAATCCCAGAGGCAGAGGACGAGGGCGGGGTAGAGGCCGGGGGAGAGGGTTTAATAATGGCGGAGGATATAATCAAGGTACAAAACTTGACATTATTCGATATGTTACTCGTGGTTTGAACAGGATTTGGTTATCATTTCTGGGGTTTAAAGGGTTATGAATATGGATGAACAGCCTCTATATAACTTAGAAGTTGCTTTTCCAACTGAAGAAATGTTCAGCTTTCAGCGGTAATGCCCATGAGCTTGGTATTAGATCGGTATTAGACCATGTTTACATAATGGTCAATGTCCTGATTATGTAACTGTATAAAACGTGTTTCTTTCACAAGTTACATAAAATTGTGCAAGAGGTCACTTGAGTGAGATCATTTGAATGATGTGTTTTAAATGTGCCTTTTTCAGGTGGCTATGGAAGTTATGGATATGGGAACAATGCTAACTCTGGCTACAGTGAGTACTTCTCCGTTTCACCCTGGATTTATTGATCATCTTCTTTTTCCCTCCCCTTTGTTACCTTTAATTAATGTTTTTGAGAACCGCACGACCCACATTGCAGGCTTGGATTTGTCATTTTTGTCTTCTATATATTATGTTTATTGTTGTTAACTGGTTTTTTTTTTTTTTTTTTTTTTTTACATTTATGGTATTTAAGTGAATCATTCCAACAGTGTGTTTGTAACTGTTCTATAGTTTAGGTTACTGCATATTCAGATTGTCAAATGTGTCTGGACTGAAAGAGTGAATGTAAAGTGTGTATTCACTTTAAGGTTGAATGTTATTGCATTTCTCTGCTTTCTTAAGCCAATGACTGCAAATTCTTTTCTTAATTAAAAAAAATATATTCCTCCCTCTGTCACATCACAGTGGCAGTTTTTTAAACAAAAGAACTGGGGTGACAAGCAGCGAAATCTGAAATATGATGATGGATTAAAACCGTTGATGTTGCCATTTTTTATGCCAGCACAAGCAGCATCTATGCTTCTGTGCTCTGTCTCACGCCTCAGACTGCTCTGTCTACCATGTCGCTTTTATCATAACCAGAAGCCCCAAAAAGGGGGAGGGGAGTTGGGGGGAGAGGGGGTGTGAAGAAAACTTGGTCATTTCATGGCATGAACTTGGTTCTTATACACCCTAAAAATCTGTAACCAACGCTGGATTCCACTGGGACTGAGCTGCTGCTGCTCCCTGCAGACACACAGGAGAAAGGTTGCACTTGGATATTTCGATTTTGAGTCATCAGCCAGCAACTGGATGATATGGACAGGCTTTTCTCTTGGTTAAGATTATTGAAATCACTAATTTTGTAAAAGTGTCACAATAACTGTCACTTCCAAATGTGTATTTTTATTTCAGTGTTGTGATGTGTTATGAAGACGTTCAATGTGCCATGCTGTGAAATGATACTAAGGTGACCTGTTAACTGTGTTGTATGTTTTTACTAATCATTTTTAAATAAATAAATAAATAAAAAAATACACTTTTAAGCTATGCTTATATATTTAATAATTGAGATGTTGCAACATTTTTGGATCATTTAGTTGTACTGAAACAGAGTCTGAATTTCTGGAAAGAACTGTATCAGGTTTTTATGTTTACATTTTAATTAAACATACTTTTTTTTTTGTTATCTAACAATGAGCATTGCTAACCTCCATGGTTTTATTTTAGTTCACTTAATTGGTATTTATTCACAGGGCTATTGTGTCAATTATTATTGTTGGTCTGTTTAAAACAGAACAGAGTGATCATAAGATAACATCCGATTGTTTAATTTGATAAAAATCTTTGGGAAATTTTCTGGAACTACCTCCTACCTGCTCCTTTTTGAAAGTAAATGTGAAAGGTCACAAGGCAACCAGCATTGCTGAATATATGATTATCATCTGTATTGTGGTCCATTTCTTTAACTTAAAAGCCTATACTTTGGTCGGACTGAAACGTTTTGTTCCACGAGGAAGTTTAGCATTGTATTGGCATGTTTTAGAGGGTGGGTTTTTGTTTTTAACTTGAGTCTGTGTACATATTGTCATAAAAGGAGAATTGCAGATTACGTACAGCCAGTAGTACTAGAAGTAAGTATGTGAAGTAGCTGAATCACTCTAGCATGATGCCACTGTTTTAACTTCCACTGCTCATTCCTGTTCAGATTACTACAATAATGGTGGAGCTAATGGAGGATCTACAGGAATGGTCCCTGGAGCAGGTCCATCAGCCAGCGCCTCAGCAGGAGGTCCTCCAGGAACAGGTGGCTTTGCCTCGTATTACCAGAATGACGGAGGTTATTCCACCCCAGGTGCAGCAGGCAAGACCCCTGGAAAGAAGGTGCCAATGCACCAGGGAACTAAACCTCCAGGCACAGGAGCAGCTCCTGGAGCCTACCAGAATCCCTCAGGCCCAGGGCAAAGTTCCTATGGCCAGTATGGGCAGGGCTACGGCCAGGGCAAGAAGAACTTTGGCCAAACTCAAGGTGGAGCCACAGGTGGAGGTTACGGCAACTACAGCACAGCTTACCCATCCCAGGTGACAGGAGGTCCAGGGTCTCAGGACTACGGCTATGAGGGTATGTTCTTTTTGCTCGTTCATGTCAAATTGCTAATGGAGTCATATTACAGAGGTTGTCTGCATTTATTTCTTTATGGTAAAATGAGTGTTATTCACCAACAGCAATCTTTTCTTATGAAAGAAAAGGAAGGGAAAGAAAGTTGCTTTAGTCCCTCTTACATACACCCCTGCATGCATATCTACCTTCAGGATCCCTGAGCACATATTTGTGGCTAGTTCCATAATTATCCTATAAATATGCTAATAATTGAGATGATTTCATTTAAAAAAAAAAAAAAAAATTTAAATGTCACTTTCCTCAGAGCTAATTAGTATGTCTGTTTTCTTCAGGTTATAGCAACCCATCAAACTACAGTGCACAAGGAGCCAATCAGAATTATGGCCCCAACCCTGGACAATACCATAATCCCGGAGTGGGCTATGGCCGTGGCGATGGCAACATGAACTACCAGTACAGATAGACTGACCCTGATTCTCACATGCTCCTCGTCATCATCGCAGATTTTGCTTGTACATCTTTTCTGAAGTAGCAGCAACAAATTTGTACTTGCTCAACTGTTCTCACTGACACCTTAGTAGTTGTACAAGCTTAGGAAAAGAAGTACTTGTGTTTTTTTCAAGTTTCGTGGTGGTGTTCTATGTTCTGTTCAGTATGTGCTCGTTTTTTCCCCCTTTCTTTCTTTTCTTCATTCTCAGGCTACGTCCTGAGGAGAAAGAGCCACCACAGCCACATGCATGTTTGAGACCTCATTTTGATTTTGAATCAGCATTTCCGTTTTTCCATTACATTTCTCAGATCATTGAAAGCTAGCACACCCACTGTGGTGTGTGGTTTTTTTTTGTTTTTGTTTTTTTAAATAAAGTTTTATTTAAAAGTTTTCATTTTTAGCCCCCCTCCTTAAAATGTCTTTGAATATCAATGTTTATTTCCCTGTTATTGTAGGCATTTTATTATAATGTCCTTTTATTACAGTTGCTTTGGATAAAGTCATGAAAGATGTGAAGTGTAAATTCAGGTTGCAGTAGCTGTTAGTTTGTTTTGGGGAAATTCTATTTTTAGGAAGAATGTGTGTCACTGTATGATGTAAGTACTCTTCATTTTGGAAGGAAAGAAATTGTGATGTCACTGGACTGTCTGGCTTTTGTGTCTTTAATATAATACTCTTTAACTCTTTATCTGTCCCAACTATTATGGGTTTATTTTCTTTGTAGTGCTTTTGACTACAGTTAATAACTTCCTTATTGGGAAAGGTGAACATGACTATGGTATGGCAAAAACTTTAGAATTGTTAGCAAGAAACCAAGAGGAACAGAGATTCAAAAAGGGGAACCATGCATCAGCTAGTAGTAAGTAGAGGTGTGTGCAGATTTATTTATTTAAATCCTACTCCCCTCTGCTTCTGAAGGCCTTCTGTCCAGTCCTGCTCCTGCAGAAAGTTGGGCCAATACAGCCTGTTCCTGCAGCGCACACAAAAAAAAGCCCACAGATGGGTGTTATGGTAAGGTGTCCACATAGTGTATTTTCTACACTTTGCAGTTGTGCAGGTATGACGTAGCATACAATTTGAAGCCTTTCTTCAGCTTGCTAGAAGGGGCTTTGCAAATATTCTCATTTATTTGTTGAAGGTCATCGTCATTCAGCTTCAGGAGCTCTTGCAGACTCTGACTGTAAAATATCACCATTGTGAGTGTAGTGAGAGAACCAGAAACGCAGGAGCAGTACTTAACATGAGTTTAGTCTTTGTGCAGTGAGCCCATAGATTTCGTCCTGGGCGGCTTAGATGAGGACCCTGTAATATAAACCGTGTTTGTAACAAAGGTTTACAAAATTCATACACATTACAATAAAGTTGATATAGATTATGTCCTTGCTAGTGTAACAGTAAAAAGAGACTTTAAATTCACTTTGGATGGAGCATCATGGATCAGCAACAGTGGGAGTAAGTTAATGTTTAATATGCCTTAGGTTTTATATGGTTGATGTCTTGGCATCAGTGTTGTGCTAGAATCTGCTGTTAGATTTGATAGTTATATTTTATCATTTACTATTAATTGTATATTAGCAAAATACACCGATCAGCCATAACATTAAAACCACCTGCCTAATAATGTGTAGGTCCACCTTGTACCACCAAAACAGCTCTGACCCGTCAAGGCATGGACTCCACAAGACCTCTGAAGGTGTGCTGTGGTATCTGGCACCAAAGTGTTAGCAGCAGATCCTCTAAGTCCTGTAAGTTGTGAGTTGGGGCCTCCATGGATTGGGCTTGTTTGTCAAGCACATCCCACAGACACTTGATCAGATCGATCTGGGGAATTTGGAGGCCAAGTCAACACCCTGTACTCTTTGTCATGTTCCTCAAACCATTCTTGAACAATTTTTGTGGTATGGCAGTGCACATTATCTTGCTGAAAGAGGCCAATGCCATTAGGGAATACAGTTGCCATGAAGGGGTTCATTTGGTCTGCAACAATGATTAGGTAGGTGGTAAGTGTCAAAGTAACATCCACATGAATGCCAGGACCCAAGGTTTCCAAGCAGAACATTGCCCAGTGCATCACACTGCCTCCGTCGACTTGCCTTCTTCCCATAGTGCATTCTGGTGCCATCTCTTCCCCAGGAAAGCGACAGACACACACCTGGACGTCCAAATGATGTACAAGAAAACATGATTCATCAGACCAGGCCACCTTCTTCCATTGCTCCATGGTCCATTTCTAATGTTCATGTTTCCACTCCATGAGATAATCAACGTTATTCACTTCACCTGTCAGTGGTTTTAATGTTATGGCTGATCAGTGTATATACAGTCAGGTCCATAAGTGTTTGGACAGTGTCACAATTTTCATAATTTTGCCTCTGTACACCACCACAATGTATTTGAATTGAAGCAATCAAGATGTAATTGAAGTTTAGACTTTGAGCTTTAATTTAGTGGGTTTAACAAAAATAATACACTAACCATTTAGGAATTACAGCCATTGTTTACAGAGTCCCTCCATATTCACAGGCTCAAAGTAATTGGACAATTGACTGATAAGCAGTTTCATGGTCAGGTGTGGCCACTTTCCTCATTATTTCAAGACAAATTAAGGAGATAAAAGGTCTGCAGTTGATTCCAAGTGTTGAATTTGCATTTGGTAGCTTTTCATTGGAACTCTCAATATGCAGTCCAAAGATGCAAGTGAAGGAGGCCATCATTAGGCTGAAAAAAATCCAAAACAAAACAGAACTATCAGACAGATTTTAGGTGTGGCCAAATCAACAATTTGGTACATTCTTAAAAAGAATGAATGCACTGGTGAGCCCAGCAATACCAAAAGGCCTGGAAGACCACAGGCAACAAATAAAGTGGATGATAGCAGAATTCTTTCCTTGGTGAAGAAAAACCACTTCACAACATCTAGCCAAGTCAAGAACACTCTGGAGAAGGTAGGCATATCATTGTCAAAGTCTACAATCAAGAGACGCCTTCATGAATGTAAATACAGAGGGTTTACAACAAGGTGCAATCCACTGGTAACATTCAAGAACAGAAAAGCCAGATTAGACTTCCAAGTTCTGGAACAGGATTAACTTGTACCAGAATGATGGGAAGAGAAGAGTATGGAGAAGGAAAGGAATGGCTCATGTTCCAAAGCATGCCTCATCATCTGTCAAACATGGTGGAGGCAATGGTATGGCCTGGGCATGTATGGATGCCAATGGAACTGGGTCATTGGTGTTTACTGATGATGTGACTGCTGATAGAAGTAGCAGGATGAATTTTGAAGCATATAGAGCTATACTTTCTGCTCAGATTCAGTCAAATGCTGCAAAACTGATAGGACGGCGCTTCACATTACAGATGGATAATGACCCAAAACGTACAGCAAAAGCAACCCTAAGGCTTCTTAAGGCAAAGAAATTAAATGGATTAAATCAAATCCATTGTGGTGGTGTACAGAGGCAAAATTATGAAAACTGTGTCACTGTCCAAATATATGTGGACTTGACTGTATGTATGTATGTATATATATATATATA
>CM075015.1:12168483-12200835 GCA_037576675.1 Pangasius sanitwongsei | reverse complement strand
GAGAGGTCCTCTGTTATGTGCACACCCAGAAACTTGGTGCTGCTCACCCTCTCCACAGCAGCACTGTTGATGATCAGCTTTACTTATATATAATATACTTTACTATAATATAATTTACTATTTTCAAAAATTTTCTTTTGTAAATAAATGAAAGGACCTGCAGTGTCATATTTGTTAATTTCATTCAAAATGACAGCATAATTTCATATTACTCCAACCTAATAACTATCATAATACATCAATGGTCATGTTTATTGGCATAATGCCTTGAGCACTCTGTGAGAACACAGATAATCCTTTTATAGATTTTTAAAGCTCTTGCTTAGCATCTTTTGTTAAATATGGGTGCAGGAGTGAGGTATGGGCTGCATACCTGATACATATTTATTTAAGAGTATTCCAGCAATTGTCATTGGGACACAAGACATGGATAAAAAGACAAGCTGGCAAAGTGGAGAAGTGTATCTATAATAAAAACCCAGCTTAAAAAACTGCAGATTAGTAATGCCAATCAACGAAGACTTTGCAAATAAGGTAGAAATATACGTATTAAAGTAGGAGATCAAGCAACAGGTGGAAACAATCAGGAACAGACTCAATCAACAGACAGCATGAGTTAAGAAGGATAGGAAGCTGTGGACATATAAGGAAAGTGTAGGGCAAACATGGACTGACAGGGAAGCAGAGGAGAATCAGGGTAGAGAAGGAATCTGGGCGGACTGGGTAGACAGATGGGGAACCTGAGAGGCAAATTGGTAGGAAGGCTCAGAACTCTAACAGGACTTAGGTACAAAGTCTGAGGTACAGTGAGAGGAAATCAAAACAAAACAAGCATACCTGCCTCTGGGAGGTCCACAACTGGTCCACAACCAGTGAAGCAGGCCACTGGGTCAAAGAACTCAGAAATCAGTGCCTTCACAATGCTTGCCACAAAGCTCAGTGAACAGGCTGAGAGGTTGACAACATGCCCTCCAAAGGACCACTTCCTAGCACAGCATTCTCTTTCACACAGGACCCAGTGTTGGAGCATGAGAGATGGAGGCTTGTTTCCAGAAGCGGCAAATCAGGCAACAGGTTGAAACAACCAGAGAAGGAATCCTGATATAGCTTCAACTGTCACTGTGAGTTTCTTTCATACTGTGTATCACAATGTGAAGTTTTGATTGAGTTTGAGTGATTGAGTTTTCACAATTTTAGTATTTTGCTGTTGGTATTCTCTAATGTATTACCAACCAACTGAAGATCTTGCATTTCATTTCTAAAGATCTTGCGTTTCACACTGTGATGAAATGTACTGGTGAGTTGCCTAATAACTGTGGACAAAAGAAACATTTCAGATGTGTGTATCTTAAAGAAATGAAAAAATAGCGTTGACATTGCTGCAATGTTCCTCTTTGAGGTGTTTTGTCACTACCCAACTTCCTGCAACTATCTGCTTTGGCGCAATAGCAAGGCAGTGAGGCTCCTAACAATGGCTTGTGTAAAAAACATTTTGTGTAAAAGAAAAACAGGACATATTATTAGTACATACTAACATTGGCTCTGAGGTGAGCCTGTAGGATGGTTCATCTGCTGCAACTATGGGTTTGATTTGCCACATTTTCAAAATTGTAGTTAATGTAGATTGTAGATTGTAGTTTGGATATATGAAGCCCTAATACCCAAAACAAATCTGTAAACACAGAAACAATCGTAGTTTGGAATTTGAAATTGTCCATTTAAATTATTGGCAAGGGAAACATGTACATGTCTTGTGTTTTAACCTGCTCTTTATAATACAAAACAAAGCAGCTATATATAATACAGAGAGAAGCCACTGTCACCCTGCATGCCAAGGCAACATTGGAAGCACTGGGAGGAAACAAGAGGGCAAGGGGAGCCCATCTTCATCCAGGCAACTGAGGCAGAATCTGGATGGGGCAGGAGTTTGTGTGCCTCCAGATATCAGGAGTAGGACCTGTGTGGGAGCTGATTCTTGTAGACTTTAGAATGGGAGCAGGAGGCTGTGGGGTTTTAGAATGGGCACCCAGTGAAAAAGAGACATAAATGCTTACTAGAGTAACATAACGATGCATAACATCTTTAAAACAATCTTAATGTTTCAACAGGCCAAACAAATACAACATAAAATGAAAAGAGGACAGCTAATGAACCACACAGTCGTCACGGGTCTCAGGAACACCTGCAAATCACTATTATTAACAAGATAGAGTCAATACACATAGAATCGGGACAGCACTAACATCTCAGTCCACCAAGGTCCACCACTTCTGCTTGTATGGTTATGGGAGGTCAACTATATGCCTGACAAATTAGTCCAGACTTAAATGAAAAAGTGTCTGAATCTGAAACTATGGCAGGAAGGCTACTCTAAAGTTTAGGAACCATATAGTATCTTCCACTTACTTAAACTGTTGTGCTATTTCTAGTATTGATTGGAGATCTGAAATTAGGGACCATACTGTGGATGTGATTTGGACTATAACAGCAAGATTTTGTGCTCAGTATAGAACCTATCTTTCTTGCTACCTAAGAGCCCTGACTACTGACTACTGCATTTTTAAACAGAAGCTTAATGGACCTGGCTGGACATCCATCAGGAGAGTATAATGACATAAAGTAGAGGGTATAAATAAATGAACTTCCTTGCATCATATATGGACAGTGTTTTTATAATCTGGAAGAAGGATGTTCTAATAGCATTGCTAACATGAGCAGCATGTTCCTCACCCCATTTTTAAATGTTAACTTGGAAGTCAGTCGTGACATCAAAGATACGGTCCTGATTCGCCTTATAGAACAGCTTGACTATTCTGCTAGATAAATCTGACCATCCTCCACTTAGCCTTGATCTGAACTTGGCATCTGGTTTAAGATGGCACTCGCAGTGGAAATTTAATACAGGTTTATTAGTTGACAAGACTTTTTGTTACTACATTGCCACAAATATTAGCCTGCTCATTTAAAAACCAATAGATCTAATGCTACACCACTCTCCCTCTTAGGGGCAACTTTAAAAGCTATAATTAGAGGAGCAAGAATATCTTATAACCCTTATGCTGCAAAGCAGAGGAAACTGAAACAAACAGCACTCCTTAAATCAATCCCTTGATACAGATACTAAATATTCTAGTTTTCCCAGCCATGAGCTTTATACCAAATAGCTTCAGTTGCAAAAAATTTATCTCCTTTATATGCCCATGGCTGAACATCTTTTATACAGAGCCAAGGGTTTTTACTCTGAGTGCAGGGATGAGTCTGGCTGGTTTCTGGCTCATCGACTCGGACATCAAAATGCCTTATAAAAGCGTTATTACATAGATATCTAATTCATCTCACTCTCTTCTTTCAGGTCCCACCAAAATGAACAGTTTTTCACCTCTTTTTATTCCAAACTATACTGTATACTTTTAGATAATGACTCATGTCAAATAATTTTTAAGTTATAAATATAAATCTAAATATTACATGTAAATGTTAAAGAAAAAATGTAAATGCAGTGATTTTGGTTTGAGTTCAGGACACTTGTTTTTCATTAAATACATAAAACATTTAACATCTGCGCATTTACATATTATTTCCTGTATATTTAATATTTATGTTTTTTAACATTTATATTTAACAATTATATTTAACAGGGGCTCATCTCATTCAGTGACCTCTCTGCCAGGTTTTCCTTGCCTGCATCTTACTTATTTTGATATTTCCCAATACATATCGTTGTTCAAGCCCACTTTAATACTTTTCCTAATTTCCCCCAGTGCTCACACATGGACAGAATTATCATACATACAAAATGTCTTGTCTTCATCCTCTATAACTTAATACTATCATCTGAATTGCAGACCATGGACCTTAAGCTTAAGTATGCCTAGGAGGAGCTTGGACTAATCTTTTGTTTGCCCTAAACTCACACAATATTGTTCATCCTTTTTTGACATTATGTCAGATGTCCTTGGTATACCCCTCCAATCTTAGTCACTATCTGTGGGATATTTTCAGAATTAATTAAACTTAATTCAAGTCAGACATTTTAGCCTTTACTCCTTTATACCACATCATAAGCTACTATTACACTGGAAATCTCTCCATCTTCCCTCAACTCACATCTTGGTTAAAGGAATTGTTCTGTTATTTTTACATTTACAAAAAATTGAGTATACACTCAGAGGTTTTACAGCCCATTTTTATAAGAGATGGCAACCGTTGATATCTCTAATAGACTTTATGCCCTCTCTTGAACCTCAGGTTGAGCAGCAATAATTTAAGATATTATCCACCCCTGCTTTCCCCTCTCTCTCTGTTAAGGATGGGGTTGGTGGTTTAGGTGAGGACAAATGTTTCAACTATAAAATGAGGTATACTTTTCTTATCATAGATTCTTCATATACACCATTAAATAACAGATAAGACTGATCAGTGATGCATAATGGATGAGTCAGTCTTCGGATGCTTTTAGTTTTATCCCAACCACATGATCCTAAGCAGCTACACAGGAGCATTCTAAGCCACATGTGGTCTACCACACACAAGTGAAAATAACTGTCTGTTTCCTATTCTGTGCATTGTCTTCCTGAGATCTGGAGCAAAAAGGAAAGGGTCCGGAAATGGAGGTCAGGATCAGTGTTTCCAGATAAATTGTTGGGAAGGAACCTGGCTGTCTCTATATGCACACTCAGTTTTAGAAGTCAGAAGTTCAGAAGACTTTACTGTCTCTGTTAGAATGACATTAATGGAGATAGATAACAATAGTGGATTAACATAATGCTAGAATTTCAAAATGATACTGTTACACCATCAAAGTCAAAGTGAATAAAAGAATAGACAGAAATGAAAGACAAAAAAAACAGTGAGATGGATTAGAAAGATGCTAGATGAGCTGTATTCCACAAATAATATTCAATTCAATATTACAATTTAAAAAATACAGTAAAAAAAATTACAGTATTTCAGTATTTCTGCTTTTACTGTTAAAGACCTTTGTGTGATTTATAAACATTAAAAATAATGAACAATAAAGATGAGACAGTGTATTTAACAGAAAATCACACAACGGTCTTAATGGAATTAACGTACTATAGATTTTCCCATCACTATTATTTGCCACCAAACAATTAACAATAAGTACTGAGTGGCCATGTGATTAAAAACAAAAGGGTGGTCTCTCATTTTTCCACAGTACTGTATAACACAGGAAGAGTTCTTGCATAATAAGAAAATATAGAAAGGTGCCTTTCTGCCAGCTCTTTTCCCCACTATGATCAAGATGGTTGAAAATTTTGAAGCCTGTTCCTTCCCTAGCCTGCTAGCCCTGCATGCACTTCTAAATGCTTAATTGAGGTTTAACTTTAAAAGGAATTGATCTTATGGCCAATATAACAAATTTAGCTTTTCTTCTATTTTTTAGAAGGGGTCCCTCATAGCTCTAGTTTGAACCTGATCTAGGGTTCCTCGAACCTCCCAAAAACATGCTAGTAGGTGGATTTGGCTATGCTAAATTGCACCAAGGTGTGAATGAGTGTGTGTATGGTGCCTGTGATAGAGTGGTGTTCCATTCAGAGTATATTCGCACCTTGTACCCAATGTTATTATTTTTAGAAGGCACCTAGGTTGAATATATCAGGAAAGGTGTGACTTTAAATCCTGCCCTGGGACCGCTAAGCTGCCACTGTTGGGTCCTTGGGCAAGTTCCATAACTTTCATCTGCTCAGCTCAGTTGTAAGTCACATCTGCCAAATGAGTAAATATAAATGTAAAGAAAACAGACCTTAATATTTAAAGCAAAGCAAAGCTTTTACATGCAGGCCTGTTTGGTCGTATTCTATAGCATACATAGATATGAATAATAACCACTGTTAATGTCACAGAGATTCTAAAGGAATTCAGCACACACATACAGAGATAAGAGAATCTTCTTCAAGACTTCAAATAATGGCATTAGTTCAAATATTTGAAATCCTACTTGTTGCCTTCGCCCAGTGTAATGAAGCAGCAACTATGAATCAGAGCTGGAACAAAAACTACTTGCTGAAAAACTACTTGCTTTGATCACTGCATACTCTTCCAAAGGGACGTTATTCAGGACAAGGATACAAGACCAAATACAGATAGAAGTCAGTCAGGAGGAACACCCTAATACCCTGAGACCATTTAATCATTATATGCATCCCGTAAAGAGTGTCTAAGAGGTACCCCATGGAGTACTAGTACTTCGCTCATTCTCTTATTGTATGTTTAATGCAAAGACAGAGACAATTTAGACACCTAAACAGGTAAAAGCATTATTTTGTAAAAACATTGTGATCACAAAGCAAGTCTCATCTCAACAATAATGTAACGGAATAATATGGAAAGTTTTATTATTTTTTCAACATTTTTAAAGAGTTTTCTGTTTTTTTCCTGATGGGGGACACAAATCCACACTTTTTTATTGGCACATTAACAGCATCATGCAAACTGGAGCAGCCTTGCAGTTACAAACCATTACAAAACACACACTCTAACCAGACTATTATATTGGCACCTAAGAAGCAATGCTAGTCAACTATATACATAGTTATCATTTTACTAAAGTATTAATAAGTTATCCAGTAGATTTTTTTATAACCCAGCTGCTATGTAGTTGAAAGGAGAGCCTAAGGGCCCAAAATATTCCAGTAAGGTACATAAATAAATTAATGTACACTGTACAACATACAAAAGACAGCATGACACTCTGAGTTAAAATAATGCAATATTTACTAAAGTGAATTCAAATTTTCCAGTCCATGACTCACCTTCTCACTTCCAAATAACTGGTTTGAATTATGCTTGATTTCTACTTTGCATATTTAGTAAAAAAGTTTCAGATGACAGGGCTTAGAAGGAGAGAGGTTGTACTCTTATAAAAGCAGTAGTGCTACTCAGCAAAATATTGTGCAAAATACCACTAATCACAATCAGGGCCATAACAGGAGAGTGAGGGACGCAAAGAAGTACCAGTTGATTGTATCATAATGATCAGGAAAAATTAGGTCAAATCTGGTTGACTTTTCCAGGACATTAAGACTTGGCCATAGAAGGCTCTTTCAACAAAATAATGACCCCAAACATTCGTCCAAATCAACACAAAAATGGTTAAGGGAAAACAAAATATTTTTTGCGTTATCTCAGTCTCCAGATTTGAACCATATTAAAACCTGTGGTGTGTAGTGAAGAGGGCCACCACCTGTGCAAACCTAAGAAAATAAAGGTGCTTGAAATGGGAAAGGGTCCAAGACCTATCTACAAGTGTCTCCAACCCTAGACATTTTTGGAAGAGTCTAAGTGCTGTTATTCTCTCCAGGGAAGGCTTTACCAAATATTAATTGTCCAAATATTAACAAGGCAGTGCCTCCATATGTTTGAAACCAGTGTTTTGCATAAAGAATGCAATTACAGGTGTTATTCGATTTAGCCTATTTATGTGTGTGTGTGTGTGTGTGTGTGTATGTATGTGTCCTTGTAAATAACTCTACACATGGATTGCATTCTGCTTAACTTCTAAGACACTTTGGATAATACTATGTACCAAACATTGTCATGTGAGCTGCCGCTCTATAGCCTTCTGGATCACTATTCATTGTTTGTTGCTGCAGTTCATGTTACTGGAACAATAAACTGGAAAACTGGAAGTTCTGGCTATGTGACAAACCATTTAAATGTTTTTTCTTGCTGGCCTAACAGACACTCACTGCCCCACTTGAGCTGACCCGGCTTAAAGCTGTAGTACGTAACATTTTTGTTAAACATGAAATCATTTGCAGCAAGTAGCATTATTGTTGGGACTCATATGTTATCATAGATTGTATAACAAAACACATCTAACAAATATCTAACAAAAATACACACACTGAAAAGTAGCCATTGTTACAATTGTCATTATTAGAAGTCTTGTCCTTTGAATATACACTCACCATGCACTTTAATAGGAACACCTGTACACCTGCTCATTTATGCTGTTATCCAATCAGACAATCATGGGGCAGCAGTACAAACCAACAACAACAAAAAAACAATCTGTGTGCAGAAGGTCTGCAGGCTGAAACACCTTGCTGATGAGAGAGATCAGAGGAGAATGTCCAGACTGGTTTGAGCTGACAGGAAGTCTATAGTAACTCAAATAAGCACTCTTTATTACCATGGAGAGCAGAAAAGCAGCTAAATTATCTGCTGTGCCAAAGTGCCACCCCAACAATAACAAGAATTCAAGTTCACAGTTCAAGCATCACTTTCTCTGTTTCTTCATGCAAAGCACAACACAGGAGTGAGTAAGGGGAAAAGACACTGCTGCAAACACACATCTCCAAATCCCTTTTCTTACCTCCAGGTCCTGGTGTGTGAGAGGCAGATAAATCATACCATGCTGTAGGTCCTTGATAAACAGCTTATACTCACACTGCAGTCATGCCACCACTCAGTTTAAGTGTCTCTGTTGACAGTAGTGAGAAACAATGGGTGATCTTAATGAAATGACATCAACAGATGACACAAACAGTCATTCCAGATGGCCAACTTGCACAAGGCTGGAGCCAGTTCAGGACTGTTCCTGGTTTCTCATATCAACAGTGCTGCAGTGGAGTTTTATTTGGTTAAGAGAAATCATTATGGATATGAACTGCAATTTTTGGACTTCATTCCCTGCTTTGGGAGTTGAACAGACTTAATAGGAGCAACATTCCTTTTGTGGTTGACTGCATTTCATACAGCCTCATTAAAAACATCTAGACTAAACTGTATGATCGTGTTTGGACCTCTTTAGGTCTGTAGAAATCTTTTAGTAAATCACTTAATCGGTTACACCATGAAGAATTCCCATGAAGAAAATGCCTGTGTGTTCTCTGTGTATGTTTTCTTTCCTTATACAATATTTCTTTCCACAAAATAAAAAGCCTCACCTAGAGTGACACAACTACATTGAGAATTTCACCATTACGAATACGATTAGCAAGGGACTCAGGGGGAATATTCTCAGGCCTAACTACAGTCTTAATGGATTTCCCAGTCTTTTCTGGGAAATGGACCTTGGATTTTATCAAGGTCTAAAAGCATTCTTCTTCATCCTTCCTGATAATAGCACACTGTGTTGTCTAGGCCTAGAAAAAAAAAATATTTAGCTTCCTCTATGCACAATGTACCAAAAATAAACTTCCTTTTTCTTTAAATTATGTAAGAGATGGCCTGAGACAGTTCTAATTGATGAACCATCACTCATAGCTTGATGGTTCATAATCTAAATAAGATCATATTGATAAGAATGTTTGCTAAATGCCCATTACAAACACCTGGTGGCACAAGACACAGCTTTACAAGTAGGTAACACCTAAGTCTTAGCAGCAGGGATATGTGGGTAATTAGGTAAAACAGGCACATTTGACATGTAAGGTAGCAACTCAGAGAAAGTGCTGGGCACTGTTTAGAAACGTTACAAGCTCCTTGTCAAACAATTGAGATGAGAAACATGACATATTAAACTACTCTATAAGCACAGCAAAACTGATTCCAGCTGCAGAATATTACTCAGGGCCAAGTATAACTCTACTAATTATGTCACATCTGGGAAGTAGCTGGCTGAAAGCTAACTTAAGCTTAAACTATGGTTAGATGTGGAATAATGGCACCATTTGTTGACAGGTGATGTCATTATTTAAATTTACTAGAACCCAAACATGTAGTCTCAAGAATGTATATTTTTCACTTAGTACAGTAGGAGTCCGGTTATAATAAAAGTGGTATCAGCAAATCAGCTGAAATATTACTACAACAACTGGGAAATACATTTATAACCAGAATGTACAGAAGGTTTGCAGTAGAATCTCTGGTGGAGAATTGCTTTACCTATCAAAAAAATAAATAAATAAAAAATAAATAAATAAATATGACTGAATTATATATATATATATATATATATATATATATAATTATTTAAATGCCAAGGGGGAACTCAAACAGACACACATCTTATTTTTAAATATGCACATAAGCATAATAGTACAAATACAAAATAGTAAACATTTTATGTCCAGTGATGATTAATACATTTAATAAAATAGGCATTGACTGAAATCTAGTGTGAGCTGTTGGCAATAACACAATGCAGAAATTAATTTCTACTACTACAGATATTTATATGGCTAAAATTCTAATCCGTTTTAAGAGAATAAGGTAAAATGTAATAGTATTTGATGTTACCACACTCAAAGCAATTAAATTAGTCAGGCGCATACATACAATGTCACGATTTAGTAAAGTAAAGGATTTAGTGCATTAAAACACTTTTATACACTGCTGTGTTGTGCTGAGGATTCTTGTTTGAGATGTTCCAGAGACATTTTGAAGGCCCAATTATGTGACATAAGATTAAGATTCAACTTTTATTGTCATTGTGCAGAGTACGAGTACAGAGCCAATGAAATGCAGTTTTTCACATATCCCAGCTTGCTAGGAAGCTGGGGTCAGAGCGCAGGTTCAGCCATGATACAGTACCCCTGGAGCAGATGTGTGTAAGGGCCTTGCTCAAGTGCTGAACAGCTGGTAGAAACACAGCTGCAACTTTGACCTTTCTTGCGTTACACTTCCAATTAATATTTATATTAATTAATGTAGTTATGTACTGTGTTTTTTGTGTTTTAAATTTGGTAAAATCAGGAGATCAATTCCTACTTCAATGGAGCGAATACAAAATGTGATTTTCAAATGTATTCCAGTTATGCCTTCACACATTCATATAATCAACTGAAAACTCAGTGATATAATTTATTTCTGCATGTACCAGAAATCTAATGCACCTAAAAAGCAGTGAACATATGGAATATATACATCACAAACATATAGCATTAAGCACTTAGTGGTAGTGAGCTTTAAATAAAAAATACAGCTTGCAAACACCTGAGAATGGTTTAAAGAGATTAATTGCCTAATGAGGGCAACACGTTTTAAAATCTGTTTAATATTAGGCTTAGACTAAGCGATCAATGAGTTAATGAGTTACTATAGAAACAATAACCTATTAGAACAAGTGCGTTAAAATAAACCTGTCATTTGAATTACAGCTGAACCATATCTGCCAGAGCTGCTGTTATAGAAAATTAATCTACACGTCCAGATGAGAGAATTCAACAACGCTGTTATATAAAAATTAAATAAGATACAACACATGGCAATCTTACAATTATGAATCAAGACAAGGTATAAGATTGATTGACAGTTATCTATTTGGATGACTCTCCGTATGTCGTGAATTTATGGTTCTCTTTAAAGAAGCTGGAATAATTGCCTTCTGTGATTGAAGATTTGTGTCTTGCATGGAATAAGCCATTCCAGACAGAGAAGCCTCCACTTAGATGTCTTTATTACAGGAGAGTTTCTGTCCTGCTGAGTTTAGCTTCATCACACCTGGCTCTAATATTCAGATGGTACAGAAGATCCTGAATTTGGTTTGTTAGATTAGGGCTGGAGTGAAACTCTGCAGGGAAGCAGATCCTCAGGCACAGGGCTAAGGTGCCATGGGCTAATATTATACATTGATTTTTATGAAGGGTCCTGCTGAGTGCTGTTTAACTAGGAAATCAATGGGCTTTAGAAAACATGCATGGTAGGTCAGACTGTGTTTTCATTCAACAAAAAGTGAACTTAGTGAAATTAGTGCTACAGTAGGAGTACACTACAGGTTTCTACAGAATCTTAGAGGAAGGGAAAGGCCATACACATGAACAAATCCAGTCTGTGTGGTAATGAAACTACTTTCCTGTCCACGTCCGGATTTGGAGAACAGATACACCCTTTTTAACACTTCCTAGTGCAGATTGCAATTCTGCTCCAATAAATGAAGCACTTTCAGCAGAAGCCTAGACACTTAGCACTCCTATATTGCCTAGTCCTCTACTTTACTTTTATACCATAAACAATTAATAAATTAACACCTTTTAAAAAACTCTGTCAGGGGTTATTTATAGATACTTCAAATAAATGGCACTAAACTACTGAAGGCTAAGGCCAATTACTTTACTTATTATTAGTTCTATAAAATACACCACCTGGAGAAGATTTGGCAATCAAATAGCACTTACTTTCATCTAATTTCAGTTTGTTAATCTGCAAAATATTCCTAGACAGTTTTTGAATTTATTTCAACTTCTTTTTTCTTTTTTTTTGAAGATCGGCATTCCGGCATGACTAGTAATATGCTTAAAATTAATAGAGATGGGTTAGACAAAGAACCAGATTATGTGAACATTTGTACATGAGCATGTGTCTTTCTCTTCACTAGTGTGTGCTGACCAGATTAAATAGCAGTGCATTTGTTTTTTTCGCCACTGGCTGGCTCTTATACATACAAGCCTGTTATTCAGATATAGCTAATCATTTTCACAGGCACAAGCCTAACTCTATTAACTGTAGATAAATCTGTAAATATATTTGAAAGTTTACAGATTAAATGTACAACCATGTTTACATTTCCCATCACTATTTGACTATCTAATAAGGCTGGAGTTTTACAGAATGTTTTATTTGGGGCTGAATATCTTATAAAACCATAATGTTGTCCAGAGATACATATCTTTTTAAATGTTCATTGTACTCTGATAAACTTTCACGGTATGCTGTTTGAGCAGCGAACTTTAGCAGCAGAAAACACAAACAGGTGTGTTGTCTTTCAGACAGAAAATGTCCTTCAATTAAAGTGGGTTGGGTTCAAGTGTGAACAGAGAGCTATAGAGAAACCTGGGTCAGTCGGGGATTGTGAGTGCAAACTCAGTGTTATGCAACGGTGCTAGAAGCTGTTTTCATCTGGCTCGCAATCCCCCCTGAGAGTAGTCCGAAAGCCACACGCACAAGCTACGGCAGACATACCACACACTCTTTCAGGGTATCAAGGGGAAAAGAATGTAATTACTTAGAGTGCAACTATAATGAGTCATGATATAATTACTTCAAAGTGTCTCCGGTATTGAAAGCCAAGTCAGGAAACAATACATTACATTTTTAAAGGGCAGACGAAAGGCATTAGGAATGGGGTATTGTTCTGATTAAATACAATCTGGATTTGTGTGAACAAGTGCAGTTATACATGAAGTAATATGAAAAGTTACATTTTACATTTCACCACTACATTTCAGTCACATTTCACCACTGCACCAGTGTGTCTTACTTTGATTATAGCATATAAAGTGGTGCTATGATGTAATTTAGGCCTGAAAAATGTATTGCCTTCAAAAACAGCACAAAAGTTATTCAAAACTACTGAGCCACTACTGAGCAAACACAGAGCAAGTTCATACAGATATGTAGTATGTAGTACTCATGAAGAGTGATTGGTTCCATAACGTTTCACTAGGAAATAGACTGGGGTTTTGTGTGTATATACACTGTTTTCTTTAGTTGTTTTTTTTTTAAATATTATTTTTTAAATAAGTTTAAATATATTTTTAAAACCAGCTCTTGGTATTTATATATATTTTTTCAAGCATGTTGGAAAAACTCAGTGTCTGCAGATATTATCAGTGTTTTTGTTGTCTTTTTTTTTTTTTTTACCCCTGCATAAACACCAGCACTTTAAATAGCCACATTTTGTCTTCACTGAAGAAATGACTGAAAGTGAATTGGTTCCCAAGGCAATTGCATTTCTGACCCAAGAAAGAAAACCATTTACTGCACAGTAAAGAACAAATAAGGACATAGGAATGAACCTGTCTCAGTGACTTCACTGTTGAAAACTGTAATCTTGGCTTCTAAATTTGTTACCTTGCTTTCCACATTATTTCCATATATTGATTTTCACATCTAATGCCTAGAGAACACTTAATTCTCCAAATACAGCTCTACCCCATTACGTGCTTATACAGAGGAATCAGATGTGGAAAAAGAAAAGGAAAAATTTACTTTGATAAGTATGGATTCTGTATAAAAATCTTACTCAATTAAAAGTGGATAGTCAAAAATATACTCGAGTCAAAATTAATGTACATTATTTAAGAGTAAACATTAAACATTTTAATTGAAATTAGAAGTTTTTTAATACTTGTTTTTTTAAAAGGCAAATTTGCATAGCCTATTTGCATTATTCACACAACTCAAGTTGCATGAAAAGATACAAGGTTAAGAGTTATGTTCATACCTTTACTTGCAACTTTATTTATATGAAATTGAACAACAACAACAACAACAAAAAAGCTAATCAAATCACCACATCACCCTAACTTCCACTCAATCAGGTTCTTTTTTTTGTATTCAAAGATATAAATTTTAGATGGTACATCTCCTGTCCCTTCTTTTACTGAAAAACAGGCAACATAAATGGTGAACAGTTCTCAAATAGTTCCAAATGAACTGTAATTTCACAACAAGTGCAAACTTTTAACTTTTATACAAATATAAGCTTTTACTTTGTACTTTTCTCCACATGGAGTGAAATGTCGATGTAAAAATAACATATTAATGAATAATATATCCAAAGTCTATGGTCAACATTATGGAAGTTGTACTGTAATCACCCCTGATGTTAGTGAGCTACTGAAGAAAGCTTTTGCTTTGCCTATGAGCAAGATACACCATGAGTAAAAATATATAAAAAGATAAAGAGTTAAAAAAGGTGATACATATAGTATCTCTCTCTCTCACACACACACATACACACACACCCCACCAGGCATAGCTTATAATGCAAACATATTACCTCCATTAAGAAATTTTAAGCTTATTTGATTTGTATAAATGATCTATTAGAGGATGTTTAGATTAAACCAATGCTCCAGGTTCATTACTACTATTGATATTTATTTATTTGTTTGTTTGTTTGTTTGTTTATTTATGAATGCTGGAGAATGAACACCACACGCTGTTCAGCAAATGCCAAACTATTCCTCTGCTGTACAATCAAATATACAGGGCAAACTCAGACCAGATGGGTTCACCACAATGATACCCAGTGCTAATCCATTAAACGCATCCTTGTTTAGAGTGGTGTAAGTCCTTTCCCCCCCATTACTGCCTGAAATATTTATTCCCTGAAGCACTTCATGCTGACAAAACAAGGTGGAGAAGCATAATGTTCAGCATTAATGGTGGAACAATTTCAGGGTAGCATGAAATATTATACACTGATGTTTATTTATCTGTTGGATGTCGGAACTATGGCATGGTGAAGCACGTAAGTGTCTGACATCAGCTCTGCTTTTGAAGTGTATCAAGGGAATAGAGAGAACGAGAGATCGATAGAGAGAGAGAGAGAGAGAGAGAGAGATTATTTTCCAGTGTACTATGTTCATTGACAATCCTACAACGTGATCCACTTGGTCAAAGACACTGTAGACCACATGTTATGTATAAGCAGTGGAAAGAGTACAAAACTTCACTGTGATTAGAGTAAACATACTGCAGCTGTAGTAACAATTCACTTGGGTAAAAGTAAAAGTAAAGTCAAGACAATGACTCAAGTCAGAGTAAATAAGTCATCTGGTGAGTAATTACTTTACACATTACTTTTTTCATGTCTACAGTTGACAAAAGCAATCCGAAAATGTTTCATATCTAAGGAATGCATTTTTGAACAATTACATATGTTAACTAACCAAGTGACTATACTCAAGTGAACACCACCTCGAATTATCAACAGTTTATAAAGAAATGTAACATTAGCTGGCTAGCTAACTTAGCCAAATGCTTCTGTTAGCTCATGCTAACAGTACATACAGTACATGTTTCTACCTACATAATTACGTTAGCATATACACATTATCTTACAGGCTGTAGCAGCACCTAGATATATTTAACATAACAAGCAATCACTACTGTGGTCCAATGACTATCTTTAGTTTAACACAGAGCTTTCAAACTGCAAAACTTCTGGCTAGTTAGTCTAGCTCACTCAGCTAGCTAATGGCTTGCCAGTATATGTTTTTTGCAGGTTGGGTGACTTGTGAAATGCCGATATCTCCACAGGTTTTCACTCAATGTCTCAGAAATTGCCGCTTCTGACTAAGCATTTGGCAGCTAAAGTGTAGACTTTTCTGCTTTATTTTGACTGGGCCTCAAAATTGAATTTATTTAAAATTCGCACATATTATCTTTTAGTTGGCTAACAGTATTCTCTCTTTAAATGCATTTTTTTATTCTGTATTGTGAGTATTTGTATATGGATCAGTATCTTCATTTGCTCTTCATTTGCTCTGTTTTATTGAATGTTTATCGACTGATAAAAAATATTGTCAGGCTGTGGGGACCGTTTCTGGTAAATTGGAGGTAAAGTTGTTTATTAGGAAACTGTCAGACAATCCATAAAACGATAGACAAGTTCAGGGTCAAAAACAGGCAGGAAAAAAACAAGAACCCAAAATGTGATCAAAAACCAGAATATCTAGACACAGGAAATAAGGCTTTTTAAGTCAGGCAAGAATACACTGAGTGTTACTTGGCAACTAACTGAATATCCAAGGTCTGTGGTAGTGAATGATGGGAACAAGGTGAGTGCAATCAGTAATGAGGTGAGTGGGAACATGACAGTAACCTTGTGTGCTGGGTGTTGTAATCCGGAGAGGTCCATGTTTGTAGGCTGCAAGGTGTTCTGGGAATCAGAAGCAAACAGTACTAAAAGTTTTCAGAGTTACAGGATATTGGTGTAGGACTAAGTATAAAATGTATATATTATCTTAGTCTGCTGCTCTCCTATGACCAAGAACAGAAGTATGTGCAGTCAAAGGTTTAAGGTGTGTTTTAACTTTGACTTAAATATCTGACTGCAATTTATAATAATTGTTAATTGTTAATTGTTAAGTATTTGATTCCAATAATTACCTATCTTTACAAAACTTTAGGTAAGGTATTAAAAGGATAAAATCTCAGTGTTCAAGTTACTTTTAATCTAAAACAGCTTCATACTAAGCTTTCACTAGAAGTTGAGTGCCTACACCAGAGGTTTTTATATAGCCTAGGAATTAAACAACTATTTGATTAGCTCAGAGGTTTCTATCAGTGTGCAATTTCTATCAGTGTCCTATTTACTTATCAGAGGTTTTCATTTAAACTTGCAAGTATTAGCTTTATATATTAGCTTGTCACTACTAATGCACCATACTTTTCCCAAAAGAAATACTGAGTAGTTTAGAGGTAGTTTAATAACAAAGGTTATTATACAATAGAGTGCATCATACAAGAATAACATGTAATAAGTAAAAATGGAAGCTTACAACAGAATGAATGGACAGACCTGTGTGGCTAGCATAGGATGCGGATGGAATTGCATCTGAGAGAGATAAGATGAGACCAGATGGACGATCTCTTCCTCCCAGGATCTTCCTCTTATACCCTACTTGTGCCCCCTCCACTTCTTTGAAGTGTATAATGACCAGAGTACCAAATGGAAGAGACATAATGTATTTTATGGCATGGACCATGGGATGGGCCTCCAAGGTGGTTGTGAAGCAATGGTAAAATGTTGCAAAATATTAAGCCATATACTGTAAATGTTATTTCGTAAATTTGTACGGTACTTGATGTCACCACATTGCTCACCATGGAATATGGATTAAATTGATACCAAACATGCCCTGAAGAATATTTTGGTTAAACACAATGTAAGTAAACAGATTTATTCCATGAGGTCTCTCTGACCCACATTCCTGATCATTTTAATCTTACCAGTCCAGAGTCAAGTTACTGCAGCAATTTATGAATCTACTACATTGGTATGAGCATGTTGTACTGTTAGCAGGAGTACACATATAGATAGACAGAGATTTGCATGGTATGTCATTGACATATGTACATTGAAATGCTTCTGGTGGGACACAAAATATACAAAACACATACATAACACACAAGAACAACAACTATCAAAGTATTTGAACAAAATTTGAAACAAATTACAGTAGAATAAAATCAGTATAATAAGAGTGCAATATACAAAAAAACAATTGCTAAAGAAGGGTGTAAAGTGATTAAGTGACAGTGGAAATAGGGGAATGAACTAGACTAAAGGCTATTTAGGAATCTGATAGCCTGCAGACAAAAACTGTTCTTTATCCTTTTTATCCATGACTGGATGCTCTCATAATGTCAACCAGATGACTGGAGAACAGATTGTTTACTTGGTAACTGAGGGCTGAGTTTGTGAGATTTCCTCAGGCACAGTCACTGGTAGATATCTTGTAAAGCTGGGAGTCTGTGATGAGTTCTGCTGTTCTCACTACTCTCTGGAGAGCCTTGTGGTTGTGGTCCGGAGAAACTGCCATATCACAGAGTGATGCAACGAGTCAGGATGCTCTCAGCAGTATAACACAGCAGTAAAAATTAATGAGGATATTAGGGGCCAGTCCAGGTCTCCTGAGCTTCCCCTAGAAACTAAATCTCTGACCTAATGATTGTCTCAGTATGGAGGGACCGGGCGAGAAGATTGGTGATGCTGTAATCAGTGGTGTTACATTTTACAAGATGGCACTCGCGGTCGCAGAGGTCTTTGTTCACTCCCCAGGTGATCGTCACTTTCTTATATATATTTTTTTTAGCTATTATTTTTATTCTTACTATACAGAATTCTTGTGCACTGATAACATATGAGAGAATAACACTAATAGAGATGAAGCAGAAGAAGCCATTATTTGTCACATATACATTACAGTACAGTACAAGTCTTTTCTTTGACTATCCCAGCTTGTTACAAAGCAGGGGTCAGAGCGCAGGGTCAGCCATGATACGTCAGCTCTAGAGCAGAGAGGGTTAAGGCCTTGCTCAAGGGCCCAACAGTGGCAGTATGGCAGTGTTGGGGCTTGAATCCCTGACCTTCTGATCAGTAACCCAGAGCCTTTAACCTTTTTTGTTCCAGTCTGTACTACATCTCAACATTCCTTACTACATCTTGTATTTTATTGACTAATTTTTAATTCTTTATATCTTTATATTTTTAGACATTGTTTTAAATTGACTTTATCATTCTTTAACTTTTTTTTCTTTACTATTTTCTACACAGCACTTGTAAGAATCTCATTGCACAAGTAACTTGTGCCCATGGCAGTAAAGTTCTTGAATCTTGAATCTAAATACAAAAGTCACATGCACAGGCAAAGAAAATCTATAAAGCAAAGATGCCTTAAAAATACAATGTTTCTACATTTAAAAAAAAAGTAATAAGCTAAGTCAATATTTGGTTTGAAAACCCTTTGCTTAAAAAATTAGTAGTTTCAGGAACAATTTGTGCAGTCTTAGAAAGAAATTGGCTGGAAATTATTCTGCCACAGCCCTGACACACCCCTGTTAAAATTGCAGGTTTCTGTGATGTAAAAAATGAAGCCAAGACAATCAGATGATTTTCTGAAAATCAGATACTTTTCCCTTTTTAATCTGATATAGCAACCAACACAAATCAAGTGAAAAAAATAGAAATGATTTAGGAAAAATAAGAAAAAGGAAAAAAAACTTGGCAATAACCTGGTTGAATAAGTGTGCACTCGCTCAAAATTACCATACACCTGTCATCAGTAAAGTGATTCTGATAACCCTTAATAAAGAGCAGCTGTTTCTGTAGGATTTTCTTGACATCTTCTTGGTTTCATACGACTGTTGAAGTCATGGTCCACAAAGAGCTTATACAAAGCATGTACAGGATTTCACTGTCAAAAGGTATCAATTGGGAGAAGAGTCCAAAAGAATTTTCAAAACATTAGATACACCGTGAAAACACCATGAAAGCCCTCATCAACAATTGGAGAAAACGGGGCACCACAGTGACATTAATAAGGACAGGAAGTTTCTCTAAAATTGAGGAAAGAACAAGAAGAAAACTTATCAGGGAGGCTGCCAAGGGAACTACTCCAGCATTAAAGGAGCTTCAGGAATATCTGGCAAGTACTGGTCACTCCCCGCATGTTACAACAATCACTTGTATTCTTCACATGCCTGGGCTATGGGATAGGGTGGCTAGGCGGAAGCCCTTTCTCATGAAAACATCCAAGCCTGCCTGAATTTTGCCAGAGCATGTGGCAAAATGTGTTATGGTCTGATGAGACCAAGGTAGAACCTTTTGGAGATAATTCTAAAAGATACTGTATGTTTGGCACAAAAAAGACAGCTTACCTCCCAAAGAACACCATACCCATAGTGAAGCATGGTGTTGGCAGGATCCTGCTATGGGGCGCTTCTCTTCAGCTGGCACTGAGGCTCTAGTCAAGATAGAGGGAATCATGGATAGCTCCAAATACAATCCAAATATAATCTATTTTGGCCCAAAACCTGCAGGTCCCTATTAGGCAGATGAAGATGAAGAAATTTCTCCTTCCAGCATGATAATGACCCAAAGTATAAATCCAAGTCAACAAAGGAATCGCTTCAGTGGAATGGATCAGGATGATTAGGAATGGGTTCATGTTTTGGAGTGGCAAAGTCATTCCTATTGAAAGTACACCCTCCTGAGTGTTTAAAAACCAAAAGATGAATGTTATACAGTGCCAAATTCAAAGTCCAGATCTGAATCCTATTGAGAATCTGTGGAACTGTTTGAAAATTGCAGTCAACAAACAACATCCAACCAATCTGAAGAACCTGGAGCAAATCTGCCAGGAAAAATCGGTGAAAATCACTCCCAGACAGTGTGTAAAACTGGTCGGAACTTTCCCCAACAGACTTAGAGCTGTTGTTGCAGCAAAAGGTGGTTTTACCTGACAGTCTGACGGGGCTGAATACTTATGCAAGTAGCATTTTTCAGGTTTTATGAAAAATGAAATAATGAATTTTGACTTGTCATTTGTAGTCCAGTTGAATCTGATTACTTTTAAGGGGGTCGAACACTTTTGCAGGGAGTTTTATCTTTATTTATGCATATGAATACATAAATTTTTGTTCATATTCATGAGAACAAAGTCAAAATACATTATGTGTGTACATTTGTAGTGGATATATACACTGAAAGTATACAGTATTAAATAATAAAAACAAAAGTGTTCAAATACTTATTTCCCCTCACTGTAAGTGTTTTTTTGGTTTCATGTGTGAGAGCAGTGTGCAATTGCATCGCCTGTAGGTCTGGTGGAGTGGAGACGAAATGGAGAAGGTTTATAGTGGCAGAAGGATTTGATCACATCTAGTGCAGACAGGATCAGTGTGAAGCAGTTCTGGTCCACAGATAATTTTATGCTCAAAACAAAGCATAATATGTGTTAAGCTCATCTGCTAGTCCGCTGGATATATCTACGTCATTGTTTTTCCTCCCTTTGTAGTCCGTTATTGAGCGCAGGCCACTCTGTGTCTTTGAGGTCTGACGAGCAGCAGTTGTACTCCACCTTGTGCATGTACTCTGAATCCACCATGCTCAGTATGAGGTATGTGTACAGAGCAAGGTATATACACTTACCAGCCACTTTATTAGGAACAACATACCAATACTTGAACAACCTCAATTCTTCGTGGCATTGATTCCACAAGGTGTTGGAAACATTCCTTTGAGATTCTGGTCCATGTTGACATGTTGTGCATTCTGACATGCTTTTCTGTTCACCACGGTTATAATGAGTGGACAGAGACTGTTGTGCGTGCAAAACCCAGGAGATTAGTATTTTCTGAAATACTCAAACATGCCTTTCTGGGACCAACAACCTTGCCACAGTCAAAGTCACTGAGATAACTTAAAATTGAGATAACTTAATTGAAGCTCTTGACCTGTATCAACATGATTTTATGCATTGCTCTGCTGCCACATGATTATATGATTAAATGAGCAGGTATACAGGTGTTCCTATTAAAGTGGCTATTGAATGTATTGTAATGCAATTCATAATGCAAGCATAGACCCCAGAAGATCTAAAAGGAAGTCCCTGTGTTGACATGAGGCTACTCTGGGATATCAGCATCCAGCCACTTCAACATTAATAATCCATCACTTCACAGTAAAGGCTTCAGAACAGTGCCAAAATTCCATACCTTTAACTTTAACTGTCCATGAATGCCCAGATCTGCACCTTTACCTAGAAGCTAGTATATAGTGCATTAAGGCCCGAGAATAAAGACTATGTTTGAATATCGTGATTCTTATTTTGATACTTCTAGATCTTCTTCCGGTTTTACTGTCAGGAGATCTATAATTCATTCAGAGCTGCATTTGCACACACCTAGTTGCACACACTGAGTTTGGTGACTATATTTTGAGGTTATGATTGTGTTAAATGCAGAGAAATATAGTCAAAAAACTGTAGCCTGATACATGTCACTTTTCCAGATGTTCAAGAGCCATATGCAGAGCCACTGGAATTGACTTCATCCACTAATATGATTGTCTGGTATGCAAACTGTACTGGGTCCAAAAGGCCAGAAATGATACTGCTGATTGATGTATGAGGTAAGTTCTACAAGATAATAATCATTCAGACATAATACTCTGGTTTTCTTTAATGTACAATATTTGCCATCTGGTGAAATATTTTTAACATCATATCATCAAAAACCTGCACTGTGCAAAATCAATTATTAAAACTTAGTACATAGTATAATTTTGTATAAACGGGGCCTGGATATCTTTTTCACTTTTTAACTTGACTTTATAACATCCAGATATCAAAAAGTGACTTTACATTTGGCTTAAGTCTGGCATGATAAACTAAGTATGCATATTTTTATACATAAACATTTCACATGGTGCTGCGCTGTGAGCTGTAGAATATACATAGGATTTCACAGGACCACACTTTAAAAATAATGCAGAAGGAAAGGTTTCAGAGAGACACTGTGCATGTGACAAGCAAAAGAGAGCTGCTGTGTGTCTACTGCATCAGACAAGCAAGTTAATGAGCAAACTTACAAAGCACCCTTGACTTTTCCTTCCTTTACAAACAGAGGTCACCAGGGAAATGAGTGCTCCCTGACATCTTTTTAAACTGCTGGGCCTATTTATTTGTGATTGTGTTAATTCTTTATTTATTTTGGGGTTTATCTTGTGCAATAACAAATCTAGGAAAAAACAGACTTAAGCAAGCTTAAGCAACATGTCACTAAAAAGGAGAAGATATAAACTCCAAAGAAACTGGTCCTATTTCTTCTGTTCCTTTGATGGAGGTCTTCGAGGAGCCATTGATCACAATCTGAACGAAGTTTCATGTGTGTATTTGTACAAATGTCTGTACAAATGTCTGTATGTTTTATTTATTTCTAGGGATCATTTATATTGTGTTGACAACCGTTTTGAAAGTTCAAAGGTTGAAATGATGTAACGGACACAAGTATGTGGGAATTGTCATCAATTTATGAAAAAAAAACAACACCTTGCAGCACCAATCCTGTGATAAAGAAAAAAAATCTGGTCCTGATACTTACAATAGAAGAGTAGGATATAAAGAAAAGAGTTCATATTCTTATGAGACAAACACACACTGGATGGAGTTGGCCCGGTTGCCCCTGTCTTTACTCAATGGATTCATTTTGTTTACTTCTCCTTGGGAACAACTTTTGACACAATATGAACTTGTATAGCTGCAACTATATTTACTATGTTTAACCTTTACAAGCATTGTTGTATACACACACACACACACACTAAACAAAAAGTTAGGGAAAAGAGTGTTCTCTTACGCAAGAGTTCAGCAATCATGACTTGTATGCTTTGTGACATCCACTTTAATGTAAAATCTGCAGTGTAGACAGCTCCATTTTGTCAATGTTAACTATGCTGTTTGTTTTCTGTAGCTACATAAAGTGGATTCATTTTTTTAATTGCTAACTAGCAGCTTCATTCATTCAGTCAGTCAGTCATCTATCTTCAGTAACTGTTTTATCCTGGCCAGGTTCTTGGTGGTTCCAGAGCCTATATACCTTGTATACACCTTGGATGTAATGGCAATCCATTGCAAGGCACCATGCACACACAAATTTACACACACACACACACACACACACACACACACACACACATATATATATATATATATATATATATATATATAAATATGTGTGTGTGTGTGTATAATATATATATACAGGGGCAATTTACTATAGCCAATCCAATTACTGTCTGCACGTTACCTGCTACACCACCAGTCCACAGAGTTTGGACAACAGCTCTCTTTCTGCAGCAAACTGTAAATACTGTATGTTTCTCATTATTTTGACACAAAGTGCAACACCTAGAGCTTTGGGTGGATCAGCAGTCTCCAACACCAGGAGTCCAGGAAAGATGCAAAGGGGGCTAGCTCCATGGCTCTGGTCTAAACCTACACAAAACAGAGTAAGGTGTTGGTCATGGGAGAGGTGGTAAGGGTGGAGGAAGAGCGATATAAGGCTGCATCTCTAGTGTGCCATGGACAAATTGGGAGAACATCATTAATAGGCCAATTGGTTGGTCTGGCTTATGGAGAATCTCACAACACTGGTTCAGTTTCCAGATTAGATCCATTTACAATATCCAACCTAGTCCCTGTAACCTCCACCAGTGGACAACACATCCTTGCAGGCTGTGAGACCGTGCTCTCTCAGCGGCGATACAGGTGGTGACACAGCCAGGTCCTGAGGAGGTTGGCAGAAGTGTTGGAGACCAGCAGACAGGAGGTGAACAGATGGGCTTTACCAGCATCAGTAAGCTAAATTTGTCAGGGAAGGAGGAAGAGGAGGAAGAGCTGAATGAACCAAACCAATAAAACCGATGTGAATCCTTGCCCTTGGAAAAGAGTTAAATATGAAGGTCGATTTTGCCAGTTCCAGCAAGATATCACCCCAGTATCATTCTGACCTGACACAGTGGTTTGGTCTACTTCAGCCAAACAGCGCTCCTCATTGAGCTGACTGTTCCATGGCAGGAGGAAGTTGAAGCTACGTATGAATCAAAGAACACTAAGCTAGGTTCATTTACCAATACCCAAGGGTGTAAGATTACATATTGGAACATATACAAAACCTAATCCTATCCTGTGAATGGTAAAGCATTATTCTTTTGTTACATACAGTCATGGGAGAGAGTACAAAAAGAAAGTACACCTTTCTTCAATTCTAGGTTTTTATTGATCAGGGCCTAAATAACATTTTTGTGGTCCTTACCAACTTCTATAAAAGAACAAATAACCTCAGGTGACAACAACAACAAAAAAACACAACCAATTCCCTTCCCTGTTATAGCTGAAAAGAGGACACCAAACCCATATTAATGCCTATGGTTTTGGAAAGGGGCATTCAACAAGCACATATAGGTGTAGTAGTAGTAGTAATAGTAGTAGTAGTAGTAGTAGTCAGACCTGACCCAGCTCCTCCTACCTGGGTGAGCCAAAAGTCCAGTGGTTGGAGACAACCCAGGGTTTCAAGCTAGATAAGTGTGTAAAATGAGCTGTTTCCTGTTGTACAGCTTTGTGTGGGCGAGGACTTTCTCTATGTTTTTGCTACGTATCCTGTTGTACCTCAGAGGAGCCAAATCCCAAATTATCATCTCGTGTCACTTCACCAGCACTTCTCAGCTAGCCCTCCTCTTATCCCAATATCAGAAGATCCAAATTTGGGTTGTTTAGCCTTAAATAATCTAGGTTGTAAGTTAAGCAAAGGAATTATAACACATAAATTAAGAAAAGAAATTTAGCAATGGCCAACAAAGACAAACAATAGTTTCACAATAGCTAATTCTTTAGAGATGTGATACTTAAATGGTATACCAGAAAGATAAATCAGCAGACATTCTTGCAGAAAATGAAGAGGGAAGAAAAAGCTCTCAGGCCTGAACTTTAACAGTTTCTTGTGACACATTCAATCTAACCATAAATAAGTCATATGTTACTCACATGGTGACTCATAAAACACGCAGTGCAGCTCCCTGTAAATTTTGTGTGGCAAAATCACAAAATGAAGAACACATTGTACTATATATTGTGTCAAAATCTGGTAAACTGTGAAATAAAATGATGTGGCAGAAAAAGTGAGTGTGTAACCTGAACCTTGTAACATGAGCAGAAGAATTAATGGATTGTTTATTTCTTTTGTTTGTACATTTCTATGTTTTAACAATTTAATAAATTGTTTTAATAAATGATTTAATACACAGGACCTTAAGCAATGAGCTACAACTGCCTAGCTATACGACAGTTAATATTACAGTTGCTAGCTAATATTATGTAGATTTTTTTTAGGTTGTTAACAAAATTATAGCAGCATACAATACATGTAAGGCACAATAAATTCATTTATATATAATGCTTTTCTAAAAATAAAATTTCCTCAGACAAGACAACTGGAGTGAGTTCACAAAATACACTATTTGGCCAAAAGTATGTGGACACATGACCATCATATCCATATGTGCTTGTTAAATATCCCATTCCAAAGTTAGCCTTCTCTTTGGTGGTATAATAATATCCGCTCTTCTGCGAAGAGTTTCTACTAGATTTTGGAGTGTAGCTGTGGGGATTTATTCAGCCACAAGAGCATTAGTGACACACAGACTGGATTCTAGTTCATCCCGAAGGTGTTCAGTGGGGTTTAGGTCAGGGCTCAGTGCAGGTCACTCGAGTTCTTCTACTCCAACGTTGGCAAACCAAATCTTCATCGACCTCACTTTGTGCACTGGGGCATTGTCATGGTGAAACAGGCTAGGGAAATCTTAAAGCTAGAATATACAAAGACATTGTAGAGAATTGTGTGCTTTCAAATTATGTCATAGTGTACTTATTGTTCTTGGAGGCAAACCTACAAAAGAACAGAGAGTGTTTCTGATGTGGTAAAAGGTTTCTTTTTTGTTTGATATTCTTATCTTGGAGATCCAGCACTGACATCCTCTGGATGAATCACCTGCAGGAGTTGGATTGGGCTTAAGAAATGGAATGATGTTTTATGGTAGATCAGATAAGAAAGTGACTGTAGTTTCTGAGAATCTCCTCCCTTAAAGTCTCTCCATGTACCCATTAAATATAATACAGCCTTGCAAACTTCTTCAAATAAAAATAGCACTCTTGCCATTTGTTCTGAAAGGTCTGACATGCCCTTCTGGAGCACTTTCTCTCCTTAAGCATGGCAGACATAAAAGGTTTTGTTTTATTAAAAGGGAATCAGAGTTTTAATAGTTCATTATTCTGATTAAAAAGATTCAGCTTATGTGAAAACTATGGTGAAAGCAAAGTCAGTCATTAAGGGTTTATGAAGCCGACATGTGGAAAGTATTTCACAGCACTAAAAGAAGGTGGTGTGGTAAACAGAACTTATTTACAAATCCTGATGGGCACTAAATATTCCATCAACTGAGGCATTTGTGTATGGCTTATGGATATGCACAGACCAGCATATCCTCCACTTATATGGTGGTAATTTTTTTGTCATAACTGAATGACCACTTTAATTTGTCTTAAATTATGGCTTTGTGTTCTTTATTTTTCATATTCTTTAATTAATCTCAATAATATAAAACAACTGATTTTCACAAAATTTTCTCGATGGTATTCTTAGTCCCTGACCTAGTGAACTAGCACGAGGATATGATAGAGACTACAAAGCACTTCTGTAATGCTACATTCACTTGCCTCATAAGTGGTAATTCACAGGTCGGAATGACATCATTATTTTTTCTTACCTTGACGAAGTAGAAAAAAAAAACATGGATGCCTCCATGTTCATCTTTTGTTAGCAACAATCTAGCCAGCTAACTGTGATGGGTGATGTATATTTTCTTTCACAAACAGTGAACTGTATAGTCAATGTTTTAGATTTAACAAGCAATTATGTTTCCATGCTGATTGATCTAAAGCAAATACGTATATATAAAGTTTTAGTCTGATGCTGTGTGCAGACATGTTGATTTGAAGTCACTCCAAATAGGGCGAAGGAACTCATAGTTGAGAAGACTACCCCAAGTTGAAGAGGAGGAATTTCAAGTTGAGGGGGTGTTTTCTTTGACTTTTACTGGTTGGGAGGTTGGGAATTACAAGTTGTGACCTCAAGTCAAAGTCGCTCTGGATAAGTCTGCTAAACATAATATGTAATTTAAACTTGACAGTATAATCCATATATAAGATGTCAAGTTGAGGTTTACATTAGTTAGTCTTCTTATGCGTAAATTTACACACACTCAGGAGCAGGAGTAGGATATGAATGTTTTTCTGATATTACATGATTTTCATGAATACCAAACTTCTTGTGTACATGCTCCTATGAACAATTTATGAATAAATCCACTTATATCCCGCTTGAGGCCCATTGTCATTTTATGCTGAGATTATTTAAGGAAGTGTATTCTTACATAGATGAATGTTTTTAGGATTTGCCAATTTCTCTTTTACAAATATTCATGAAAAAGTTTAATGTTTTCCTATTGAAGAGAAATAGGAGATTTTCCTATTGAAGTTGTCAAGGATAATTTGGTAGATCTGTAGTTTCCACTCATATGAGGAAGTTTGGACTGTGTATCTAAAACATCTTTATTAAAAAGGTATTTAAAAAGGCAGGTCTTAAGCAACAAGATGTTTTGTGTTATTAAGCAAAGTAAATGCATTGCAAGTGGTAGGTATAGTAGGCATAAATTTGAACCTTTCAAGAAAACAGATGCCTTAAGATTGGCGATGACCAAGTGAAGCTATTTGTATAATTATATTTACACACACTCACTCACACACTCAAAACCACCTAGGGGAATTTTAGCATAGGCATTGCACCTACTGGCATGTTTCTCGGAGGTAGGAGGAAACTGGAGGAAATTCAATGTTTTACTATTTTCTATTGCTTCTATTTCAAATGGTGGTTGCTTTGATAGGCTTAAACAGAAAAGTTAGACATTTTATGACCCCTGTACATTACTGAGTTGTTTAATGTTTGGGGGGAAACTATAAAAGGATTGTGTATTTGGCTTGTTCATCATCTTCATACCATCTTAATTAAGGATTTCTAATTTGCTGTGGCAAATTATGGTAATATTTAGATTTTTTCAGGGATTAGACCTCCCAGAGAGCAGAGAAAGTTTCAGAATGGGCTAATGTATGCTAGTAGATCTGGATCAAACCAAAAAAAAATGAGTCATTGTTGTTCTGCCTTGGATGGAAAGTTTTTCTAGGTGACTGCCAAGACAGCTCATAGACATCCATAAGCACAGAGCATCTTTTTTTGGCCTTTGTGTTGATTCTCAGCTCTGAAAGATCATCACACTGTACATAAACATGTGGATTGTGGGAAGTTTATTTCTTCTCATATTTGTTTGAAAAGAAGCTTTAGATAAGATGGATGAAGTTCACACTACTCGTCTGACTTTCAATGATCTTTAGAACTCTGTATCACTCGCTCTGTTTCTTTTCACTTTCCTCATGTTCCAGGAAAACATTCCTCAGCTTATTCCTCCATTTAACAACAGACAAATATATGATCTGCATGCATTTCTGCTCTCCACTTTACAAGCTAGCTCAGACAGCAATCAAATGTTGCCAAAGTGAAAATAAGATGGACGGAATCCAGTGTATTTTCACTGACTCATACTATTGTATTCCCCAGTTACATCTGGCCCAATTTTAAAAATGAATTTGTAGACAGTGACTATCAGCAAGACTATTTCTTGTCAGTTTCTTTTGTCTGCAATTGCTCTGGTTTTCATCTCTTAAACTGTCATTAAATGTGTGTGCTCAGATATAACGTCAATTGTTGCTAAGTGTCCAAACGGGAAAATAGTCTTTCCCCCACTGGAATCATTGATTACACAACGCAATTCACTGCATGAACGTAATCAGACATGGCCCACGTCAGTGTAAATATCTCCATGACCTTAAACAGGGCCTGAATATTACAAACAGAGAATTTATAAATAATAGAGGAGTAGGAAGTTTATTATGTTCTCTAAAACGCCTCTTCCAAGCATTTTTTGGGTGTTTACTCTGAAGAAACGGAATAAAATTCCCTTCTTTTGGAGTAAGACTTGTGTCTACCTCCAGCTGCATTAATCTAGAAATTACACTACCTAAATCTGTATGTCCTGTCTCAACTGCCAAGTAGTGCAATTCTAGCAAATCACAGGCATCTATGAGCTCATCTATAATAAATAAAGATAGTTAGTCTCTTCTACAAGCATGTTTTGTCTGTTCTGTAACATTGCATAATGTCTTGTACTAGCCCTCATACTTCCTTCTAGCTGTCATGTGATAGGGAAGAGCTAGCAAGTGGGTGGGAATTGCCAGTGCCCAAATAGGGAGAAAATGGGGTAAAGGTACAAAACAAAACAAAAGAATTTGCCAGGACAGTGAAATTAAGTGAGAATTCATTCACATAAAAAGACAAACCTGTACACAGAGTTTTTGGATGTTGTTGTGAGACTCTGAACAGCTGAGTCAAATGAAGACCAACTTTGACCTGGCCCCAGATTGAAAAGTGCTTGAAATACTTGTTTATTTATACTCGCTGCCCCCCATAGACAGGAATTAGTAGCAAGCCTATTTCTTTTCAGTTTCTCTGTCTACAATTGATCTGTTTTTTGTCTCTGACACTGTTGTTAAAAGTGTGTGCTCACGTTTGACAGTGTGTTCAAAGAGAAAAAGAGTCTTCAACATACTGGAATAATTGATGAGCATGGAAAAAATGACACATCACAATGCACTGCATGAACATAATCAGACTCTAATGTCGTACACGTCAGCATGAATACCTGCTCCATGACTTTAAACAAAGCATGAATGTTACAGTGGATATTAAAAGTCTACACACCCCTGTTAAAATTGCAGGTTTTTGTGGTGAAACCAAGATAAATCATGTCAGATCTTTTTCCACCTTTAATGTGATATAGCAACCAACAAAATTCAAGTGAAAAACAAGTAGAAACATTTTGGGGAAAAATGAAAAACTTATAATAACCTGGTTGCATATGTGTGCAAACACTTTTATAATTCTACATGTAACTGTGCTCAGAATGAAGCAATCACATTCGAACTCATGTTCAAAAATAATTATCATACACCTGTCATGAATGCAGTGATTCTGATTAACCCCAAATAAAGACCAGCTGTTTCTGTAGGATTTTCTTGACATCTTCTTGGTTTCATCCAACAGCTGAAGCCATGGTCTGCAAAGACCTTACAAAGCATGTACAGGATCTCATTGTCAAAATGTACAAAAGAGGAGTACAAAAGAATTTCCAAAACTTTAGATGTGCCGTAAAAAACAAAACATGAAAGCACTCATCAGCAAGTAGAGAAAACGGAGCACCACAGTGACATTAACAAGAACAGGAAGCTTCTCTATAATTGAGGAAAGAACAAGAAAAAACTTATCAGGGAGGCTGCCAAGGGAACTTAAAAGAGCTGCAGGAATATCTGGCAAGTACTGGTCACTCCCTGCTTGTCATAACAATCTCCCATATTCTTCACATTTCTGGACAATGGGGTAGGGTGTCTAGGTGTTTAGGGCAGTGGTGGCTCAAGGGTTAAGGCTCTGGGTCACTGATTAGAAGATCGGAGGTTCAACCGCTAAGTTGCCACTGTTGGCCCATTAAGGCCCTTATCATGGCTGACCCTGCACTCTAACCCCTGCTTCCTAACAATCTGGGATATGTGGAAAAAAAATGTCAGTGGTGGCTTAAAGGTTAAGGCTCTGGGTTACTGATCAGAAGGTCGGGAGTTAAAGACCCAGCACTGCCAAGTTCCCACTGCAAGGCCCTTAACCCTCTCTGCTCCAGGGGTGCCGTATCTTGGCTGACTCTGTGCTCTGACCCCAGCTTCCTAACAAGCTGGGATAGTCAAAGAAAAGAATTTCACTGTAATGTATATGTGACAAATAAAGGCTTCATCTTCTAGACAGAAGCCCTTTCTCATGGAAAAAACCCAAGCCTGCCCAGATCACCCCAAACCATGTGACAAAATGTGTTATGGTCTGATGAGACCAAGGTAGAACTTTTGGGACATAATTCTAAAAGATCCGTTTTGCAAAAAAACAAGACATCTTACCACCCAAAGAGCACCATACCCATGCTGAAACATGGTGTTGGCAGTATCGTGCTATGGGAGTGCTTCTCTTCAGCTGGGACTAGGGCTGTAGTCAATGTAGGGAATCATGGATCCTCCAAATAACAGTCTATTTTGGCACAAAACCTGCAGGCTTCTGTTAGATAGCTGAAGATGAAGAAACATTTCACCTTCCAGCATTATAACAACCCAAAGCACAAAGTCAACAAAGGAATGGCTTCAGAAGAAGAAGATCAACGCTTTGGAATGGCCCAGTCAGAGCCCAGGTCTAAATCCTATCGACAACCTGTGGAATGACTTGAAACGAGCTGTGCACAGGAGACCCCCCTCACAATTTGATAGTTCTGGAACATTTTTGTAAGGAAGAGTGGAATAACTCTTGTGTGGAGTGGCTGCTCTTTTCTCTATATATGCTACCTCTGGGCAAAATTATCCGTAAACATGGTGTTAGCTTCCACTGTTACGCTGA
>CM075015.1:12122468-12163460 GCA_037576675.1 Pangasius sanitwongsei | reverse complement strand
TATATATATATATATATATATATATATATATATATATATATATATATATACACACACACACACACACACACACATATTAAAACCACCTGCCTAATATTGTGTAGGTCCCCATTGTGCGACCAAAACAGCTCTGACCTATCGAGGCATGGACTCCACAAAACCTCTGAAGGTGTGCTGTGGTATCTGGCACCAAGACATTAGCAGCAGATCCTTTAAGTCCTATAAGTTGTGAGGTAGGGCCTCCATGGATCAGACCTGTTTGCCTAGCATATCCCACATATGCGTGATCAGATTTGGAATTTGGAATTTGGAGACCAAGTCACCTTGAATTCTTTGTCATGTTCCTCAAACCATTCCAGGACAATTTTTGCAGTGTGGCAGGGTACATTATCCTGCTGAAAGAGGCCACCGCCATTAGGGAATACCGTTGCCATGAAGGGGTTCATTTGGTCTGCAACAATGTTTAGGTAGGTGGTAAGTGTCAAAGTAACATCCACATGAATTCCACGACCCAAGGTTTCTCAGCAGAACATTGCACAGAGCATCACACTGCCTCCGTCGGCTTGCCTTCTCCCCATAGTGCATTCTGGCGCCATCTCGTCCCCAGGTAAGTGATGTACATGCACATAATGTAAAAGAAACTATGATTCATCAGACCAGGCCACCTTCTTCCATGACCAGTTCTAATGCTCACGTGCCTATTGTAGGCGCCCCCCGGCGATGGACAGGGGTCAGCATAGGCACTCTGACCGGTCTGTGGCTACGCAGCCCTATACGCAGCAAGCTGCGATGCACTGTGTGTTCTGACACCTTTCTATCATAGCCAGCATTAACCTTTTCAGCCATCTGTGCTACAGTAGCTCTTCTGTGGGATCGGAACAGACGGGCTAGCCTTCGCTCCCCACGTGCATCAATGAGCCTTGGGCACCCATGACCCTGTCGCCGGTTCACTGGTTGGCCTTCCTTGGACCACTTTTAGTAGGTACTAACCGCTGCATACCGGGAACACCCCACAAGACCTGCTGCGTTGGAGATACTCTGACCCAGTCGTCTAGCCATCACTATTTGGTCCTTGTCAAAGTCGCTCAGATCCTTATGCTTGCCCATTTTTCCTGCTTCCAACACATCAACTTTGAGAACTGATTGTTCACTTGCTGCCTACTACTTGCTGCCTACTGCCCACCCCTTGACAGGTGCCAGTGTAACAAGATAATCAGTGTTATTCACGTCACCTGTCACTGGTTTTAATGTTATGGCTGATCGGTGTATATATATATATTACATACATTTCCTTATTATTATTATTATTATTATTATTATAGTGAAAATTACAGATTTTACATAGTTCTGCCCAAATTTGACCATTTATTTTTAAATTCCTAAAATGCTGAATCAAAAGTAGATATTAGCAAATAATTTCTTTAAGGTATCCATCATGTGTTTCAGTATGTAATATCCAAGAATGAGATATCACACACAATAAAAGAAAATGGTAAGCAAATGAGCTCTGAAATTTCTTGTTTCACTCTGTGATATGTGCATAACCCCAAAATAAACCCATTTTTCATCAAAAGAAAGTCAAATTTTCACCTCAGGAAGGGTGGAAGAGGCAACCTTTCCTGTTAAAGTGTCCTGAATCATTTTCATTATGTGGGAGACAGAAAAATATGGAGAAAGACTTGCTTGTAATATAAGTCTTTTTTATGTACTACATAACGGATATTAATTTAATTTTGATAATTTAAAGTTCTTTATATATAGAGAGAGAGAGTAAATAATTATATAATCACCAGTATGCTTACATAATAAATGAAAAAGAATAATTAGAAAAATTTATGGTTTGATTGGTCAGTGCAACCAGTTTTCAGTGGAATAGGACAAACATTTTCTATCAGCATAGAAATTCTCTGTATGCTAGTGAACTTTGCAGGTTTAAAATGCACCATTAGCATCAGTAAATCTTCTTCAGTGTAGTGTAATACAGATGTCCAGTGTGATGAGATACATCCCAAAGGACACATACATAGGAAATCAGCCCACATCTGTAAAAACATTAAACCTACAGCAGTCTCAGTCCAGGGTGAATGATTTAAAATGGTGCTCTGGCTGCCTAGATAATATTACAGTGCACAATAATAATATTAATATTGGCAATTTGAAATTAATATATTTAAATTACAATTTATAATAGACTACAAAATATCCTGAAATGACACTGAAAACACATCACTCTGCACAGCCATCTTCAACATGTGTCCCATGTATTAAATCTGCAATGTTAATTTACCTGTTGGTATTGTACGACACACACTTAATTCATATAGTAGGAAAACAAAACAGTGATCAAAGAGCCTAATCATAAACTACTTAAAGAAAAGCTTTTTCCACACAGTTGAAGTCTCCTGTCATCATTGTTTGTGTTTAGTCCACTTTCATTTACTGAGACAAAGACATAAGGCTCATGTGCAAAATCATCCATACTAAAGGCAACTCTGCCTCCAGGAGAGAATGAGATTGATTAGTTAACAGCACACCATTTCACTATTTATTTCACTGACATTTATTTCACTGACACCATTTCACTGACATAATTGTACCTTAGAAAACTATTTATACTACCAGTAAACTAACATTAACTAGCCAGCTACCCAGCTAGCTAACAAGCACAAACAGTAACCATTGCATAGGTTATATGTGTTCACACCATAAGGTATATAATACATATAATGCATTCAGTTGCTAGTGTTTGTGCTATCAAGAAAGTTTCTTGCCAACCCTAACTATTCCAGTATGTTAACTAACTAGCTAACAGGTTAGTGATGAATGGAGTTAATAGGTTATATACTCTGCTGATTCTGAGCAGTTTTCTATTTTAATGCTGTAATAGAAAATGAACTAATGTTCTAATTTTTGTTATAAATAAGAACATTATCACAGTGCATTAAAAATTAAAAAACACTTATGAATCAGCACAAAGTTTGCCATGCAGTCAATAAGGGGTCCACCTATTTTGAATGTAGTGCAAGGTCCCACAATTCCCTTGACTATGAAAATATTTTCTGTTTAAAATAAAATAAAATTGAAATAAAAACATCTAAAATATAATTATACACAAACAGAAAATACTCTTTGTGATACAAAAAAAACTGTCATTAAGTAAACATTTTCCAATGGTAGACTCAAGAAATATTTATCCTTAACTACAAATTAATTATAATTAAAAGCTAGAAAAGGTCCTAACATACTGATTGACATTGGCATCTCCCCAGCAACATAACTAACCTGTAAGCAGTGCTAATGCTAGAAAAGTGTGTGGCAATGAAGGAGTGAAGCTTCCATAATGCTTTTAACACAGGTCACAAATCATTGCATTGTGTGTTGTATTATCTATAGTTTTGCTTTACTTTACTTTACACTGCCTTGTTCTGTTCTGCTGCTTTGGCCCTTGTGCAACACATTCAACAGCTATTCTAACATAACCATAGCAACTAAAATGCAACAAAGCAGCTGCACACTTAACCTGCATTTGAATATGCAGAACAACAAACCAAATATAAAGATTTTTTTTCCTTGTAATAATCTCATTCTTCCCACAACCTTGTGTAGGATAAGCGGTACAGAAAATGAATGGCTGGAGGACCTATTAATACCAGTTATAATGTAATACATAACCACCATAAGCTGTCTTTTTTGCATTTTCTCAGAGTTTCTGAAATAGCCTAAAAATAACCCCCCAAAAAAAGTTGTAGATTAAAGGTCAGTGTCATAATAGGCCATTAAAAGCCTCTGAGTAGGTGCAAGGAAAGACATGGGAATGGTTATTAAAAAGAAAGAATCACTGCTTCCTAGACTTGAATGTTAATGCTTTCACTGGTTCACCCCAGGGACCATCTGTGGAAGTGACAATAATAGCCCAATAAAAGCAGAAATTTAGAGATTAATGCATTCTGCTAATGTTCTATTCCAGTGAATTACAGTCTTGGCACATATACACAGACAGCGAACTGCATCTGTTCACCAGACACTGCTTACACAAGGTATTAGGAGCTAAGTTTGGTTGTGGTCTAACAATACCAGAAGACTGTATTACACTGTTTTTGTTTGTTTGTTTGTTTGTTTGTTTGTTTGTTTTGTTTTGTATTGTTTTGTTAGGGGGCCAATCACTGAAGGTGATGTGTGTAGGTACCCTATTGATATTCTACCTTCTTCTTATTATTCTTCTTGGAAGTACATTTATGGTCATAACCTTTGAACTGTGTATCCAAAATTTAAAAGGCATCCCTGGATTCCCTGGGTTGAGGCAAGTTCCACGCAAAATATGACATAAATTTCCGCCTATTAGATTTTCCGCCATCTTGGATTTTGTCAAAAACTATTTTTTCGCTACTCCTCCTACAAATTTTGTCCAATCATCACCAAATTTGGCAAACGTCATTTTCAGATCAACCTGGACAAAAATTTTCAAAAGAATTCTGACACTTCAAAACGTTTGCCCATATTGTGCCAACGAATCTGACAGTGAAGCCGCCAAACAGGATTTGAGGCTGTATCTCAGCAACGACTTTGCGATCTGACACAAAACTCGGTAGGCATCTTCAGGACCATGATCTGAGGCTATGCAACAAATTTCATAACAGTGCCACTTACTGGTCAAAAGTTACAATAACGTGCCATAAATTTTTTGCTAATCCTCCTCCTCCAAATTTTGTCCAATCTTCACCAAATTTGGCTCACATCATCTTGAGACCTGTCTAAACAACTGTCTACTGCCATTTTAGCTGTTCAATGTGTTATTATCCAGACAACACATGACTAACATAGTTTAATATCAAATAGCATTTTTATTGACCAATTTATAATTAAAAATAAAACACAATATAAGACAGATATAAGTTTGATGCAGATACTTGCACAAAGTGTAGAGAAAAGGCCCAGACTGATGAGAAAAAACATAAATACCTTAAATGTTTCTAAATTGCAAAAAGTAAAGAATTGTCAGGTCAGAGCAGTAGCAATCACGACCACAGGTCAAAGTAGCAACAGACAGCAGACACAGCTGTAGCAGCAGCTGCAGCAGCAATGCCATCCTGCTGCCCATATGTTCATCTAGACCTTTCCTACTACAGTCAGAAAATTTCACCACTGTCCGCGGTCAAAACATACACATCATGAGTGAAACTACAAATCACTCTTGAATCCCTTTGCATAAAGTTATAGCTCTGTTTTCCTGTGATTGCTTAGGCAACAACTGTAGCGTGTCTGTGAATGTGTGGCTCACCGAGTCTGGGTGCTTGGCCCCCAAAAATTCTGCTTGCAGCTTTAATTTTTTTTTTTTCTTTTGGCAGAAGTATGATGGCTTTGAGATGACACCACAAGAGTGTGATGGCCCTACCAACCATCTGTGTGGAGTTTTGGGTGTTTTCCCCAAGTTTACTTGGGTTTCATCTGGGTTCCCCAGTTTCCTCCCACTGTCCAAAAACATATGTGTGTTTTTGTGTGCATGGTGTCCTGTGATGGACGGGTGTCCTGGTATTCCCGCCTCCTGCCCTTTGTTCCTGGGATAGACTCCGGATCTACTGTGACCCTGACCAGGATGAAACAATGAATAAAATGAATGATTAAAGCCAACAGAACATTATGGTGTATTTACTGTACCTCTAGAGCAGAGGTCTTCAATCTTGTCCACAAACGCCTGGTGTGGCTGCAGGCTTTAATTCCAACCAGGCAGGAGTCACACTTGTTTCCACTTGTTAAATCAGTTCATCTTGGGCTCCAATCAACTATTATCTGTACCTCCTATTTGACTGGAATGAAGACTGAAGACCCCTGCTCTGGAGTGTCACCAAAGACACTCCATTTCCTTCCATTCATTCATCCCTTATCATGTAGTGGCATCCAAGTAGAAGGGGCTTTTATATAAGCAGTTGAGTTCTAGACGGTCTTAACTCAACAGTGACCAAAGCAGCATCATATTCATAGATTATGAAATGTTCAGAGTTTGACTGCAATCTTAACTGCAGCATAAGATTTGTGATGAGCGTTCATGCACCTTCCTGAAACCTTCTGAGGGTGCCATGCATTTTTAGGTTCAATAGCTAACACAAATATTTGAACGTCATGCTCAAATATTATCACAATAGTCAATTTTTTTTGAAGGCTTAGAAGAATAGAAGGAAAGAGAAAGAGACTGGAAAAAAACAAATTCACAAGCAGGAGACATACGGTCCTCTTGGGGCCGAACAACCAAGGAAGCTGAAAAACAGTGAAGCTGAGAAGCATGCTGTCTTCCTGTCATATTTGTTTAGATACTGGCAAATCTCCTTTAAACAGAGGTGGTTTTTGTGAGAGGGAAAAGCTTAACATATTCCTTGTTGTGTTTTTCTCCAAACAAACTGTGGCATTTTGAGAAGAAGTCAGAACCTCAGCATGTGGCCAACATAAACATTTCCCAAATAAGCCAGACTCGAAAAACAGAAGAGGACACATATAATGAGCTCAGGAGTGTGTGTGTGTGTGAGAGAGAGAGAGAGAGTGACCAGGAGACTTAGGGAAGAAGGTCAGGTAGGAGTCAAAGGACCTCTTCTGCTCTCTTTTGCTTTTTTCTAATATGTTTGAACTTAGCACATGTTGGCTTACCTACTTTACAGAATCCTGTCCTGGCATGCCTAGGAAAAAATGGTGCGTTCAAGTCAAGTCGGAAAGATCATATTTACGACATGAACGCCACTACAATGTTGTAATTACGAGCGGGAAACTCCAAGTTTTCAAGTTGGGGGCGTGTCAGTAAGAAAACATGGTGGAATCAATGGATGCAATGTCTGTGGTTGACGGTAAATTTGCTGAAATTGACTGGCAGGGTGCGAATTACCGGGGGGGTCTGACTCCCTAAATAAGGCTTGATCCCCCCTGAAGAACGTCAAAACAAGATTGGGGTGGGGGGTGTATGTGGGTGTGTGTGGGGGTGGGTCTTGAAATTTTCACATACTACATACCCCCACACAGACACACACAAACACAGTAAAAATAGTTCACATTGCTCAGTCTATCTGAAAAAAGAAAATATCAGTATAAAATTGACCACTCCTAAATGGGTCATACTATTGTCAAAGCATGAGCGTGCCCAGTATGCTAAATGCAGCACACAAGACAATTAGAAAGACAATTTTTCTTGGAAAACAATGTTGTCACCTAAATATAGTTGTATCTCAAGCATTAATTTCCCGCACAGTTCATCAAAATGAAATGTTTATGGTGAAATAATTAAGATGAAGTTTACCTATTGTCTTGAGGCCACTTTAAGTCTTAAAGTGTGTGAATGAAACAAGTTGATAAAATACTGTTAATTAAATTAGACCATATATGGTGATCACAGCGTGTGTTTGAACTTCTGCTCGTGCGTGGAAGTTGCATCCTTTGCTAGAGTAACTGTAAGCTATGTGTGCGCGTGCTCTCATGGTCATCCATTCAGCAGTGAAGTGTTTCAGGAATCACTTCAATATAATTTTGACACACTGAGATACAAAAATTATGACATTTTTAAACATATTCTTTTCATTCTTCTTTTCTAAATTGTTCGATACCAGTACCATACCACTGTGTAAGATGCAACCCTTTAGTCACGACTCAAGAATTTCTGTTTTATCCGTGTATAGTTTAGGTTGGTAATAAATTGAAACTTAATGCAGTGACCTTTTCACATAAATAAGAGAGGCCTTTTTTGCACTCAGATTTCATTTAACACTGCTGATGTCATGAGTAAGAGAAAGGGAACAGACATAAGGCAGTTTTTTTTTACTGGCAAGAAAAGACAAGAAAATTGAGGAGTAGTTCAGAAAGTAGACACTACTTTTTTTAAGGCATTCATGGCACTAATCTTCACATAAAGCTGGAACAGCTCTGTATGAATTATAGCATTTTAAGTGTTGTGTTAATGCGCTGTTTTAAGGATACACCACAGTGGTTCACTGAAGCATGCATTACACATACTAGTTAATCTGGGCAAACTGAAAAAAGCTGACAAGCTGAAGGTCAATGTATAATTGACACACTGATTGAATGGATATTTAGCAGTGACATGTCTTTGTCAGGCTTTTATATTTACAATAAAACAAGATAATCGCCTGCACAAAATACGATAGCCTTGTACAATTACTATATAATATGTAACGATAAAGTTCACAGTGGCTTTATTCTTTGTTTATTCTTTGTTCTTCATTTTCTAGAAGTAGAGTTTAAAAACCTTGCTGTATTTTTGTAGTTAATTAAGAGAAGGTACACTGCCATATTACTCCTACCAAAGTGACTTGAATGCACCTGACGTCGTAATTACGACTTCTCAACTCATAAATACAAACTTCCCAGGAGGACTTGAATGCACAATAACACTGATGCCGTTTACATGCACATCAATATTCCGATATTAATTGGAATTTGGCAATATTCTAATTAGTATTGAATGTAAACGCCGCAATCCAATTGCCCAATTCAGATTAAGAAAATATTCTGATTCCCCAACTTCCGATTCCCACCCCAGAATATACCTGTTTTAATCTGAAATTTGTTGCATGTAAACACCTTATTCAGAAAATCCACTGAAAGGAGATATATGTGCATGCTCAGTCCACAAGGAACTGTGGGTGCTAACAGATGCTTAGCTTAACAGATGCTTACCTGACCCTTTCCATTTCGAGGTGGTGTTGTTGGGCATTTTTGTTGGCGAGAAGCGTTAGAGTCCTAATTAAATTACTGCGGAAAAAGTAGTAATAAAACTAATAACTGAACATACTCTGATACCAACGGCAGCATCTTGAATTTCCCAGGAAATAACAGCGGGAAATGAAAAGCGCATGTGTAGATCGGCATACTTACAACAACCATGTAAACAGGAATATTCCGATGCCTGTACACATATAAACACTGTATTCGGAATATGGCTGCAACCCGAATATAGACCTTAAATGGAATTTGATGTGCATGTAAACATAGTCAGTGACCATGCTTCCATTAGGAACTTAATTCTCAGTCAAGTCTAATATTGTTGACGCTCTTCATGAGCAAAAATTTATACATAAAATGAATAATGTGCAATTACTCATTTTAAACTCGTTTTGAGTTTTAAAATATTTTCAATAACAGGTTTTCTTGAGTGGTGCATTTTTTCTGTGATTATTAACATTTTCACAATTAATAATTGGTGAAACCTTCTACTAGTTCTACCTTCTAATACCTAACAAGATTGGAGAAACTTATAGAGGGATCTTGGACCATCCACCATGCAGAACATTTCAAGCCCCTTTATATTTTTGGCTATATATATTGGCTACAGGCATTGTTCCCTCTTCTCTTCAGACCACAGGCTTTGGGTTCAAATGCAGCAACTGAGATGGTTATAGCAGTGATTTTGTGTCCTGCCACTATTTCTGTATTGATTTGGATGAATGATTTGCATCACTGTCCTTTCCAAAGATACGTCTACAGACAAGTCCTAATCTACTGATGCAGACCACAGTGTTTTGGGCTGAAATATTCCTGGTTATTAGCAAAAACTGCAAAGCAGCTGCAAAGTGTCAATGATAACATTATATTTTACAGTGGCTATCAGATACCTTTTCTTTTATGTGGTCCTTTTTTCACTAAACATGCTGATTCTGTTCATGTCCACTAGAGTTAATGTTATAGAGGTTTTGGACATTTTGTACACAAAGACTATTAACTAAATAGTGCAGTGCTGTGTAAATGTTTGGGGGTATAAGGCTGTAAATAGAAGTAAATATAAGGTTGTGTAAATATAAGTCTACAGATGTTGAAAGATGCAGATGCAGTTAGAAGAATTCTAACTGCAATACTTCCAGCCAACACAATATTCAACAGAAAGCACACAATGAAAAAAACGTTAACCCACAAAGACTAACAGTACTTCCAAAGACTTGAAAAGAAATCCAAAAAGATGGGGATTTGGGTACAGCCAAATCATGTGCCGATAATATATCTTGCTGGGGTTTGCAAAACAACAGTTTTACTTAACACTGAGTTTACACTACAAAGACTGCACAGGGGTAGGTATATATGACACGAAACAGGATATGTGTGTGTGTGTGTGTGTGTGTGTGTGTGTGCGTATGTGCACTAGTCATAGAAGACAGCAAAGAAAATCATTATACACACTACCTCTGTATTGTTCCGACTCTGTATTTGTACAACTGTGAGAGATCAATGCTTATCGTAAGTTATTTGTGCTAGTTATAATGTGTTAGCATTTCACTGACTGACACAGCTGAATGAACAACAGTCATCACCTCCATGCAAAAAAATCTCCTCCGTGATATACTGTTGGAAAAATCCCTCTGCACAGAGTCAATGCATTGAACCTTACAGTGGAATGGAGAGGGGAGACCTGTTGGAACAAGAGCTGGTCACAAATTTTCCCATCAACACTCAGTATTTACTGCACAGCTGTGTTGCTTTGCACTTCTAGGCAAAAGTAATGGCAGCGTTTGTGGAATTTTCTGAACAACAGAGTCTTTTCTTCTGATGGGAAACATAAAATCATTTTCTTCAAGCCAAATAACTAAACCCAGTTGTTCAGTACTTGCAACATATGTATAAAACCATACACACAGACTGCTAATAAATGACTAATAAATGAAATTCTGCTGGAAAAGAGACAACAACCAGTGTAGGCATTCATAATACAGCCACAGCTTTATTATGATTTTGGCACAGCTGTCTATACCAATTGGAAAAGATCCATATACCATGAACTCAGTGCATACTAAATGTTACTATTTCTACTTAGCAAGCAGTTCATTAAATGAGGTATAAAATTTCTTTAAAATGACCTTAGTAACAATTAAATCTCCCTAATAGTGTTAGTTCCAAGTACAGGTTGCATAGACTAGGCGACTAATAAATTCACTAGTTGCTGTTGTGGGGATATCAAACTAGCCAGGACTATGAAAAAAAAAAAACAGCGAGGCAGACAGTAAGGAAAGCAAGCTCAATTTACTTTGTAAGTCTGAAAATATTTCAGACTAGATTAAACCAATTCTATAGTAAACTGCACAAGACTAGGCTTTTATTTTCTTTTGTTTTAATGGACCGTTAACAATTTGATATCACTTTGCATGAAGTGCAGCAGTGTATGCAAGGCTAATTTTCTTCCCACTCCCGAAGGAATTCCTCTCGCAGTTATTTTTGTTGTCCTTTAGCTATATGAAAAGGTAAATTTAAAAAAGCTTGCACTGTGGCATAGCGCGGCATAGTAGTGACCAGCGCTTTCAGAGCTGTGGGTTACACACCACTATGGATCCCATTCAATCCCACTCAAATAGTTTAGAGTCAGATCACATGCAAGCCAGCTCTAAAAGGCTGATCCAGATTTGTCTTCAAACACATACTGAGGCCAGAATTGAACATAGAGGGAAAATCTCCCAAATACAGCTATAGATATCACATCTTTCATCCATTATTAAGCTTCTGTTATTATGTTATCTGTTATTATGAAGCTTCTGTGCCACACCACACTTTCAGTTAAGGGTAAGGAAAGGGGGGGGGGGGGGGAGTATGGGGGAATGTACGGAGGAGTTTACAGGAAGTCGAGGAAGAAGTGTCCAAAGCTAATAGCAAGGAAATAGCAATGGATAAAAAGCAGAGTACATCCTGCTTCACAACATTTCATTTATGTCATGGTAAATCTTAAGCAGAATGCACTACTATTACAAAAACAAAGGGTACAGTCCCAAAATTTTCAAATGTATTGATGATGCGAGTATAACAATCCGGTTAGTTTTTGATGAAAGCCATGGGGTCTTCAGAATTCTATTGGGGGTACTATTATTAGTCGCAATGTTAGTACACAATACTGGAACCTAACTTCCAGGAAAAAGTTGCAATCAGCAATTACTGCATGTTTCAAGCCAGGTTTACTAGCATTCAGTGTTCAGTAGTACAACCTCTCTGAACTACACTAAACCCTGGTGAATACAGCAGAGAGCTGGTGTTGATTCTACACTGTTATGGGAGAAACTGAGGAACAGCTGGGGAAACCGATATTTTATCTAAAGTATCTTTGAGGTTCAGGTCTAAAAGTATCAGAAAGGATCAGAAAGACTGCTGTATTTGTTCTTTGTTTTGAAAGTTCGGAAACTTAAAATATTCCCGCAGTGCTACTAGAACATGCTAATTTCTCATTTCTCACAGTGCTCTATAATATCTTAGACTCAAATATTTTAGTATTTTATGCTTAGTGTGAGTCTCTCAATGGTGCTGGACCTTCATTCCAGCTCCTATGGAACCTGACTCAAACTGACTTCAGGAAACTAAAGTAAAATGAAAGTGACAGGTCCACATAACCTGACATCATCTCCAGAGGAAGACACTTGGCCTCACCATTTTCAGGCATATTAATACCCAGTGTTCACAGTTCAAAGCTGTTCCCGTGCCTAGGTCATATCAAGTACAGAACTGTAATAGTGACTGTTACAGTTAGTAATAGTTGCAGTTACTATGCTGTCCAAATTAATCAACATTTAGTAAGAAATAATTTGTTTAAAATCACATAAATTTTTAAAAAGAACAAAAAAATCTGTCTCAAACATTAACCAATTTGTATATCTAGGTAGGGAAGAAAAAGTATTTTTGAAATAAAATTTTAATAGTAAATGCATTCATAGGAAAACTGATTGAGATTTTTTCTTTTTAAAAAAAAGTTTAAAATTAATAATGTTTTCTGCTATTTATGTCTGTTCTTTTGAAAATTGGAACTAGGTTAGGAAACTGAGGGTAATTAAGTACTGAAGTCCATTGACTAAACAAATATTGACTAAAAATTCCAGTACAAATGTTGCAGATGTGTATTGCATGTGTTTATTTCATAAGTTTGTGTAATATCTATATAAACTGATTAAACACCATGAAAATTCATTGTTTCTCAGTTATTCCTAATCCATGATATGCAGGGTGTGGAAAGTGACAAACTCACATTCTCTGGGTCATGCCAAAGGTTCAGGACTACAATACCCATCAGCCACTGCACAGCACATGACCACATCATGCACCATGAGAGATCAAGCTCACCTGAATCATGTTGTGGGATAGTGAGCACTTGTATATAAATCCTGTGTGAGTGTGTGTAGTACCATTTGTCAAACATTTGCTGTTGTTCTGTGTGTGCATGATTCTTGCCTTGTATATATAGTACATGTTCATGGTTCTATTTTTTTACTTTTACTTGAGGTTTTTTTTTTTAGGGTTGCATCTATTTTTGATCAGCTTTACAGAGTAGGACCCTGTAGGACTGTAATGCACATTTTAAAAAATTCAATTTCAAGACCCAATCAATATAAAGCAGTTTCAGTCGAAGGTCTACATTTCAGGCACCAAATGCTTATTCAGCAGCAATGTCTGAGACAGGTGAGTATTACTGGGCCAATTTTATCAGGTATCTTCAGTTTAATGCTACAGAGGAAATGGCATGAGAATGACCTGCAGATTCTGCAAGCCTAAACCCATGAAGATATCAACATTTCACATCTCAACATCCACCCTGTAGAAATGTGTACAGGTAAACCATTAGCTAGCTGACTGAGCTAGACTAGCTAGTTAGATCTTTACAGTAAGAAAAGCTTTGTAGCAAACATAAGATTTTCAGTAGCAATTGCCTGAAAATATATCTAAATGTTGCTACAGTCTATAGTTAAGGATGATGTGTAAGGGGCATCTTTGCTGAATAGCTAACCATGTAGCTGGAAACATGACATGAACCATGAATTGACACGAGCCAGCTAGCTAACAAACCTAACATGCTACTGAACAGCATTTGGCTAAGTTGGCTAGCCAATGAAATTATATTTCCTTATATGCTGTTGATAATTGAGGTGGTGTTCACTTGAGTTAGTTAACATAGCTTAATGGAACACGTACATAAGGAACACGTTTGGACTAGTTGTCTTGTCAATTGCAAACTTTAGTTAAAAGTGTAAAAGTTAACTTTTTTACATTTTTGTTGTTTTTGTTTTTTTTTAACCACGTGACTTATTTACTCTTACTTGAGTAATTATATTGATGACAAATTTACCCAAGTGAATCATTCCTACAGTAGCATTTACTCAAATCATTGTGTTTTGTACTCTTTCTACCACTCATGATATGCTAGCTAGTCTTGTAATTAAAAGAGGGTTTTTTGCTAAGGAGAAGATGACCAAAAATAGAATTTATTGGTGGTAGATGTTCTAAAGTATGCTCAATAACCATAAGCACATTTTAGCACTTGGACCATTTTAGAAGACACACAATCCCTCTAATCTTGTATACGAGTTTGGAAAATAACTGAGCACAGATCTGGAATTCTTGACTGGTAAGTCAGCACTTCAGAAATGCTCTGACAGGACACTCTTATTAGACTGAGATTTTCATATCTCATCTCACTGACATACTTCAGAGGTTAATTGTAGTTATGAGCCCAGCAGTTCTTATGGTCCAGCTGCTTTGACTAATTTAAGCCATGATTAATGCCTTAAATTGATCAAATTAATAATGTTCGAACATACTGTACTAGTTATTTTTACTGCCTTGATACAGCTTTCACAATATCCTCTACATTTCCAAATATTCAAGCCAAAAACTGTTCTAACAGATATTCTGCTGTACTGCTTCTGTGTCTTTGCAGACATATCAAAGCATGCACAGCAACCAAGCAACTGCAAAACAGTGAAGTCTCATGGGTTTGCTAGTTGCAAGTGACTAATGGAAACACTTACCCTGAGATAGCTTTATCTGTGTTCCCTAAATCAATACTACTGGCCTCAGATTTGGCACGCACAGCAGTTTGCTAAGTTAGTGACATGACCATTGTAAGCTCAGCTCACTTAACCAGCACCATGACTTCTGTTTAATGAATGTTTTCTTACAGTAAAAATGGTTGTGTAACACAGTAGTAGTTTATGAAGAAGGAGTAGACAGTGCATCCACACACAGATGGAAGTAAAAAGAACAAAACATGAAATAAATAAAAGAAACTGAGTAAGGTGTCATGAAGTTTAGGGCTGACCAGAGATCCTACGAGTTCCAGATCAGAGAGTTTTTAAATACAGCCTGTAAACACAGCGATGAGTAGAGCCACAGTTAGTATGTGAAGCCTCAGATGCATGTTGATTATCAAAACACAATCATTCACAGCTAACAGATATGCGTGTCCAAACTTTTAGAAATGTACTACAATTTTCTGCATGGTCATAATGAAGGATGTTGTAAAACTACATTCACTGAACACTTTATTAGGAACACCTGAATGCCTATTCATTCATGCAATTCTTCATTCAGCCAATGATGTGGCAGCAGCATGATGCATAAGATGCAGGTCAAGCATTTTAGTTAATGCTCACATCAAACATCAGAATGGGGGAAAATGTTCTCAGTGACTTTTTGGCATGGTTGTTTTAAGTATTTCAGAAACTGCTGCTCTCCTGGGATTTTCACTCACAACAGTCTCTAGGGGTAAGAATGAAACTGGACGGTTGAAGAGTGGAAAAACATTGCCTGACCTTTTTTCAATTCTCAGCTGTCAAGTTTTGGTGAGTCTGTGCCCTCTGTACCTCAGATTCCTGTTCTTGTTTGACAGGAGTGAAACGTGCTGTGGTCTTCTGCTGTTATAGTCCATCCACCTCAAGGTTAAGCCTGTTGTGCGTTCTGACATGCTTTTCTGCTCACCATGGATGTAAAGAGTGGTTATTTTAGTTACCATAGCCTTCCAGTAAGCTTGAATCAGTCTGCAGATTCTCAGACCTGTCTGGTCAACAAGGTGTTTCCCCTGCAGAACTGCTGGTCACTTGGTGTTTATTTTGTGCACCATTCTGTGGAAACTCAAGAGACTGTTTTGTATGAAAATCCCAGGAGATCAGCAGTTTCTGAAATACTCGAACCAGTCCATCTGGCACCAACAACCATGGCACTGTCAAAGTCGCTCAGATAACATTGTCTAACCTTAAAGAAATGTTACAAGCTTTTCTTGGAGCTTAATCTTACAAAATACAGTGTAAAAAATAATCTTTTCCGCTCTCTCTGCAAAGCAACAGCGCTCTCTTAATCTAGGAAAATATGAGGAGGAGAGAATGTTATGTTTGATGCCTGCAATCCATCCATATGTTCAATTTGTGCTCAACCATATGTCCAGGCTGCTGTTCATAATTGAATGGTAGTGAAGAGCAATGTAAGGTCATCGAAAGTTTATTCACCACTGTTGAGGTAGCGGTTGGATGTGTTTAAATGCATGAGGTGGCATGATGAATATTCAGTGAAAGTTTGGATGAGATGGTAGGGGGTTGAATACATGTTCTGAATAAAGCATATTACCATTGGCTAACTGATAGACCCTGGATTTCAATGTATGTGAGAAGATGTGGAATGAATTATAATAGGTCCCATTCTGTTAAGTAAGGACTAAAATACAATGGGGTGTGCTGTTTTGGGAAGCGTCAGGGAGCATGACGTGAAGTGGAGCTGATTATTATCTAAAAACAGCATGTCCCAAAGAATGACATACTATTTATGCAGTTACAGTTGCGCTTAATTTTGCGGAACACCTGTGAAATAAGTTATAACAGCTTGTTTCATCACCAGCTTCTCAAGCAGCTTGACATGTTAAAGAGAAATGCAAAGCACAAAGCCCTCTGTTCTGAAGCCTTGATATAAGGATCAAGTCAAATTTAGTTTGGTTTGTTTATGGTCACTATGTTTCTAAACGGTAGAGACATGATCTAGAATCACCTCTAGTGGCTTTAAAGCAATATAATTTTTTCAGCTTAGTGCTGACCTGCTTTCTCATCATTTAATGCCAAAATTTGTTATACTCTCAACTTTTCATAGCCAGCAAGGAAAAATTCCCACTGAAAATGCTGTAGTATCTTAAAATGAATGACATCTAATGTATAACATTTTTACAAGTCTTATTGTCGCCATATGTGTTATCTAAATGGAAAGAAATTAAACTCAAATAAACTTAAATAAAAAGGCAAGAATGTGTGAATGAAACCCTGATTTATTAGCACTATCCTGCATTCTTTCCATATTTACTGAAATTCCTGAAATCCAGATGTGAGTTTTTTAATTTAACTGCACTGACACTGCTATGTGAAATACAATGTTTTGTTATCATGTTGCTTTAAGTGTTTTGGACATTGCATGCCTGTAAAAAAAACTTGGACGGATCACAGCTGGATTTAAGAACATCATTTTGCTTCCAAAGAGGCTGAGGGAAGATACATGAGGCTTGAATCACATTTGAAAAAGGTTAATGCTGAGCATCTGAGTAAACAGTCGGAATGGCAGAGTGTTGAAGAAAACAAACAGATGACGAGGAAAGATGAACATTACCAGACAGACACTAGCATAAACTAATACAAACATGCACACAGAGGTTTTCCTATATGCTAGAAACTGTTCCTGTTTTATTTGGAAGCTGTTCATACTCTACAATCTGAATAGTTTTTCGTTGTCTACTGAGCGATCACTGAACTTTCAGCACTGTGATTATGCACAACTGAACACAACTGCCTAATAAGGAGCAATCACTGTACAAATGGCCCCAACACCTTTTGACCAAATGGCCTCTGGAAAGTCTGTTTTCCTTGTGTAATTGTATGAGATCATTTACAGGACCATATGCCAAGTCTTCCGGCTAAAGAAAGAATAGATTAAAACATTATTCTGAAACTCGGTCTAATTCCAACAAAGTGTCTCGCATGTCATGTTGATAAATAATGTCTTTGTGAAACTGATAAAGTAATGAAAATCTACTTACTGTGCCCGAGCAAAAGTGAAACACAATAAAGCTTATTACTTCATGACAGGATCTCATGACTAAAGTGTCACTCAACATTAAAATTGCTACTTGGCAGTCGTGTATTTGGTCCAGCTGTAGCAATGGAAGGCATTATTGTCAATGTTCAAACTAGAATATTGATCATGTACAGTATATTTATTCAATAAAAGGAAGTTAAATCTAAGGCTCTAGACCATCTCATGCAGCTGTTTCTAAAATAAGGGCATTTTAATTGATCGTGAGATACATTTTTTATTTGTTTAAAGTTCATAAGAAGGACACCTGAGAACTCTGCATACATCTCTGAATTCCTGCTATTCCTATTGTTGTAAAATATATATATATATATATATATATATATATATATATATATAATTTTGGTAATGGCAATTGGACAGGATTTGGTAGTAAACATTCAAAAGAAAAACTGTTAACAAAAATCCCACACTTTACCCTAATCTTAAACTTTCATAACCTTTTTGCCCTGTGTTAATCAAAGATTCAGTAGAGCACCATCCAGTTAATACATCTATAAGCTTACATGCTCTATACAACAAATACTCATCACTCTTCTTACTCATCACACAGAGTTCAGGACACTTTATAGGAGCAATATCTCTTTTACCATTAATAGTTAATTTCTATTAGTTATTTGTTTTTGCAGTAACCTCATATTCCAACACATTTTAAGTGAAAAATGTTGTTTTATGATAAGCTGGAATCCGTCAAGGCATTAGTCAGAATACAAAGAAGCATGAGTAATGTCTTGTAAATGAATTACATTGTAATTGTACTTACACGTGAATAATTTAAAAGTTTTTTTATAAACATTTTTGATAGATTTTTTTGGTGCTGTATTTTCTCTCATTCTTTCATTTCTTAAGCTGATCTGAAATCAGCTATTCTTGGTTTATGGTTAAAAATAAGAATTCAGCAGAAGTAAGACTCCCTATATCTGGAAATACTTCCACTACTAGCCTCTATTAAAAATCAAAAGACTATTGTCTTGTGTGTTGTTTTTTAGATAAACACTCTGTTACAGTTTGGAAATCAGTGTAATCATTTATCTAGCATGCATTAGAAAGAGAATCTCATGTTTATTGAAGAAACAAAGATTATTTACCAAAACTATGAAAATGTCCTTTTATAGTAAAGAGTCTGGGTTTACACTAGTGTAATTATTCTGAAAATCCATTAAGGTGACAAAACATTTGGCATCAAATAAGCTAGCAATAGCAGAAAACAGCAGGATAACAGTGAACCCAAACATTTGCACTGCATTCAGGGTTGAGAGAGAGAGAGAGAGAATAGCCTGTAATTTGGTTTCAGTAACAACTAATCAATACTTTTCCAATAATTTCCCTGCTGACGTGGTGTATTCAGTTTCCATGCCTGCACTAATCTATCTAATGCTGTTTACCCGATAAATGATTGGTATACTTCTATAGCACTTTGCAGAGAGGAAAAAACTTTTCTGATTTATTGAATGAGTTTGGTCACTGTGGAATTCCATATGCAACATCCATCCATCCACTCTCTGTACTGCTTATCCTACACAGGATCACAGGGTAACCTGGAGCCTATCCCAGGGGACTTGGTGCACAAGGGTGGGTGCCAACCCATTTCAGGGCGCAATTGTACACACATTCCAGACAATTTAGAAATACCATTTAGCCTACAATGAACGTCTTTGGACTCTGGAGTACCCAGAGGAAACCCCCAAAGCACAGGGAGAACATGCAGATTCTGTGCACACATTGCAGAGGATTGAACCCCCAATCCTGGAGGCACGAGCTAACAGTTTTAACCACTAAGCCACCGTGCCCCACTCCATATGCAACATGTAACTTATAATGCTGTTCTAAAATGTGGAAAATTGGGAAAATGTATAAATTCTTTCTATGAGTAGATGTGTCCAAATTGTCCAGATGTATTTCTGAATATGAACTCTCTTCCAAGTCTCACACGGGCCATTAGAAAAACATTTCAATAGTCTGTCTGGGTAAAATACGACAATATGTTTTTGTTCAGAGCTTTCTGAAATAATGAACCCTTTTTACCTTAGTAGGTTTAAAAGAAAGAAAGAAATCAGGGAAGCTTAACAGATGCAATATTAAGAGATTTTATATTTCTCTGGAAATAAGGAAAAGGGAGTTGGAAAGTTAAATTAGATTATAAAAGTATGCTTATTATATAGTTGTGCTATGGCATCCAGTGACACTGAACATGATCAAAAAAAAAAAAGATGAATGAATGAATGGTTATGGCACATGGGTTGGCTAACTAGATAACTAGTTACTTTTTTAGCAAATGACTTTGTAACACTTGGCAAGTGTAGCTAGCTACCTAGCTAACCAACTTCCACCTATACAAACTTCTAAATTCATTTGCGTTTACAAAGAAGAGGTCTACACAATTATGTTTCTTTAATTCTACCAGACACTGACTTTTCTCAGCTAAAATGGCCTTGTACCCCCAAGATAGCTCGCATAACCAGATGCAGTAATCTGTTTAATTGCTGTTCTTCCACTGTTAGCTATGTCATAATGATGCAAATTGAAAATCAACAAAATCAAAGAAGCCTTACAGCCCTTTCTGCTATCCTCTGATTAACATTTATTGATCGTTTGCTATTTTAGTGACCAGGTTACTTGTATTGATGTTTATACTACTTTTTCACTTTCCCCTGTGGCCCAAGGAGCACACTATGTTTGTTCTTTCTGGGCAATATCTCTTTAGGGAGCCATAATTACACACAACTTCCCGTTCCTGTGTATCCTACATAGTAGTTGAAAAAGTACAAAACACACTGACTTGAGTTAAAGTACTTCTAATGTAGCAATAATTCAGTTGAGTAAAGTAAAAGTAGTGATCAATAAATTTACTCAAGAAAGAGTAAATAAGTCGTCTGGTGAAAAATTACTTGAGTAATTACTTTACAAATTACTTTTTATATGCCTCAGTTGACACAACTAACCTGAAAATGTTCTGTATCTGAGGAATGCATTTTTGAACAAGTGAACACCACCTCAATTATCAGCAGTACAATATATAAAGATATACAGTATAAAGGTAATATTAGCTGGCTAGTTAACTTAGCCAAATGCTATTGGCGGTTTCAGTCGCTTGTTAGGATCGTTATTTATCTAGCTAGCTATTTATCTAGCTAGCTAGTTATAAAGGCTATAGGCTATAGCAGTACTAAGATATATTTAACACCACAGGCTACAAACAATGAAGTGACCTAAGTTTAATATAGCGCTTCCATACGGTAAAAGTTCAAAAGCTCTGGCTTGCTAGTCTAGTTCACTCAGCTAGCTAATGGATTACAGTACACATTTCTACAAGTTGGATGTTACACTGTGAAATGAGATATCTCCATGGGTTTTGGCTAGCATAATTTACAGATCATTATCATGCTGTTTCCTTTGAAGCGTTTAAAACTGAAGATACCTGATAAATTAGCCCAGGGATGCTCCGCTGTCTCAGACATTGCTGCTGCCTTGACTAAGCATTTGGCACCTGAAGTGTAGACTTTTCAAAGGAAACTGCTTTATTAGGGGCCAAGTACCACAGGTGCATAGGCACCTATTGTAATCGTTAGTGTTATTATTGTTATTCTGTTTCTTCTTCTTCTTCTTCCGCTCTTGAGTCTATGGCAGCCCACAGAACCATACATTGGAAAGTTATGAAATTTGGCCCTCAGATGGTGGACAATCTGAAATGTTACCGATTTGGAGTTGTTATCTCAAACCCTCTAGCGCCACCAACATCTCAAAGTTGCACTCATGTTTATGCTAATAACTTTTGAACTGTAAGGGCTAGAAACAAAATGCTTTTTCTCTCTGATTCTTTGGCTCGGGCTGAGTCGAATGCACTATACGACGTCATTTTTATGTCCTGAAAATTTTCTGCCATTTTGAATTTTCTGAAAAACCTACTTTTTCAAACTTCTCCTAGACCTTTTGTCGATTTCCATGAAAATTGAATCCGATCATCTGCAGTCATTGCCGACAAAAAGTTATCGAATTCAAGTTGATTAGTCAAACCATTCTTGAATAATGTGCAAATGAATTCAAGGATGAACATGCTGAAATGGACACGAGGCTATATCTCCATAACGCTTTAGCTTCAGACTGAACTTACTATATGTCATAGCCATCATGGACTTGAGATTACCTGCACAGTTTTGGAACAGCGCCAGGGCTGAGAGGTTTGTGCAAAATTTAAAATAATAAATAAAGAAAGAAAGAAAGAAAATCAGTCACCAGGTGGTGCTGTCAAATTTTACGTGTGTTAATTGATTTCTATAATATAGTTTTTCAGAGAAACACAAGGATGTATCTGTGCAACTTTTTTGATGTATTGTGATGAAAATTTATATGTGCCATTGTAACCATCCCCAAACAATGCCATATCAATTTGGTGACAGCACATCTAGCAAAGATGAAACTATATGAAACTATAATACACCTCAAGTATTTCTCCTTATGGTTTGTAAGTTATTTTGTATAAAATCATCACTACTGTCACGTCACTACAATAATCATTACTGTTTTAACTCAAATTTTCTTTGGCCCCTGTGCCCTGAAGGTACCTGAGAAATCTGCTGCAAGCGTCACAGCAAATTTTGGCTCTGTGGTGCTTGGCCCCGTAATTGCTCCTTGCAGCTATATCTTTTTTTGATTGGGTCTTGAAATGGAATGATTTCAACTTTTTACATCCTGGCATACAGTCTTCCAGGGTTAAATGCATTATTTTTCACTCTGTAATGGTGATCAGAAATAAATGTAGTGAAGTTGCATCTTTTATGTAAAAAAAAAAAAAAAAAAAAAAAAAAAAGGTTTTGAAAAGTACTATGATTTAATTTAAAAGAGTAGCACTAAGGTGAACCATGTTGTCAAGTACTGAAATAAGAGTTCATTATTTTCCACCCTGATCCTAACCAACATATAATTTTATACATTCATGATTGTTTTGTGAATATCAGGATCAATACCATTAAGGTCTGGCATGAAACTGTACATAATAAACAAGCTAAGGAGAAAAACTCCAGGATTGAGTTTGCGTTTCCATCAGTGATTCAATGGCACCCTCATCTGGTGTATGCTTATAAAGCAATATGGCTAAGAAAGATATGCAAATGCATGTCCTGTCAAACCAGATGAACGAAAGCAAAATGTGTATTCAGAAGTATCTTATTATAGTATTATAATATATTAGTATATCATAATATAAAGTGTTATAGTATATTATAAAGAATAATAAGACACGTCAAAAATACCCAGAAATAACTTGCAACATTTTTATTCAATTTTATAATTTAAAGCCTGTGTATATTGCAAAGCCTGTGATTTTGCTATCCCAGTACCTAAAGAGTGTATGTTTGTACATTTACGAAGCAGAAATAATATGACTCTACTACTGTATGTTTCAGATCACATTTAATGATTTGTTGATTCACATGAATCGTTCTAATTCTTGTGCACAGTATGATTCTTCCATGGCAGCTTAGCATCTCGTCTTTCTCACTCTGACACTGCTCTCTCCCTCTAACACACACACACACACACACACCCCTCTCGTAACCAGTCCAAACTAGCTGAGGAAAGTCTTACATGGGACAACTGCCTGGCACTTTCTAACAGCAGCTCATCTTGAGGTCTGCATTTCAGTCCCCATCAAGACACAGCTTTAAAGTCCTTTGATGTAAGGACATTTTCATGATCTAAGCATTGAACACTAAAAATCCATTCATAGCCACTTTAACTCATGAGCACCAATAATAAAAAATAACAAATTCTATTTCACTTATCTTGGACTGCAAGTACAGAAAGACAAATGGCAATAAAAATACACAGAATTATTGTTGAAATAAACTCATGATAAATTGATCAAGATCATATTTTATGACAGGTACTGGTTGTAATATATATATATATATATATATAGTTATATACTCCACAGGAATGCTGCAAGTCTAACAGTCACAGAAATGTGAGTAGTGAAACAAACCGCCAGTTTGTCATGTGACCATACTGTTATTGCTTCACTGTGTAGAAATGGATTACCATCTAGAGTCATGTGAAGCTACATAGTTCTGTCAGTCCTTAACAGAAGCATGATCCAAGTAGGCCCTTCTTTGATCGAGCAATAACCATAAATGTCCCGAGATTAAGATCCAGCATACCAAAGATTTGTGGGGTTTCTCAGATGTAGTTTATATAGGTGTAAAATACAATCTGAAGAAGCACAACTCAGATTTTCTCAGTCACCACTGTCCACAATTTCTGCCAGTTGAGAGGACTGTTCCCTCCATTCAGTCAGGAACTTGCACATGACGGCTGTAGTCTAGGAGACTGTCCCATGTCACACTGATTCTTTGGCACATTCCGCCACACACTGATGGACGCAGTGTACTGAAGTTCTTGGCAAGGACACAAATGTGCTATAGAAAACAATTTTAAAACTAGATTTACGGCTATATGGCAAAGACACACACGTGAACTTTTAAGTGCATGCACGTACACGCACAATTACAATTCCCTATCCAGCCTGGACTAAAAGTGCATCAATTAATTGCTCATATGCCAAACATTCAAATTCTTGTTATCTATATCACAACAGGGCACATTCAAAAGTGCAATACATTAGCACAGGGATTTGGGTTTTAGTCAAGGCAGGCAACAAGTACATTAATTAACCCAATTTTAGGCCAACTTTCCAGTCTGTGAATCCAGGGCAGTTTCTTTTTAAAAAAAAGTGTTCTAAGCAAATGGGAGAGACAGATCAAGAGTGGGTGCAGTTAGCTTATGTGCAAATAGCAAACTAGGCTTCACTTAATATTTAAGCACACTGAAATTTTCTAATCATTAAGGTTTGCTTGTACAGGTACCTTGACATCTTTCTGCAGTACCAACAGTAATGTTCTGGCCTTTAAGAACCCAGACAACAAATAGTAGTCAGAACATTTAAAAAGACATGGTAGGATGCTAATTTGCATTTTTTGGATTACATTAAACACAAATGAATGTACAGTATTTATTAGCTTATTTAAACCTTTATGAACAAAAAGAAAAGTGATCCTTTTTGCCATTTACTAAAAAACAGGGGGAAAAATCAGTCGTATTTACTGTGGAAACTAGTAGAATTGTGAGGAAAAAAGTGACCTACTTTAGGTCTCATTACAAATGAGATCATGCAAGGTGCATTGTAAAAATTTGAGCAAAGGCATATCAGCACTAACAGCTCATACTTCATTATGGTGTTAACCATCAAATAGGTGTCTGCCATGACGAGCTTATTTTGAGAGGGTTAAAGGCTTAGTGTATACGTGCTTTGGAAAAAAGGCATTAAAAGAAAGTGCTACAACAATTTTGGATGGACACAAAAATTTGTTTATATTTTGTTTGTGCCTTCATTAGCAACTACTAGGTAGATGTTCCATGTCTAGTACAAATAAAAAAAATGTTCCATATGCTCTTAAAATCCAACTAAGCTAAAAGAAGGACATAGTCAGCAAGTTAGTTACACTACATTTTCAGATACCTCCATAAGCACCACTGACCTGTTAATACCTCATTATACAAACAAATATCATCAAAAGTGTAAGGATTTAAACATCTTTTGTTGGCCAGCAAAGCCCAAACTGGAATAACAATAGTCCTATAACTAGTTCAACTCTCCTTTCTCTGCTGTGTGACTTCCTGGGTCAAAATGAATGGGTAGTAAGCAGTGCTCTGCCAAACCCTTTTTTTTTTTTTATAACAAAAGGAAGTACAAACAGAATGAAGAGAAATACATAAGACGAAAGCATTATGTGGCAGGAGTATCAACTTCCTGCTCAGCCTTGGTTGGAATTTCAGGGCTGGCCAGTGTGGGAGCTGTCAAGGTCGGGGTTGAAGTGGGTATAGGAGTAGGAGTAGAGACTAGTAGGCATGGTGTAGACACAGATGTAGGGTTAAGACTCGTGGCTGAGGTGGGATTAGGAGCTGTAGTAGCTGTAGTAGTAATAGAAGTGGAGGTAGTAGCTGAGGCTTGCGCTTCAGGAACAGCCATGTCAGATTTGGCTGGAGTGTTATTTGCGGTGGGAGCTGGCTTGTTGTAGTCAAGTTTCAGAATGTGCTGTTGCAGGTGCCTGATCCAGTCCTCCTGCACTGACAGAGGGCCATGAAACTCCACATCGCAAAACCTGAGAGAGGGATGAATCTCAGCATTATTTGTTTAGTCATGATTATGATTACTTGCGCAATTGCGCGGATTTGAAATTTTTAAACAAAAATATCAAGCACTTGTTCACCATGAAGGAAAGAAACACACTTTTGCCACACAGAGTGCCACAAGGTTCCTTATAAGTAGGGATGCATCGATATCAATACTTGTACCAGGTATCGACCTAGTACTCTGCTCATTTACTCATACATATATAATATGCCAACATCCAATACCACGTAATGCTGTGATCAAAGTCTAATGTACAGTGTCACACTAAAGAACAAATGACATGAAATTACAGCGGTTTGGCCAGATTTCATGATTAGCTAGGTGAGAAAAAATGTATACAGACAAGCCTAGATCAGTGAAAATAACAGCACTTCCCCAGCATTTTGTTCTTGATGATCAGCTACTACCAGTCATTGACAATGAGGGATGCCAACACAATGAAGGCAATGAAATGTACTTTACTTACAGCTGTACAGAAGCACATTTCTAAAGTGAAACAAAACCCACCCTTCTCTACTGCAACCCTTATCAGTTTAAAGTAACTAATGGAGATAGCTAATGCACATTTAAAATCAACTCGCTAATTTTGTAAAGAACAAGCCTAGTAGTGTATGTATGTGGACAAACACGTGTGTACTTTTCATGGCCACTATGTAAACCAGGTAAACATAAACAGAGCTAAATAAATTGTTCAGCAATGATTGAGTAATACTAAGTAGGCTGTAGTAGTGGTTCCGACGAGTTCCAAAAACATGTACTCGGTATGAAAAGAAACTGATGCATCCCTACATCCCTACCACTGTTATTTCAGAATAAAACATGTTAACAGACAACACATACTGATGAACAATAGCTTGTTTTAAAATGTATCATAAAAATAATAACAGTAATAAATGTGTTTATTACAGAGACAAACAAGCAGCACTCGACACCACTCGCCGTCAACAATTCTAGTCCTTCATGTTACTAATTTGTATGCTTCAAATACCCTTAAAATATACTTAAGAAAGTAAGGAAGCTACTGAAGAAAAACTATTTCAGACATCTGACTAGCTGTGGCCGAGACACTGTTTGGATCATTTCCAAAATCTAATCAGTTCATCTGTTGGTTACATAAATCCAAACAAAACATTCAACCACTCGTTCTTGAGATATCGCGCTAAAGAGAATCTCGGTTGGATGGACATACACATGGACAAACCAAAAACATAATGCCTCCACCACCTAGTGGCAGATACCTAAAAATATTCTAGATCCAACTCACCGGCACTTGAGGGAGTAGATTTTACCCACAAGTTTAACCAGAGGAGTGGAAGGGGGCTTCGGCACAAGGGCAGGAACAGTACTAGTGCGAGGTGGTTTGGGAGGACAGCTTTCTCTCTCCCCTCCATCAGCATGTGACGGATGTTTTAGGGGTCGCCGCTCAATGCCTAGTTAAAAAAATAAGCGATGAGTAATATTAACAAAGTACAATATCATATTTCCAGTGTGACCATGACTATGTAAATCAGAAGCAATCCAAATGTATTTAAATAGAAATGCTAATTAGAAAATACAAATTTGCTAATATATAGGGTGTCCCAAAAGTCTCCAAACATAGGGGAAATTAACACTTTTTAGCAAAATGTCTTCCAAAATTTGTATTATATATTTTTTTCAGATAACGTTTAAGAATGCCTTTGACAAAAGAAGAACGTATTGAATTCATTCTCATGGCTGTATCGGGAAGCTGTCGCAAGGCTGTGATGGATTTTAACATGGCAAACACATCACACACGACACTGTTGCCAAACATATTAACAAATTCAAAAAAGGTTGGAAGTGTTGCGGACCAACCGAGAAGTGGACGTCCACAAACATCCACTGATGAAGGCACAACCGACGTGGTGCTGGCGTACATAGTCCCCTCTCTATGGAGACTTTTGAGATACCCTGTATTTGCAAATGCATTTCAAGTGTAAGAATTAGAAAAAAGACATAACTCTGACAAAACTTGGCAAAAATTTGCATTTGAATTTACACATTCACCAGCTACTTTAATAGGAACACCTGTACCCCCGCTTATTCATACAGTTATCTAGTCTGCCAATCATGTGGCAGGAGCACAATGCATAAAGAGCTTCAGTTAATGTTCACAACAGATCAGAAAATAATCACAGAAAACAAAATGCTGAACATTGAGGTGGATTGGCTACAACGGCAGAAGACCAGATGTTTTTCCAACTGTGGTTATTTGTGTTACTTGAGGCTGAAGACGACCTGTAATTCTCATCTGACCGCTCTCATTAACAAGGTATTTCTGCCCTCGGATCTGTCTTTTTTTTTTTCACCATTCTGTGCAAACTCTAGAGACTGTTGTGTGTGAAAATCACAGGAGATCAGCAGTTTCTGAAATACTGAAACCAGCCCAGTCTGGTACCAACAACCAGACCATGGTTATAGTCACAGAGATCGCAATTTTTCCCCATTCTGATGTTGATGTGAACATTATCTGAAGCTCTTGACCTGTATCTGCATGATTTTATGCACTGTGCTGCTGCCACATTATTGGCTGATTAAATAATTGCATGAATGATCAGAGGTACAGGTGGCTACAGAAGTAAAGTGGCTGTAGTGTAGTGAGTTTATATACAAGAATGTACAATGGCTGCCAAATTTAAAATATAAAAGTTCATTGTTCACAGTTGAGATTTCATCTCCAATGTCATAACTAATTCTGCCGTATTGAAAAATGGCAACAACAATGCCTCCATTTACAATTGTACCTCCTCAGTTTCACATTTCAAACTGGACTGCTCTTTAATCCTGTTTAGAATTACATTTTTGTTCATAATAAGGTTCACCAGTCAATCAATCGCTGTGGATGGGATGTTAAGTGGGACTGTTTGGTGCAGGCCACAGACCCTCCATCAGTTCTGGTGATACATGCGTTCAAGACACAGGGATGAAATGGCTTAGGACTGCAATTGCTACGAACAGTTTCACACTCAAGTCTCCACCACTGAACAACTTCAACAAAATAGACTTCAAGTTAAAGCTATAATGAATTCAGACATTTTTGACTATATAGTATACAGTTATACAAGGGAAATTATTTACAATTGCACTATCCGGTGTCACCCAGATGAGGATGGGTTCCCTTTTGAGTCTGGTTCCTCTCAAGGTTTCTTCCTCATATCGTCTCAGGGAGTTTTTCCTTGCTACTGTCACCTCTGGCTTGCTCATCAGGAATAAATTTTAAATTTATATCCAGAATTTATGTATTTCTGTAAAGCTGCTTTGTGACAATGTACATTGTTAAAAGCACTATACAAATAAAATTGAATTAAAAGATAGGATTAATCTTGAGGCAGTGAAGTGCGATGTCAAAAAGAGTCATTGCTTTTACTTTTTTCCAATATGGCAGAAATATATAAACACTAAAAATTGTCAAATGCAATTTGCTTTTCCATTGAACAGCAGAGTGCATTTGTAAGAGTATATCACTGAGGTGTTCTTACCTCGTGTCACCCGGACATTAAGTTCACTCCGAGCCACTTGCGCATGCGGAAGTGCACTGCTAGAGTGTTGTTCCCTATCCTGGGTACTGATGCCATGGTGAAAAGAGGTACCATTTCGATTTTTTACCTCTACTGCCCGTGATAATGAACTCCATGAACTGTTCATGATCTGCCGTTCAACAGTCCTCCCCTGGGACAGTGTTAGAGACGCCCACTGGGCTGCTGACTGCTTCTGAGATATAGTGGATATGGAGTTTGAATCAGATAATGAAGAGAAAAAAGAACTACTCTTCTGCAAGACACATGTAGCAGAGCAAGTAAAGTAAGTGGAAGGGCTATGGCAAAAGCCACGATGCAGATTTACTTTAACTGCCCTCTATGATGCTGCATTGAGTCAGCTGAAAGTTTTTAAATTATGAAACTCATGCAGCATGCTCCACTACATTTCACTAATCCACTCATTCAGAATCTTCACAGGACCTTGACAAGATTAACAGAGCATTACTGTACAATTACTGATCTTTGCAACAAAGAAACAAGGTGATAATACATGAGCTTGCACATTTATCAATGCTATTATTGTTCATGCAACATAGCAGAAGTATTTGTACCTTCTTTTGGGCAACGTGCCCATCTGACAGGTAGCTACGGTGCAGCTCAGCCACTGTTTGTGGCCGGCTGCGCATCCAGGCACTCAGTGTCTCAATGGGTGACCCGTTCACAGACCACTCTGTCACACCAAACTGTCGCAAATGAGCCCGAGCATGGCTGGCCAAAGCCTTCCGGTTCTCAAAGGCAAAACCGCACAACTCACAGCTAGCATCTAAGGAAGGCCACAGAAAATTATAAACCCGACAGTATGGGAGGACTTGAAACTGAAGATTTTAATGCTAGATAAAAATATGCTTGAAGTCACTCTTTCCATGCAAACTATCCTTAATCTAAAATGAAAATACTGTGGAAATGTCATTTGAAGAAACTACTGAGCAATCTGAAAAAAAAAAAAATGCACTCTTACCCATGCGGCCTACCCCATACTTGTCTGTGGATATTCTTCCTTTAAAAGAGAAGTCCTGTGGTGGGGGTGAGAAGGTTTTTGACTGGGTTGGTGGTGACCTTTGGCCAAGGTGTCTTTCGGTTCCCAGCACCCTCTTCCCAGTGGGTTTCATACCAAGAAACTTCCCTGCTGGAGGGGTAGTTGACAGGCCTGTGGGCCCAAATCCATGCTTATGGAGGCGTGAGCTGGAGTGAAGTAGGTTAACGGGTGCCTTTGGGGAGACTCTGGATGACTGATACCCTTGACTGTCCCAGGGTGAGATGATTTCCTGCCCTGGTTCTTCTTTTACACCTAACACAACAGATGCTGGTGTGGTGCCCTGAGTCCGCATAATCTCCCACAGCGTGTCGATGGGCGAGCCATTGACGGACCATTCAGTGATACCCATGTGGCGTAAGTGTGAGCGGGCATGGCTGGAGAGGCCTTTGCGGTTCTCAAAAAACTCGCCACAGAACTCGCAACGGATATCACGGGACGGTTCCCTCTCTTGGGTCATTACTGGAAAAGTATAGAGTGAAGTGAAGGAGATTAAAGACTTGTGTTTAAGACGATAATAAATGAGAAAAGCAATATGTTAGAAACAGAAATCGCAAGCCAGCAGCACTTTCTAATTGTGGATTTTGATGCACCAGACTTACACTTTGTTACCTATTTATTTCTATTATTCAGATGGGAAATACATCACAAATTTATTACTTACACAGGTTGATGGGACGTGCATTATCTGAGCTCATCCAGCTCGGATGCAGTGACTCAGAGCTATAACCTTCATGCCCCCCTCCAGTCACAGTAACTTCCACCTGTTCAGGTTCAGGTTTGGGCTTAACCATTAGCACTGCTGGGGAGGTGCTGGTGACAGGTGCTGATACCGCTATCTTGGCAGGCTGGTGCTGACTGAAAGAGAAAGCCTGACGGCCAAGGACACCTCCTGGTGGGGAAGAATGCTGGTGTAAGGTGCGAGGGGGTCCTGGGCTTGGAGAGGATGAGGATGATTTCAAGGGTTTCAGGGGCATGACGCATGGCAAACCTCGGCGAGTTATGAGGTCTCGTAGTGTGTCGATGGGCGAGCCATTCACGGACCATTCAGTGATGCCCAGCTGACGCAAGTGGGAACGAGCATGACTGGAGAGGCCTTTGCGGTTCTCAAAAAGCTCACCGCAAAACTCACAACACACATCTTTCATTGGTTCAGCTACAATTATAAAGGGAAAAGAAAGAAGCTGACATTTAATAAAAGCAAGGCCAGTTTGTCTGCATAAATTAACAATTACAAAGGTATATATGAAGACACTTTAAATAGTCTGTTATAAAGTTCCTCAGTTCCAGTCCCAAAGGACGCTCAATTCCACTTACCAATTTACTCTGTTCTAATCTCATACAATTTCATGAAAGCTACAAAACAGATTCAAGGAGCCCACTTTATGACAAGCTGAAAACCATTTCAGTATTTCACCTCTTCAAAACTCTGACTTTATTTCCATACAGAAATTGTTCCACAGCACTTATGCTTTAGGGTAAATTTGCATACAGAAACGCATAATATAATGTATCAAGTCACCTAGAGGAATGGACATGAGCTCCCTGCCACTCAAACGGAAGACCTGCTGTGAAGAAGATTTCAGCTTCTTGGTAGGTGGACTAAGCAAGGTGTGGGTGGAGGAAGAAGAAGATGAGGAGGTAGCTTTTGAGCCAACAGCACTTTTTAATGTTGTGTTCTTTAATAGGACAGAGTTGGAGAGAAATGGCCTCTTGGAAGCAGAAGTAGGTGTGGATGTGGAGGGAGAGGGAGGAGCAACACTGTGCCCATGGACCCTCAGGTCCTCTGGGCTGTCAGAGCGGAAGGAGGTAGCTCTGCGCTTGAAGTCATCAGTGAGGATGAGTGTGTTGAGCAGGTCGATGGGAGACCCCTTGGACTCCGAGTATTCCACACCAAAGTGACGCAGATGGGCTCGTGCGTGACTCGAGAGGCCTTTGCGTGTTTCAAACCAGGCACCGCATAGCTTGCATATGATGTCTGTGTTAGAATCCAGATCCATTGCTATGAGCAGAGGGAAAGAAGGGGGAAGGGGAGAGTAGCCACAGAATGTCAAGAGGAACAATGAAAATCAATAGATGCTATTATATACATTAAAGGTTTATGAAACACTAATCTATATATGGATAACAGGTAATCTAAGTCTGTATTCAGGCCAAGAGTCACTATCATCTTGTGCACTTGGGCATTTGTGTGCATTTGGGTGATGACCAAGCAGCTTGAAAGCTTTCTTTGGCTTTCTCAAAAGTAAAACCAAACCAGACATTAAAAAATCAAAACAAGGAACAAATGCTGGCTCATCAAACTACTTTACTTTGCATTGTTCTAAGTTATGTTGTTAACATCTGTATTGCTTCTTTCAAAATGACAAGCCTATCCTAAATATCAGGGAACCGTCTTTTTCTTACACATGACCTGCAACACAACAGCCAACTGAATTTTAAAAATAGTTTATAACAGAAACCTCTTTTTCATCTGTTGTTTTATCCCCTACTTTCTTTATTAGCTAAGACTTTATTAGATAATATTTAAATACTGACTTGTTATATTCCCATAGTTGTGTAAACTACTGATAATGAACTAAGTCAAAAGTGGAACATTAATGCATTCTCACTGAGATTGAGGGGAGCCTCTGTTTCTTGTGGTTTCCAGAGTCTGGATGGGGCAGTGGACAAGGCTGAATTGTGGGACCTTGACATAGTCCTATGCTCATGGGAGCGCAGTAGGGAAGACACAGGCAGCAATGAGGAGATTGGGGCCTTCCTTAGCACTGGGGATGGGGAAGCAGACAGAGAATGAGAGGGGGGTGGAGACCTCCCAAATGGAGAGGATGGCTGCAAGCCAGATGGTGAGGGGCTGCTTGGAGAAGGGGGAGATTTTGCTACACTACGCAGAAGTGAGAGGGGCTTAATGTCTTGTGGTTCATCTTCAAACTCTGCGCTCTTGCTGGGGCTTGACATAGGAACGCAGAAAGAATGATGGTGAGTGTTTTTGGGTGATGGTGTTGGTGAGTGTGATGGGGGTGAGGCAGGTAAGTGGGAGTCAGTGGCCCGCTCCTTGGTTATCTGGTAGAGGAGATCTATGGGTGCACCACTGCTTTCAGACACGCCCACACCTAGCTGGCGCAGATGAGAGCGAGCGTGGCTGGATAGACCTCGCCGTGTCTCAAACAGGGCACAGCAGACCTCACACTTCAGCAAACTGGAGCCTGTAGAAAGTTACATTGTGGACAGTAACACTTACAATTATTAGTCAAATAAATAAGTCATTTTTGATAGTAATGTCCAACTGTTTAAAATTAGATCCTGAAGGCTAAATATCAGACTTTGTGTTAAGATTTTAATATCTTCCTTGTTTAGGACATGCAAAATGGGTCAATAAGTAAAGACAAATATACACTACATCTCAGCCATCAATTACACAGATAATTTTTTCATATTTCATATTTAAATGTTCTCTTAATGTAAACAAATCACACTGAAGAACTAAGCTGAGATAATCACACCTTTTGGCTCGGTCTCTTCTGCGGCAGCTGAGCTGTTTGATCGCGGGCTGGAGTTAAAGTCATCCTGCAGTTGCATTTTTTCATCTCCCTCCCTCTTGTCGTTCTCACCTGCAAATTAACGTACGCAAACTTTTTAATAAAGTAGAGTCCAATTAAAGAGGCTGTATACATCATGGGTACCAGCTCAATAATAACGCTGAAGCAAAAAGACAATAAGAAATTTCATTCAGCAAACCAATAGAAGGGCTGCACATTAGCCTACGTTACTACAATAAGTACAATTACTGAGGCTTAAGTAGTCGACAGCATCAAAATAAGATGCACTACTACTGATGGATTAAGTAATGACATCATATACGACAATATTATGTCATATAATATTACTCAGCCACTGAGCCAACTACATTGAAAGTAATAGGTAGAAATGTAAGTCCTGGGAGTTTGCAAGGTTAATTTTAGAACTCTCCTGAACTATCTGTCTTAATAGAAATGATCAACTTACATGTAGGTTTCAAACCAATAAAAGGACAGTATTCAGTGATTTTATATTAGTAATTGAGTAATATGCTTTAAAATAAAAAGCTTAAATTAATAACAAACCGGGACTTTGAAGGGTTTAAGGGTTTGCTCAAGTGGCTCTGCTGGTCCTAGGATTTGAACTCAAAATCTGTGAACTGTTAATGAATTAAGATGGACAAGCAAACTGCCCCTACACAAATTGAGGAGGATGGTGAGGGAAACAGTGTGTTATTTTTGCTTGGTGTTGTCTATTTACAATCAACCATTACACACTACCTCCATGACAACAAGCTGTTTTGAAGGTTTGCACTAAAGAAGCCCTTCCTGAGAGCATCCCACACAATGCAGCTTTCAACAAGTGACCCCATTTTCAACATAATGACCCCAAACACAGATCCAGGCCAACAAAGAAACTGAAAATGGTTGTTTTCTAATGACCATTTCAGTGTCCAGATTTGAACCCTAATGAACACCTGTGGTCTGAATTGAAGAGCGACATTCACATGCACAAACCTAGGAATACAAAGGAGTTTAACAAGTTCTGTATGAAGGAGTGGACCAAGATCCCTCAATACGTGTCTCCAACTTTGTTAAGTATTACAGGAAGCAGCTCAGTACTGCTATTCTATCCAGGTCAGGGGTAAAAAAAAATTAATCCCTGGACTAATTCATTCACTAGTTTAATTCATTCTTTCATCTTGTGTTACCACTTTATCCTGGTCAGGTCGCAGTGGATCCCGAGGCTGTCCCAGGAACACTGTGTGTGAGGCAGGCATACACCCTGGATGGGACTGCAGGACACCAAGCACACACACACATTCACACCTAATGGCAATTTAGTGTAGTCAATACACCTTAGGAGGTGGGAGGACACTGGAGAACCCCAAAAAAACCCATGTGGTCACGGGGAGAACTCCTGTGAATCTCCACACAGACAGCAACCTAAGCTCAGGATCAAACCGGGGACCCTTGAGCTATAAGACGGCAACACTACCAGCTGCAACACCAGGCCACCTTTGTGTCAAGTTTTAAAGGCTGAAATTGCCCCAAGTAACCTTAAAAAAAAGGAACGTGGCTTGGCTGTACTCATACCAGAAAACAATCAGTAGTCTCATGATTATATATTTTTGATGGCTGTAAAATCAAGGTTATCCATTAGAATACCCTGTAAGTGTATAAAGGCAGCAAGGAGAACTACAGTCAGTCAATTTTTCCACTACTTTTTGTGTGTCCATGTCACAGCATGACCATTTGAGTAAAAGCAGAATGTACAATTAAATATCAGACATCAATTATATGAACTGGGCCTTATTGTGGAGAAAGAACATGAACCTCAATACGAAATAAAACCAGAAACCTTAGCTTACACAAAGTACAGAACCACATGTGGTTTCACTATGTGTAAAGAACCAGTCCACTCACCATCAGCTTCACCATCATTCTGGCTCTCTCTCCAAGGCTGAGTTGGAGACGCAGGTATCTGCAGCACTGGTTCTGAAGTTCCACTTTCTTCATCATTTACTAACATGGATTCTTCTTCTTCTTCTTTACATGGTTTCTTGTCTTGCAACTCAGAGTTAAAAGCAGGGGTAATGGATAAAGCGAGGTCAGGCCGCTTAGAGAAGAGCTCACGGAGGACGTTAATGGGCGAAGCAGTGACCTCCCAGTTGGTGATGCCAAAGTCTCGTAGGTGTGCACGAGCATGACTGGAAAGTCCGGCCCTGGTGTCAAAGCCAGCGCTGCAGAACTCACAGCGCATCACACTGAAGGTCGCTGGGTCAAAGTTAGCAACTGGTCATGGCGCATCCAGAAGAACAGAGCCAGAAACAGAAGGATACAGAAGCAAAAACTAAAACCAAACCTCAAAAAAAAAAAAAAAAAAAAAAAAAAAAAAAAAAAAAAAAAAAAAAAAAAAAAAAAAAAAAAAAGCTCATCTAAATACAGGGTGTCTGAAAATTATCTTTAGAACTTTGATACTCTTGAACACACATAGAATTGCCAATCAAGGAAATTTAAACACAAACTTTTTTCTTAGAGTAACAACGTTCCAAACATTCAATATGAGCACCATTAGTGATAAAACACCCAGCCACTGGGGTGGCACAAGCCAGTGCACTCTCAGTGCCAGTCCCAAGCCTGAATAAAATGGGAGAGTTGCGTCAGGAAGGGCATCCGGTGTAAAACCTGTGCCAAATCAACTATGCGGATCATAAGCTGAATTTCCATAATGGTGATGGGTGATCTGCTGTGGCGACACGTAACGGAAGCAGCCGAAACAAGAAGAAGAAGAAGAAGTGATGCACAAAACATCCAGGTGATAATCCAATTGCTGCCATGTACACAGTAACTTATCGACATCAATGCTTTCAACAACAGCTCTGATTCTTGCCTTCAGATCATCACTGTCTGTCACCCAAGTGTTGTACACACAATCTTTGACAAATCCCCCAAAAAGAAATTGCAGACTGTGATATCAGAGCAATCTAGGCAGCCAGTGAATGGCACCTCTATGGCCAATCCACCTGTTCGGGAATGTGGCAGTGTCAGTGGGTCGCCAGTGGGTTCCTGGTTGTCTTTTTTATATTGAATAAAAGTTGTAAAGATAATTTTCAGACACCCTGTATGTAGTGGCAGAAGATAACTCTTCTGTAGTAGTTCATCTACTTCACCATTAGGGCTTTTTGAGAGAGTGAATTTTGGCAGCAAATAATACAAATGCTGTGAATTATACACATTATATTTCAATAAAAATAAATATAATAATATGTAATAATAGATGAATGTCACTAAGTGGCAGTGAAGGCATGAGTGAGTGCCGGGTGTAAGGAGGGGGAGGAGTCATGGAGAACAAGCAGGTAACAAGTGAGTGTTTACACCTGTGTGCAATTAATGAAAACTATTCATATTCTGTGTTGCAGTGGGAATAGGGAGACAAAAACCCCAGACAGAGAGAGACGACACAAACAGCTCCAGTGACCTTGACCATGAATGGAATGTCAACAGTGGAAATGCTGTGTTTGTGCATTTTAGTTAAATAAAAAGTGATTTTTACAGTTTCAAGAGAAGTGCTTAAAATCATGGTGTGAATTTAAATAAAATAACCTGTGTCATTCAGAAGCCTGCCTCCCATGTCCTCATTCCCCCTCTCACCTACCGGGGTGTCACAAGATATTTGATAGTAATAAAAACTGAAATTACTGAATGTGGTTAACCTTACCTTTTTTCTTCTTTTTTTGGTAGGAGAACTTCTTCTCAATGGCATTAACCTCTTCTGGGGATATGAAGTGTCTAACCTTGTAACTGACTCCAACTCTGTTCAGGTGACCCCTAATATGATTGGCCAGTCCAATTCCATTATCAAAACAGTCTTGGCAGTAGGGACATTTCTTTTCTACAGTCTTCATCAAAATGCCCTCTTCATCTTCCTCATACTCCTCTTCAGTTAAGACATCAAGAAGATGGCTGACATCATCCTCGTCCTCTTCTTTGTCACTGGCATTATCCTTTTGATCATCAACCCCGTCATCATCATCATCATCATCATCATCAACATCATTATCATCATTATCTTTTTCATCAGTGGTATTTTTGCTACATTCATCCTTTTCACTGTCAGGTGGGTTCTCTTCATTTGTCTCTTCTTTGGAGTCCTCGGAGGCCTTTGGTGGAGGAGTGGTTTTGAGATCTAAAGCTAGAGCACATGTTTCCACTCCTGCAAGAGAGAAAGTGGTCAGTTATGTGAAAAGCATAACTACAAAAGCACTGTTCTTCTTGCTCAGTAATATATATTATATTAATATTAATATATTTTATATTATATTGTACTCTGGTACTCTTTGCACTATTCTCACTAGATTCACTTTCAAATAGAACTGTGTACTGGTCGGCGCTGCACTGGGACTTACTGTGCCTATTGTCTGTCCCAGTAGTCATTGTACTGTCTTGTGCTGCCTGCACATGTTTGTACTTGTGCACTTTATGTATATATTTATGTAGTCCCTTTTAGTTCCATGTTGTTCTGTGTTTGTCTTATGTAGCACCTTGGTCCTGGAGAAACGTTGTTTCGTTTCAATACGTACTAACTGGCTGTATATGGCTGAAATGACAATAAACTCCACTTGACTTGACTTGAGTAATGGAATACATATCATAAATGTCTGGTTATCCAAAAAATGCTGGGTGCAATAAAAGCAGTGATATCAACAACATACAACAACAAGATGCATGGTCTCCTTAGTTAATTATTTAATTGATTAATTGTCCTGTTTTTAAAACTCCAACTTTTAAACTATTCATATGTGACTATAGCTCTCATAACGTTCAACAAAACAGTGTGTCATCAATAATCATCCATAAATACATATTAAGACATAATAATGGTAATTATTAGATATAAGAATAGTTTTTTGTCATTTGTAGACGCATTAATAAGTAAAATATATACAACAGCGCTTACTGGGAATAGTCAGGCATAACTTAACATTACTTACGATGGTTATAATCAGTTTATATGCCTTTCAGTTAGCAACAAAGGGCAGTTCCTAACAAAAGATTCATTTTGATATAGCCTATATATATACATTCAATTTTCCAGGTCCAACATTGATTTAAGGTTACAAATAAGTGCACTAATAATTTAAAAAAATAATAAATTAAAGCAATGCATAATCTCAGGGACACAGGGGCATTCCTAGTGGAGACCATCAGGGACCATAACCTAATGGTCAGATAGTCAGCCTTGTAACCCAAAGGTCGTGGGTTCGAGTCTCAGGTCCAGCAGGGATTGTAGGTGGGGGGAGTGAATGACCAGCGCTCTTCCACCCTCAATACCACGACTAAGGTGAGAACCTTGAGCAAGGCACCGAACCCCCAACTGCTCCCCGGGCGCCGCAGCAAAAAAGGCTGCCCACTGCTCTGGGTGTGTGTGTGTGTGTGTGTGTGTGTGTGTGTGTGTGTGTGTGCACTTGGATGGGTTAAATGCAGAGGACAAATTCCGAGTATGGGTCACCATACTTGGCCACACTTCACTTCACTTAATATTTTATGCACTGAATCTCTTCTTTTAATGTCTAACAAGGTTGGAGACACTTCGTCCACTTTAGATCTAACAAGGTTGGAGACATTTTTAAGACATTTTAAGACTTGGTCCACCTTCATGCGGAATATTTGAGTTCCTTTATATTGCTAGGTTTGTCCACATGGACTCCTCTCTTCAACTCAGACCACAGGTTTTCAGTAGAATTCAAATCCTGACTGAGATGGCCATTACAAAACAGTGATTAGTGTTTATTTAACCATTTCTGTGTTGATATAGAAGTATATTTGGCTCATCTCATGTCAAGGCAAGTCTGAACATCCTGGCAGGGGCAATCAGGTGTTGGAGTGAAGTATTCTGGTACTTGTTGTCAGTCTCTAGCACCAGTCACAAAACAACCCCAAAGCATCAATATCTACATCCATATTTTACAGTGGAAATCGGGTGCCTTTATTTCAGTGCAGCCCCCCCTTTTGTCATCAGTGTTTGATTTTGGCGTCATCTGTCTACAACAGACGATACCGATTATAGTTAAGTTAAGGACCTGCATTTTATGTGATGATTTCTCTTCCAAACAGTTTGTTGTTATGAAAGTGGTATTCAACAGTTCATTTGAAACTTAATGCTCACAACTGTGCAGTTTAAAACTTTGATTTTTGGGCTATTTTCCCCCTCTTTCACCATCCTCCTTACTGTGTATGGGCATAGTCTGCTCATGGGCCCAACTCCTGGCAAATTTCCAACTGCTTTAGACATGCAAAATGTTTTGTTTGGGCCCTTATTGTGTGCAATTGCATTTTTTTACTGTATTTTCATATCCATTACCTGATTTGTGTGACTAATGTTGTCAGAGTTCTTTGTTTTTTTTCCCCATGGTAATGGTTGATAAAGGGAGTTTTATTCTTATAAAAATTCTTATATTACCTCCTTACATGTTTAAAGTGTTCCTAGGGACTGAGAGCAATATACATATATATTATATATATTATATATATATATATATACATACAGTTTGGACAATGACAGAGTTTTTGTGATTTTTTTCTTAAAGATCATACAGTGGCCTCCTGAATCCAGAGCAAAATGACTGTAGAAAATGATTGTAGAAATTCCATACAATAATTCAAAATTTCCCCTCAAGTAATATGGACAAATACTAATCTTTGTTCTAACAACAAAAATCTTATTACAACTATTATAATTATATATATATATATATACAGTCAGGTCCGGAAGTATTTGGACAGTGACAGAGTTTTTGTGATTTTGCCTTTATACACCATCACAATGGATTTGAAATAAAA
>CM075015.1:12077372-12122368 GCA_037576675.1 Pangasius sanitwongsei | reverse complement strand
GTACTTTGTTGAAAATGGCTGTAATTCCTAAATGGTAAATGCCATATTTTTGTGGAACCTCTTAAAATAAAGCTGAATGTCTACACTTCGATCACATCTTGATTGTTTTATTTCAAATCCATTGTGGTGGTATATAAAGGCAAAATCACAAAAAATCTGTCATTGTCCAAATACTTCCGGACCTGACTGTATGTGTGTATATATATATATATATATATAATAGTTGTAATAAGATTTTTGTTGTTAGAACAAAGATTAGTATTTGTGTCCATATTACTTGAAGGGAAATTCTGAATTATTGTATGGAATTTCTACAACCATTTTCTACAATCATTTTGCTCTGGATTCAATAATTCAGGAGGCCACTGTATGATCTTTCCCAGGCTTTATTTTTTTCTTCCAGAACTCACAATCATCATGTGCCCAAGATTGTTGTGTTTTATTGGAATTTAAAAAATGAATATGGACAAAATAGAAGATGGCAATAAAAACAATAACACTGATATTATCTTTGAAAATGTTTTAGATTATGTTTAGTCTGCCTTAAGCAGCCCCTCACACAGGAACATTATGCAGCAATTTATCTACATACAGGAATAATGACAAATAGAGTTAAAATTAGACTATTCTTGACTATTTTAGAGGCCTGTACATTGGGGGAGGGGGTTGGACGCTGAGGGCATTTTTGTGGACAAGGCATAACTTGTGTCTAAGCTGAGCCTGTTGTCTTTCAGCCAAAGCTATCCTCTCTTTTGCCCCTCAAAATTGAGCACAGAAACTATGCTGCAGCTGCAACACCAAGCCAGATGCTTCCCAAGAGTCTGTAGCAGAAGCAAAGACCATGTCTCTGCAGGAGACCAAGTTTTAGGCACCATACCTTTTTATAAAAACTTTCTCTTAGACTTTTTATGTCTTCTGCATTAGTCTATCAGTAGAATAGAGCAAATTTTAGATTTGCAAACACTTCCAAAAAAATGAAATGTTGCAAAGAAATATTTGTATCTTGGTAAAGAAAGTAACATTAGGCAATACAGCAGTACAGATCCTTGATCTCAACATCTAAGCTGTCTGGGACCTTGCAAAGATAGAATTATGGTAGACAGCCAAATTTTCCAAGATTCCAAGATTCCATGGAAAAGCCTGCCAGCTAATTTCCTTATAGAATTGCACAATCTTCAGTTTTAAACACAAAAGGCCTTCATACCAAATGTTAATTTGATTTGGTTTTTCAGTGTTCAGTCCTTTATGGTACAAACTATATTAAACTTTTTTAAATTCACAGACAGTTTTGAAATACAATGCTTACCAAGCACCATAACAAAATCATTTAGAAACAAATAATATCTATATATGTTTGAAATGATACTCCTGACATGGTTATTCTGTTGTCTTACCTGTTTTGTTGGCCAGCATTAGATCATCCTCTGGATCTGGTGGTACAGATGCTTCTTGGCTCAGCTTTGTGGTCTCCTCAGTGTTTTGCATATGGATTTTTGTATCACTAGTATCAGTAGATTGGGGATCCAGTCTGCTACTTGCTCGTGTTCGTCCTATTACACGCCTCACAACTCGTTTTGAGCGTCGATTTCCTGTGCCCTTTAATACAACATCCTTTTGCTGTGTTTCAGCCTTTGTGTTTGTAAGTAAAGGCTCAGGAGATTGCAGCTTTGAGACATTCTCTTCTCCAAGCCCAACCTCAGCAGACCCAGACTCCTCCTGTAGGCTTGGACTTGCAAGGGGAGCAGCTTCAGTCTGAGCACTTTCTAATTCTGGCTTGTCTGTGGGTTCTGCTGGATTTGCAGATACTGTGTGATTCTGGCTAGGTCCTGGAAAGAGACCAGTCTTATTCTCACACTGTGGTTCACCGTCTTTGGCCTGCAAATGGTCAACTTCAGGCTCATTTCCAGCCATTTGCACAGAAGCTCTGGTGGGGTACCTATCGCTAACCACTGTGGTTGATGCGTCATTACCAGAAAGCCGTGTCCATCCTCTTCTGCAGGATTTTTGCTGGAAGCGGGGTGAGACACGGGGCCCACCAGCCCTGGTCCGAGTTGTATGTGTCTTGGCGTGATCTGCAAGCTCTTGAGGTACATCAGAGCTATAGTTGCACTTGAGACAAACAAACTGGCCACAAATGGCCAAGGACTCTTTAGTGGCTGGCTTCCTGGAATTTCTGCGACTTGCTCTCGTCCCTTCCTCCTTCAGCTTTCCCATCTCCTCCAAGATCTTTTGCCGTGACTCCTGATGGCGTCTGTGATGGTCCAACAGCACCAGCCTATCAGTGAAATTCTGTCCACATTCCATACACTCAAAGCCACTCTTCTTGGCTCGCCTCCTCCTTGTATTATCTTCTCCACGCTGTCCCTTTCCCCCACTGTCTTGGCCATGTTCTCGCATGTGTTCCCTCAGATGTGCTGCTTTTTTAAAGTATATGCTACATTCAACACAGGTGAAAATCTCTTGGCAAAGTTCTCCTCTGACTCCTCCTTCTTGTGGCTGTTTCTTGTCTTGAACCTTCTCTTCCTCTTCCTCCTTAAACTCAAACACACCTTCCTTATCGTTCACAAACTTACTGCACTCTTTTGTCCTGGAGGGGTTTACTCTGGTCTTCCTGCCTGTACTAGGTGTGCACTGCCAGGGATTTAATCCAGAAAAAGGTCTCAGTAAGGCTCTCTTCTTTCTCCTACGCTGGATGAATGTGCAGTGTGCCCAGGGACCTGGTGGTGGACTTTCTGGATCTGAATCACCTGGGAAGGTATATACATCTCGTTCGGGAACCCTCTTTATCTCCTTCTTCTGCTGATCAAACTCTTTCTCTTCCTCTTTTTGGTATCCCTCTTTCGGTTTTGTGTCTGAGAAAAGTGGTCCAACTTGATCGGACACACGTCCAACTTTAGCGTTTTCTACTGCAAATAAATGGGAAGACTACATAATTCAGTACCACATCCTGAAATTATATTCTTTTAATATATATTTCTCTCTGCAAAATAATGCATTTTCACAAACCACTTTGTTGAGTGCTGGACTGTACCATCCCTGGATCTCTGCATGCATCTCTGTCTTGACCTTGTGCCTCCAAAGAACTAGACAAGTTTTTGTCTAACACTATTTTCTTGGGCTTTTCAGGTGTTCGGTAAACTCCACAGTCAGGTCTGCACGCAATGGCATTGAAAAGGGCATACAAACCAGGATAAACTCAGGCTATATGTCCACTATGCATATCTGCCAGTATACCTCTCCAACTTCTATCTGTCAAACTAAATATCTCACTCACTTGTCTTGCTCCTGTTCACAGGTGGGACTTCCTGGACTGTGAGCAGCAAGGCCATGAGGATTAGAAAAGTGCTGAAGTTCCTCGTCTAACATGAACCAATGGGAACACAGACAACATTACAAACGACTTGGCACTGAAGATTTATAAATATATACGAACGTTCTCCAGAATTATTGGCACCCACACAGCGAATTTTCCATTCAAAAAATAAGAAACTATTTATCTTTGTTCTACCAAAAAAATTATATAATAGTATTTTATTATTATTTTTTATTCACTCTCTATTGTCCTGTTTACCTGGGGTATAAATATGAGGTTGCACAAATGAAAATCCCTGGATTTGGAAGTCCAAGATCTCTCTACATGTGTCTCCAACCTTGTTAGACATAGGCGGGTGTCTCAAAATATCAGTTGTTGACAGTTTGGAGACCAGTGTTTTGTAGGAAAAAAGTAAATAACTTTTGGGAATGAAAGATAAGTTAAATAAAACTATACAATGTCACTGTTAAGCTGAAAATATCTCTTACTGCTTGTATTATTCTTTTTAGGGGTCCAAGCACCAAAGATGCAAGAACCCTATTGTTTTTGCTTGCAGTTTCTTATTCATATTTTTGTCCCCTAAAAGGAATTGGGCAGACCAAACTGAAATTTGAAACTAACATGAAAGTTGATCAATAGTTAATACTCCCTCCTGCTACTCAGGCAGGCAGGATAGGCCCAACTGGCCTTTTGGTGGCGCTACAGCACAACATTGTATGCTGTAGCACATATCTTTTGAACCCTGAGGCCTGGAGACTTCCTTTTTTTCATCTAATTTCATGGCAAATTGCACATCAATTTGGACCATTAATCTCTGCCCAATTACATTTTGAGCCAATTTGCATAATATGCAAAACCTACTTTTGCAAACTAGTCCAAGGATTCTTGCTGTATCATCAGAAAATTTGTGTCAAACTACTCAGCAGAGTGTGAACCACAATAATTATCAAAAAAATATGTAGACAATATAGAGATTTGTAAATAATATGGACACCACATGCCAATCAATTCTACCAAGGTGGGGCCTAATTTACTCAAACAGCTGTAATTCATACTTGCAAAATTTGGGGTGTGGTCATACATAGGGGGAGCTATTTTTAGAGAAGAGTTTCTCAGGAACCATAAGTCTGATCAAGCTGAAATTTGGTACACTGCATCTTCGTGATAATCAGGAAGAAATCTTTTGAGAATGACCTCATTACTTTAAAAATATGGCTGCCATCAGCAAATCAGTTTTCACCAGAGTTAACACTATAGGGTTAACAGTAACTTATCCAAACTCACTCAAGCGTACAGTGGAACCACAGAAATTTGCCTTTTGGACTATTTTTTATCAAACAGCTGCCACTCAGGACTGGTTGCATGGATTCACCCGCAACGTGAAAGGCATGTTTAGTACAAGGCTCTGGGTAGGTCTGTTTAGGGCATGGTCATCGATAGGGGGCAGACTTAAACTCAAATAGCTGTTTCTCAAGAATGATATGTTTGATTGAGCTGAAATTTGGTGTACTGCATCATTGTGCCAATCTGTTACTTTAAAAACCCAGTCATCAATAAAATAGCAGTTGACAGCCAATCTGATATCAGCAGGCATTTCATATGATTAGCATTGAGCTTTCATCACAAAACTTGATAAGTATGTTGATCATGACATGTAATTTGGCGATCATCTATGTAACTTGGCAAGAACTGGCCACTGGAGGTGATATTCGCGAAGAGTGCTTGAGATTCACATATCACCACTTATGTCTATATTTATATATTAATTTTTGCTCATTTTCGTGAACCAATAATCTGGCAAGCACTGTCTATATACATGCAAAGCACAAATCTCTAGCTTCATCCTTAGCTCAATTATGTACAATGAAAGAAAAAAAATGCAAAAAAAAATACCATCAAATGTTTCTTTCTCAGAGTCTGAGTCCCATGTTAGAGATGAGGAGAAGGCTGAGGATCTCTGTTTTCTCTCGCTGTTTCCATAAAATGCACTTTTGTGGAGGAGGTTTACATCTTCATCATCCCTCTCCAGATCACCACCTTGGGACAATCCTGCCTGTGTGTACGTGTGTGGGTTAATAAGAATTTAAAGGAGTTGCTTGTGCTGTAGAAAAAAGATCAAATTGGTAATAACTGAATTAACACCAGATCAAATATAAAAGCAAAGGATTAGAACATAGCTTCTCAACCCCACATGGGGTCATCTGACATGCGGCTTTATAATGCGGTTATATGTATATCAATTGATATAAGGAACATCCCAGATTCAGTGCCCTTGTATGCATAAAATCAAGTAGCAATCTAGGTTTGGTTGTAACAGTCGAGATGAGAAGTGTACTTTTGACTAAATCTCCCGACTTGCAGCGCGACACACAAGCCCAGTCCTCTCATTAGATGTGGTGAGTGCTGAGTGGCTGCAGTTGTGGGCTCTTACACACAATGTTTCATAAAGCATCATTAAATGTATAAATATAAAGAACCCACATGCTGTCTTTCCCTCTTTGATGTATAAGAAGTAGCTGGTCTATAATTTCTACTAATTCCCACTAGAAAGTACTGATGGGAAGAAGGTTGAGAACCCCTGGACTAGTGTGTGTTTTAACCTCTCACCATCAAGCTGTTGCTGAGTAGAGAGGGGGATTCCGAGTGCTCCCGGATGGATGTTGGATCATGGGGGTCCATACTGGGAAGAGGACCTACGTCAGGTTCCATGATCCGGTGTTGCACCGTGTAATCTGCTCAACTCACCTACATGGTGTCCTCTTCTGGTCACACAGATGGACACAGACATGTATAGATGTAGATGCAACAACATGCACATGTAATCCTCTTTTAATGTCATCATCATTTGTCAGAGAGAACTGATAAAAGGCAACTGATTGGATTCCATGAGCTGCACTACAGTAAACCTGTATAAACAGAAGCGCACTTCAACAGCACGGTTAAAGCAACTTAATAGAAGTGTAACCCGCTTCATTTTATAACGAGCACTTTAGTCACATGAAAAGAAGTTGTTAAAAAAGCAAAGTGCTGAATTCCTCTGCTCATTCGCCCCACCTGCCCGCTGCAATCCTGCACCGTCTGACCTATTTCAACATGTCTGGTTTGGGTAAATTTAGCCCCGTCCTTGTCATGACGAACATCGAGAAGACACCGTTTTTCTCGCTAACAGTAGTGATGAAGAGCTACTGAACACTGACGCCCAGCCACAGCACGATTAGCCTTACTGCTTACTTGTGGCAGGGTCACTGTGGCAGCGCAAGAAAATGAGAACATCCTGGGAATGTTAAATACCGCTTTGGGGAAGCAGAGAAAATCGTGTCCCGCTCACCGTAACGGCCTGCCCGCCCCGCTGCTCTACGGAAAGCCGCACGCCGCGATCTCCATGTCGTGTCGCGGTTGAAGTGTGTACACGCAGCCGCTTTACTGCATGAATACGCCGCGTTTGTTTTTGCAAGATCAGGGAAAGCTCCGGCGCTGAGCTTTAGCGGTGCAGTCGATCAGACTCCATGTTGTTGGCTCCAGAGGGACGCCACGGCTGCGCGGGTGACGTTAGCGGGGAGGAGAAGAGTATCTGCTGTTAAAGCTGCTCTAAGCGATTTTTTTTTTTTTTTTTTTTAACTCTTCGGCTAAACATCCTGATAGCTATCACTAAAATAGATGCACTAATGGAAGAAAAATACTCTGTGACAGTTCTGGTATCCATAATCAACAACAAAATGTTAACTGTGGTCTGGCTATATTAAAGGTCCAAATAATAAATATGTTAACCTGTTATAATACTGTAATATCTGTTAAACAAAGGAAGCTGCTACTTTTGAATCCTGTGATGCTTCATTGCTTCTGTTCAGGATGTCTGCAGCAAACTGATGTGTAGTGTGTAAATTGTGTATCTGAACTTCTGCAGTGCCATGAGTATTATTATTTGTCCATCTAGAAGATCAAGCGCCTGATGAAACAGTCCACCAATGCCAAACTTTTGCTTTCCTGCAGCTGCATATGGGGGCATGGTGGCTGAGTGGTTGGTACATTTGCCTCACACCTCCTGGGTTGGGGGTTCGAGTGTGTTATGTTCTTCCCATGCTCTTGGGGTTTCCTCCAGGTACTCTGGTTTCCTCCATAGTGTGTGAGTGCGTGTGTTCGTGCCCTGTGATGGGTTGGCACCCCGTCCAGGGTGTCCCCCACCTTGTACCCCAAGTTCCCTGGGATAGGCTCTAGGCTCCCCTGTGATCCTGTGTAGGATAAGCAGTACAGAAAATGGATGGATATGGGGTCATATTCAGAATTGGCGAATTAAGTACAAAATTATGTCAAAAAAATGTATGTATGGAAAGTTCTTCATATTTTAAATATTTTAATCATTGCAAAAAATAATAATAGATAATTTTGCTTAATTCAAGCATTTATTACTAGAAATAAGCAAAAGTACTTGCCAAAATTGTTATATAATAAAGTAGTGAGTAGATTTTCTGGGCTCGCCATTCAGATTAAAATGACCTGTGCGTAATTCACACCTCCGAGGTTTTTCTTGAGTAGAAGAATCTGAGACAGGGTTTTTCAGCAGCATGTAGACCACCACCTTTAAAAACCAGCATTGCCTTTAAGGCTGAAAAAAAAAAAAAAAAACAGGGATAGAAAACGCAGACTGAAGAAGGAAATGGTGGTTTTTCAGTTGTTTTCAAATGTCATAAAATATAACATAAAAGCAAGAGACTATTTAAAATATTTTTTAAAAAAAAGACTATACTATAATACAGTAATATTATATTGTGCACCAGCAGTTAATTGTGTTCACAGCTTAGCCACAAGATACTAAACTGTGGTCATGAATGTGTGGAATATAACCTATTTATCATGCTTTTAATTCTCTGTTTGTTATTTGTCAAATTACTAAAATTATTCCAGTGTTTTATTTAATTTGCTGCACTCTCCTGTAAAGAAAACATGCCCTTGGTGTGAAGGATAAGCTGACCAAGCATTCTTCTAGTACGCTTACAGCTCGCTTAAATGTAATTCATAATTTTATCTCTAACAAATTTGTCTTTGAGATAAACAATGTCACAGATTAAGATGCTGCATCCTCCGAAGTCCTCCGTGCAAATAAATCCTTTTTGCCTTTTTGTTGACTTTAAAGGTACAATACTATTATGTATTTATGTACTTAATATTGGACTCAAATGGCATTCCACAGGTATTTGGAGTACACTATTTTTTAAAAAAAGAACATGAATTTCAGAGTGAGATTTCCCAGTTTGAATATCAGGAAACAGGCTTTATTTTTATATTGAAAAAAATCATTGTCAATGTGCTTGCATTTTGATAATGTGCCAAATGCCATTGTTTTAGGATGAAATTGCATTTTAACCCTTAAACAGGCAACGTGCACCACAAGATCCACTCTCTTTGGCACCCTGCAGGGGCATGAGTAAATGTTTTTACATTTACCAATTTATCAAGTTTGGTCTATTTTGAGTATCTGGGTCACATGACTTGGTTCAAGTGATTGTTTAGTCACTGACCAGAAACCATCATGGCTGCACAAGGCACAGGAGATGCTGATTATGTGGTAAGTAATTATACATGAACCATATTTATTTTCAGTAAAACAATAATAAGCTCAGTAATATCAATGATGAACACTGTGTTTACATGCTGATAAAGAAAAATAGTTCACAATGTTGTTTAGCAAATTTTGAAGTGTACGTATCCCCTGAGATATGTTGCCAGATTAGGGCAAGAAAAAAATATTAATCCATAATATTGAGAATATGTGTATTTTGAGTTTCAAAATGGAGCAGGGAGATTTGAAAAAAAAAAAAAAAAAAACATAAATGATGCTAGTAAATCATTTTTGTGTTTTAGGATACACCTTGATTTTGGTCTAGACTCTATATTACACTGACAACAGAATATCCATAGTTTTTCCAAACTTTTTTTTTTGTTGGTAATTTCTGTACTTTTCCAGATAAGTACCTTTAATCCTTTAACAGGCAGCTCAACCACAGGGTTAAACACATCTATCACATCATCCAACTTTTCCCTTTTTCTCAAGAGATAACATTTGAACATTAATATATCCACAAGGGGGCACTTTCAGTTTTAAAAATAATGGCTTTGAAACCTGTATGAAACCTGGACTGATATCACCAGCGCTACTCCTCAATCATCAACTTACTGAGCTAAAATAAGGAAAAAAGTTATAACAACTTTATGAAGGTATAATATTACAGTCATGCCCCTTATATGTATATAAGTTGTGTTAACACATGTTGATAAGCACGAGTCCACTGCCAGCTGTCAGTCAACTGTGAGCTAGATTTTTCAGCAATTTCTCAAACATGAAGTTTTATCAAGAATATATCTATATAAAAAAGAAACCCATACTTATGAACCACAGTCCTCAGGGTTTATTTCCCATATTTAACAAAAAGAAAGACTGACAAACTAGACAAGCTCACAAACTGACTAGCTATAGGTTAAGCAGTTGTGAGCTTTTTACTGAAATATGTAGAATGAAGTTTCCAGCTACTCTATGTTTGTAGGATATGCAGTATATTTTATTTTGTCATATTCACTTTTGATTCTGATGTTTGACAGAAGGTGATAGCCACGGTCCCGTCCTGTCTAGTGCGTGTGGGATACTAAATGCCTAAAATATTTGGTTGTAATCTCATATCTAAGCAATTAAAATTCATTAAATATCTTGCTGCAAATGCAAAAATATTATAATTTCTAAACTAAAGAGTGAATCTGAAAAAAAAATCAATGAAATGCTGTTGAATGTGATCCAGTGAGTAACAATTAACTTTTTTTTTTTTTTAAAACAAGAATTGCATTGTGTGTCTGTTAAAGGTTTAAAATTTTCCAATCCTGTGCCAGAACCCTGTACATGTTGGTAAAAATCAACAAAGGTGTATCCTAAAAGACAGGAAGGATTCACTAGCATCATTTATGCTTTTTGTAGTGTTTCATAACAACCAAAATTCTGATTTGTACTAGATCGAAGAAAAAAGGTTGATCCACAATATTCAGAATATGTGTATTTTGAGTTTCAAAATAGAGCAGGGCTGGTTCTTGAACAGTTGGTGCCCTAGGCAAGCTTCACACCGCCACCGCCGACTTGCTTGAAAGAGCTAGCATCTTAAGCTGATAAAACTATGTGGTGAGATGGCTTCTTAGCCTAAAACCACAGAATTAACTGTTCCCCCTATTTTATTTTACCCCATGACTGAACATGTTCTTCACCTCATATTTCACCTTCTCTTTGAGGTGTGTCATTTGTTGTTTTCTCAGCAGCTGAACTCGTGGCTAATCACTGTTAAATAGTGGATTTAAGGCCTAGATTCAGACGCATGTACAAGTGTTATTAAGGATTTCTGAATATGTAAAAATATTATAACAATGTAACGGTATAGCAGTAGCAATGACTGTCATGCACTACAGGCATCATAGTGCATAGAACACTAAATCTAGGACACAGGAAACTAGATGTAAAATCTTCTGAGATACTTTATTTTACTAACATGAAATTCTGGCCTGATTGTGTAAGACTGTGACTTGAACAGAATAAAAATATTTAAATTAAAGGCCTTGTTTATTCAGACCTTGTCCAATGCTGTTTAATTAATTAATGTTAAGAGGTGCATTTGTAAGCAAAATAAAATTCACCCTCCATGCTGTTAAAATGGTCAGTACAGTGAGATTTTAGATCTCGCTAGATTCAAAAAGAATAGATTCTCAGAAATAGTGATGACACATTGGACCAGGGTGGTGTATTTGAGGTATATTTATTCTGCAAAATGCCATGGACTTAAGATGTTTCATGTCTTCTTTAGTGCTTAACCTCCTGTGAAACACAAAGACACACCAACAGATCAATCTAGAGAATATTAAAAGTAAACATAGATGCAATTTATAAGTCGAGTTCTGTGACTCCATCTCTTACCCCAAAGTGCTCCCATCCGTTGATTTCACTGTAAAGGGCATCTCCAGGACAGGAGGTGCTCACCAGCTGTCTGTGCCCATGTATAGTGAAGTTTGAGACCAGCCTCCCTCCCTCTGTGGCACACTTTGCTAGCTGGTTCCTCACTAGATCCATGGTGCGTTGGGAAGGGATGCTGGACATGTAGTCTCCTATGAAGGAGACGCCGTAGCCTTTAGAGTTATGGCCTTTGGTGTGGGCACCATGCCAGAGCCAGCCACGCCCTTCATATATGTAGCCGTCAGAACCAGCCACGAAGCTGGAGAGGAACAAACAGAGTAGATGAGAAAATGAAGAATGTGAATATGTGACTGCTGAGTTTGAGATTCAGATAAACTACAAATTTGAAAGAACCTTGGGACCTGAGTGCTATTTTATGGTAAGTTTATGGTTTATGGTAATTATTAATTGGTGTTCAAAGTCACCTACTACCTACACCTACACCTACCTACAAAGTCACAAAATATATAAAATTGTATAACTTTATAAATTATTTTATAAAATAATATATATTTGATTTTAGAAGCATATTATCCTGACATTGCTATTCCTGTCCTCTTGCTAATCTGAGAACATGAAAAGGCACCTGTGCTAAATTAATTTGAATGTCCAAATGAAGAATGTGTTCAAATGAGAAAACCATTGGCTTTACTGAATACCAAATTGCACAGTTTTGGGTGTTGTACCATTGAATGCCAAAGGATTGTGGTATAATCACAGTGGAAGTGAAGATTCATGAGCCAGTGGATCATCTGAAATATTTTCAATCTTCATCCTAAATATGTTGATGAAGTGCATTTCCATTCAAAACACCACTGTTATTTTGTTTACTAAATTATGTAAAGTACATTATATGGACAAAGGTTTGTGGATACCTGACCATAACATTCATATGTCCACTCTTCTGAGAAGGCTTTCCACTAGATTTTGGAGCGTGGCTGTGGGGATTTTTGCCGATTCAGCTACAAGAGCATTAGTGAGTTCAGGCACTGATATTGCGTGAAGAGGCCTGGCGCACAACCAGCCTACCAGTTTATCGCAAAGGTGTTCAGTGGGGTTGAGGTCAGGGCTCTGTGCAGGACACTCGAGTTCTTCCACACCAGCCTTGGCAAACCATGTTTTCATGGAGCTCGCTGTGTGCACAGGGGCTTTGTCATGCTGGAACAGGTTTGGGCTTCTTGGTTCCAGTGAAGGGAAATTGTAATGCTACAGCATACAAAGACATTCTGTACTTCTACAGACTTCTTCTGTGTGCTTCTAGCTTTGTGGCTACAGTTTGGGGAAGAACCACATATCGGTGTGATGGTCAGGTGTCCACATACTTTTGGCCATATAGTAGAATCATGCCATGTCTAAGCTACACATTTTATATTGTACTAAACATCTGGTCTAATGCCAAATCCTAAACATCAGTGTTTCCTGCCCACACCTATATCCAATATCGTCCCAGCCCCGGTCATCCTGATGGAAGCGCTGCATAGCCCTCATGTCCTGAGAGCACTGCTGGAAGGACAGACATGGCTTAGATGGCCCATAAGTGTGATGGATATATAGGAAGGATAGAGGAAGGGACAGCAGAGTGGGAGTGCCGCGGTAAGGCTGAGCTTCCCACATGCAACGTGGAATGATGGCTGGACAGTCTGAAGATGAGGCAGAGATGTAATGGTTAATCTTATTGTAGCTTAGTGAAAGTGACATCATGAGACAAGAAAGAGGAAATACAAAATAAACCACAATACAGTTAAGAAGCGTATGCCCACTACTAGCCTATCTTATAACATGCTAGCTTATGCCCAAGCCTCTCTCTTACTTCAGTGGATAATCTCACCTGGATACTGTACATTTGTATCTTCTAAGAATTGCTGCTCTAACCATAAAGACTGTTCTGTGCTCATCCCAGGACTTTTATTCACAATATGCTCATACTGAACATTCTTTCAGTGCACTTAGTACTGTTTGACTTTCCTGTTCTACAAATAGATTATAATTCCTTTAAACTATCCAGTGTCACCCAGACAAGGATGGGTTTCCTTTTAAGTCTGTTTTTTTTTCTCAAGGTTTCTTCTTTATGTCATTTCAGGCAGTTTTTCTTTGTCACTGTCACCTCTGGCATAATCTAAATCTGGCAGATCTAAATCTGCAACAAATATTTCTGTAAAGCTAAAAGGGCCATACAAAGAGAAATTAACCGAAAAGCAACATACCTATGTAACTGTGGGCAAATTCCTTCAGACCTTCATCCATCTCCACATTTTGTTTGTTTTTCTTCCGATATCCATCCAACCTTCGATATATACTCAGAGACCTAGCTAGTTGCTTTTTCAGTGAAGCAAGGCTGACCAGCCTCCTGAAGCTGCTTCTGCGAAGCTGGCTGATCAGAGCAGGCGCGGCATCGAGCCCTGCACTGTCCAGCTGATAGGTGTAGTACTGTCTCAGAAGGCTACTCAATGTTAGCAGGCGTTTATTAGGTTTAGCAATATGCTTCCCTAAAATCACTCCATCCATACCTCCATTTATTAGAGCATCTGTAGCCAAGGAGGCCACACCAGAAAGAGTGAAGACCTGAGGATCTGTCACATTGTCCCAACATCCGCCAGGACCTAGACGTGATGAGGTGGAAGGTTCAGCCTGGGAATGATGAAGGAATGAGAGAACTAGATTCTTGGTGAGGGTTAGAGGGTAGAGACCAGGCACACGTGGCCAGGAAGTGGACTTCAGACTAGCCTCAAGGCCCAGCAGTAGAGGAGTTAGAGCCACAGTGGTTCCATCTGCTGTGAGTACTACACCTTCCTCCAAATTCTGCACCACCTGGTGGTTAAGAACGCTGTGGATGTACTCAGTGAGTGTTGACCTTAGTACAAGACTCTGTGTGTCACTGAGGGGACCAAGATAATGCTGGATAAATGGCGTGTCAATGCCAGTAGCTTTACGCAAACCCCTCAGCACAGCTAGAGGCCCGAGTCCAGGGTTCTCTGACTCAATAATCTCCACCACTTTAATGAAGTTATTCATGTCCTTGGTGTAGATATCTAACCGGGAAGAACAGCACGGGAAGAATACAATAAATCAGTATTAGAGTTTAAAGCAGGTATAATAAAGCTGACATAATAGATAATCCACGAGTTATTATATAACTTGCATATTGACTGTTAGTCAAATGAATCATACATAAGGGCCCATAATTGACAAAGATTCTAAAAAATAGGAATGACCTTGCAATATTTCGGTCTCCACCTGTTTTTTAAATATTTGCCCTTTGTGTCCCTGCATTTTCTTATCTACTTCTAACTCAAGACCAAGGCAAACAAGTACAGCTCAGTTAAGAAAACAGAGTACTGAATGCAGTAGAAATCAGCATTTTTGTCATGATTATTGGACCCAAGATTGAAGAAATGACATCACATTAGTATTAATTCTCCACAATTTGGAAAGATCAATTTACTCAGCAAAATCATTCTAATTATACCATAGCAGTGTTGAATTCTCAAACCTGACTGGTCAGGTGATAATTAATTTTCTATAACTGCAGTCGACAGTAGTGTTGTTTATACTGACTTATATGCTGATGTTTATTTTTAAGGAAGTAGGCTTGGGTGTCAGTGCTTTGTAACAGTCTGTAAGTTTTCTGCCATGGGGAAGTCTTCCTTTGCACGTTCCCGGTTTCTCAGTAACATAAGCTGCATTTTTGTGTCAGTAACTTCAAGACAGAAAAAAACGGGAGGCTGGTGAGCTGTTATAATGCAAATGATAATAGGAACTTGTTTCATGGACATTCCACAACATTAAATGGAACTATAAATGGATAGAAAGTATGAAAAAACTAAAAAGTATAATCATTGGTAAATAGCTGTGGTATAAGAGAAATAAAAAAGTTCAGTCATGTGTTGTTATTGTAACATTGGAGTGGTAATGAACCTCCACATTTCCCTATAACAGCACTTTCCTTACTTAATCAATTATAACTCAGATGGGAGAAAAGCAGAAAACTAATTAAAATCTAAAATCTAAGAATTAAATCTAAGGATTAACAAAATGGCTAAAGGCTAAACCAGAGAATGCTTGTGGCCATAAGAATCATAAAAAGGGAACATGATAACACTCCACAGAACTAAAAACCTCACTGACCTCTGGGATAAACGTGTATTTTAGTATTACTGATTCTGTATAGGTATATTCTACAGAATGTTCTCTCTGATTAACCTCATTTAGATTAAGTAAATTTCCTAATTTAAATATCAAGGGGATAAACATAGAGTATTGCTAGGCACAGGTAAGAAAATCATAGAAAATTGGTTTAAAAGATTCTCCAACCAAAGTATACGGAACTGATATGAATTTAAGATGTGGATGTACATATCTTCTTGATTTGATCTTGATTGGTAGACTGTATAAATGATTAATTGTGTTATGAAATCAAAGTATATTCGAAAACTGATCTTAGTGGCTTGTTTTACTCACTAGCCCTACATTGTGCACAAGACCTTAAGCCTACTTTCTAAATGTGACAAACAAAAAAACAATTTAAAAATTTACTTAGAAATGTGTTTATTCATGATTTTAACAAAATTATAAACCTTTTTAAACATTTAAGTTTTAAAATGCAATCATGAAAAATCTAAACTAATTTAACAAGTCATGTGATGAGATGCTAAAAGTTTTGCATTTAATTTATGTGATATCTCAGGATTACTGCCTACCATACCTTTAATTTTGTTAAGAAAAGAAACAAAATAAATAAATAAAAGGTATAGAAACCCCCACAAAAATGTTACTTACCATCTGTGAAGCACTGGACTACCAGCACACACAAGAACACCATCCATCTGTATTGTAAATCCATGAGTACGAACCTCTCAGAACACAATCCTTCTTGAAAATAAGGAACTGCCTGCGCTAACTATGCTGCCTTTTATATCCACATCCCCTTGATATCCTGTTACATAAGAGAATATACTGATAAACAGTCCCCGTGAAACCCATTCCTGTCAATTGAATCATGGGAAAATGACATGTGCAATATGGGCCCTTCCAGCTTAAACATTCAAGGCCCTACATATCTATTTTCCACTTAATATAAAAAGCCTGCAAACAGTATTCTGCTCACGAGAGCAGTAACATTTAATTCTGATACATACGCTGCAGTGGGTAATCATTAACCTGTCTGTCAGGATAGATTCCTAGTTGTTTTTCATTGTGTAGTACCACTAAGCCGTTCTCATGCCACGGCATTGCACCATGTTTGAGAACAGAGTAAACAGTGGCTTGTACGTACAGGAAATCACACCGGTTCAGGATTACAAGGACATGAAGTACACAAGTAAGAATACCGATTGCATCAATTACTTGAGTCAACACCACTGTACACTATATAGGCCAGGAGTGTTCAGAAGAGGCTGCAAAAGGAGCAGTGTGGTTACAGATTTTTTCCACCAAGCAGGAGCCAAGCCCAAACCCAATTGCTTAAGCAAGTGGAATCATGCAGCATTCATGGCTGGGAGGTTTTCAACTACTGAATCCATTTGAACTGTCCTCCAACTCATGATTCCCACTTATTCAAAAGCATTCACTTCTGAGTTGTAGTGATGTCTCTCTCCATGGTGGCAGAGTGAAAATGATGAATAAATTATTTTTTAAATTGTCATTTTTATTCAGATGTGCAATTACAGAAACTACAATGGTGCCATCTGGATTGATTTTGAATGTGTGTTATTGTTGTATATTCTACTGTTCTGTACAAAAATCTCAAAGTGCTTTTACAAGATTTTTATATTCACAAAGCAATATTACAAGCACTAACCTTTTCTGCACATCCACTCCCCTTCCACCCCCCAAAACCTCAAACTGCTGAAGCTATGTGAACTTGCCTGAGGTGGGAAGTAGGAAGTTCCAAGCTGGACTATACAGAGTGGCCATAAATTCAGCATTAGTTGCGGTTCTGCTAGCTGGTTAAAAGAAGCTTGGACATTCCAGTCATAGAATTAAGACTGAGCATTTAAAAATATGAATACCACAAGTGTGAAAACATGCTTGCTAGCAAGATCAACCACTAATTTGTGTAATGAGAAATAATGCTTTCTACTTGACTTCCCTTTACAGCAGTCAGTTCTTTTACATCTAATAAAAAAAAAAAAATAAAAAAAAAAAGGCAATGTGTACCGGTCACTTAATTGAAATAAAGGTTTTAAGATGTTACAGTAAGAACTTCAGCAATTTTTCTACAAAAACTCCCAAACTGTAATCTGGAGAAAAAAACAAAAAAACAAAACCACACACCTTATCACTTGCCTGCTCTGATGAGTATTAATACATGATCCATTCAGAGAAGTAAAGATCAAGAAGCCAATGTGGGTATTTTGTTTTATTTAAGGGCCATGTAATGGCCCAGAATAATATCTGAAACTTTACAGGTGTAAATTTATAATAAATGCAAGAAACTAGTACAAAAAGTAGTGAAAAGTATGAATAATGGAATATTAAAAAAAACAAAAAAAAAACAATAATAATAATCCACAAAAGTGCACCATCACTACTGCTGCACTGGAGACTTTAGGACATGATGGAAAACAAATTGTTTTAAATCCTGTTCATGATGGAACAGCCATGAAATATGGAAGTTACACAAGGCAATAAATTATACTGTGCGTATACAGATGTGTGCGCGAGTTTATCTAGGGAAAGTTAGGAGGGGGCATGGAAAAGGGCATCATGGGCTGCATTGGTGGCTGCTGAGGGTTGAAGGGAAACTGTGCATTGTGATTTGCACCATTCTGAGCAGTACCCTGGTTGGCACCAAACTGCTTGTTCTGGAAACTCTGGTTTCCAAAGCTACCAGCCTGATTGCCATTAAAGTTGGACTGTCCATTGTAAGCCCCATTAAAGCAATTACTGCTGTTTCCATTGTAATTGCTGGTCCCATTACTGTATGTTGCACCATTCTGTGTCTTGTTACTGAAAGCTTTCTTTGGTCCGTTGTCGTAACCGCGATCACCGCCACGACTGTCTTGGCTGTAGTTGTAGTCCCGTCTGCCTCCGGAGTAACGATCTCGGCGATCATCTCTATACCCGCCACCTCGACCGCCCCTTGAACGACCTACAGCACCATGAAACGGAAAAGTTAAATCTAAGAATACAAATTGTGACACTCACTAAATCTAGAAAATAGTTTATACAAAACACTTTAGAGCCCTGGGAAAGTCTTCTTAACCCACTACATGGAAAACTTTGAAAAAGGGGAGAAAAGTGGCTGCAAACAAGCCACAGTTCCTGTATCTCACCAATTGGATTTACCTCCTCTGTCTTCTGCCATCTGGATGAGTTTGGGATTGATGGCCTGGTTGGCTTCACGGAGGACAGAGACAAGGTCTTGCGCTTGCTTAAAGTTGTTAGGTGTGAAGAAGGTGTAGGCTGTTCCAGTTTTCTGGCTGCGTGCTGTGCGGCCAATGCGGTGGATGTAGTCCTCAGAGTTGTTGGGATAATCGAAATTAATTACAAACTTGACATCCTCGACATCTGTGGGAATAATTGTGATGCAGTGCGGTGGAAAGGTTGCAAAGTATGCGCACCACCACAGCAGCAAAGAGACATTAATACACAGTAATTAACAGAAAGGTATGTACTTACCAAATTGGAAAGATCATTTTAACATACTACATGAACATCAAGGAGTCAAGCAAGGTTATGTCCCATGAAACTCTCCAGCTGAGTCTTGAAGCAACTACACTGATCTCCCCACAGGTTTAACTGACAATCAGGTGCTTCCCATCAATAGGCCTTAAAGCACATAACAGATGCAAAGACTACCTACAGACTTCGGGACAACTGAAGTCCAATTGTTGCATCTTGCTTGAAATGAACCATGAAAGGCTGGCTCAGATTTTACAATATTAGTCAAGACAGTTTTTCCCAATCAAGCAGCGGTCACTTGACAGGGTCTCTCTTTGGCAGGACTCGACATGATCGAAGCCAGAACAGGAGGGAACTCCTCAGCTAGCCTGGGAATCGCATTCAGTACAGAGGCGTGCACATAACCAACAGCTGCTCTCATTTCAAAGGCCAAATAGTGTGGAAGCGGCCCCATCAAGTGAGACCTCAAAAACTTTCCACAGTTGCAGCTGTAGCTATGCAAGAGCAGGAGCCACCACAGCTATCCCACAATGCCATGCTCCTCAGTGGCTGGCGAGTGCACCAGGGGCACGAGAACTCCCAACACCTCTGTACACGATTTGATTGGCTGGCAGAAAAGGCAGAACTCCAGCAAAGGAGCGCCAGACCCCTCCGGAGACTCTGGACACGTCATGCCAAGGTCCTGCCTCCAAGACTGCACCTTCAGGTGAGGGATAACTCAGAGAGAGGGACAGCAGTTTAAAATTCTACATGAAAACTACTAAAATTTAACAATACAGCACTCATGAGTCTGTAGTAGCACAAAAATATACATACCTAGACCTCTGGATGCCACATCAGTAGCAATGAGAATGGGTGCTTTGCCAAACTTGAATTCTGTGGGGGAAAAATAAATAAGAAATAAACAAATATTAATAAATAAAAAATACCTCAGCAACTAGCCCCAATGCCTGTTACATAATCAACGACAAGTCATTGTTATAAAGCAGTACCATTGAGCACCCAGTCTCTCTCCTGCTGGCTTTTGTCTCCATGTATACCCATTGCAGGCCACCTGCAACATAAGATTCACAGATGTTCAGTGCTATATGGCATCCACACACTGCGGTTTAATATGCTGCTCAAGAGGTACTTACCCATCCCTGCGCATCCTTCTCGTGAGGTCATCGCACCTCCTCTTAGTTTCCACAAAGATGATGGTCTTGTTCTCCTTCTCGCTCATGATCTCCTCTAGCAGGCGCAGCAACCTTGAAGAGCAAAAGCAGCTTATAAAGCAACTGTTCAATAGCAATCAATAACTGATGTACATCTAGTGTTTCAGAATCTCTCATTTAATGTTTAACACTCAAGCTTAACACACCATGACCATTGGTAAACAGGTCCACCTTAATACACAGTATCCATGTTGTACCATACAGATCTACTTATAGATAACTAAATTGCTCTGCCAAATAAAAGGCTCACTCACTTGTCCTCCTTCTCTCCATCATTGCATACATCCACTATCTGCAGGATGTTGTGGTTGGCACTGAGCTGCAGAGCTCCCACATTGATCTGGACATAATCTTTCAAGAAGTCCTCAGCCAGCTGACGCACCTCTTTGGGCCAGGTAGCGCTCCACATCAGAGTCTGCCTGTCCGGCTGCAAGGAGCACGAGAGAACATGATTTAACAAGGTAGAATAAGCATTTTCCTTTTAGCCAGTCAGTCTGAATAAAGGGCATGGGGTTATTACTTTGATGCATTCATCATACAGAAAGTGCAAAAATTCTCTCAAAACTATAACTTAAACTACAACTACACTTTGAACAAAACGCCAGTTATCTGGCTCCATGCTCCATGATGCTCCCACCCCAGATCCTAGGATAAAAGTTTGAAACTGTAATCATACCCTGATCTGGTCAACAATTTTACGGATTTGAGGTTCAAAGCCCATATCCAGCATTCTGTCAGCCTCGTCCAGCACCAGATATGTGCACCTGCGCAGATTTGTCTTTCCAGCTTCCAGGAAGTCAATAAGCCTCCCTGGAGTAGCAATGCAGATCTCAACCCCTAAAAGAAAGCATTACAGAAGGTGAGCACAGAAAGAGATGAAATAGTTTTACAGATATGAAAGTAAGCAGCAAACATACCCCGCTCTAGGTCACGAATCTGTGGTCCTTTAGGAGCTCCTCCATAGATGCAGGTGGACTTGAGACGAGAAGCTTTGCCATAGTCAAATGCTACCTGCTGGACTTGTTGGGCTAACTCACGAGTGGGAGCCAACACCAGGCACTGAGGAACAGACCACAATTTAGCATCTCAGTCCAAAAGGCAAAGACAGGAGCATTTAAAGAATGATCAAACCATCACTTACAATAGGTCCATCTCCACGCTCCAGGAATGGTTGGTGGTTTATGTGCACAATAGCAGGAAGCAAATACTAAAAAGAAAGAACATTTGTTATTCACACACAATTTAGCCCTAGCAAACATAAGCACAGGTTTAGAAGGTTCTTACCGAAAGCGTTTTCCCAGATCCAGTCTGGGCAATGCCAACCATATCTTTGCCACTGAGTGCCAGTGGCCAGCCCTGAGATTGGATCGGAGTTGGTTCAGTCCAGTTCTGTTTATTGATCACGTCCATTACATAGGCTGCAAAAAAAGGAACAAAACCAAACCTTAAGCTTTAGGTCAATGTCTTGTTTTTTTTTTTTTTTTTTTTTTATAAAATGGTATGGTGTTCAACTTACAGGGAAAGTTGGCCTCGTGAAACCTAATTGTAGGTTTGGGACAGTCTCTCCCTTTGACTGTGATCTCTTTGCTCCTCCTGTACTGCTCAACTTCTTGCTGCAAGTAAAGCAGAATGATGAGTTCTGGGTGACCATAATACAACGGCAAAAAAATTCTATTAAAGTCGATTATTACTGTCCAGGTGAGTACAAGGAGACAAATTTCAGAGTGTTCAGATTGACCCTCAGGGGTGGATAAATCACAAATTTATTAGTTAGCTCAAATGGCCAAGTGAAAACTCCAGTGTGTTGCTCAGTTCTATGCTTTGGTTACCCAGAAACCCAAGTGGCTAGGCTAGAAAACCAATGTAATGCAACAACATAAGGAGCACTAGGTAAGTACAGTAATACAGACTTGCCCTGCATTCACACTAGCTAGCAACAATGCAACAAGTGACATTTGAATCGAGGCTCTCTCGAGTTTACGCAAATTAGGTATGGTGCGTTGAACCAACAAGTCAACTGGCTCAAATGATTGCTTGGACTAATCCTATAGCAAATATGCCCCACTCACAACTTTAATTCCTGCCTCCAATTAATTCCCCATTTCCTGTCTGATGATTCCATAAATGAAAGAAATCATTTTATCTGGATGTTTGATCTTGACCTGGCTTCTCATTGTGCATGTACAGAGACTTCATAAAGGAAAAAAAAAAAAAAAGCTTGGAAGAAAGTGTACGTGACTAAAGGTTAGCTTGCATTCCTAAATGCCAAAGAAGCTAGTACAAAACCAAGCACATGGCATGTAAATTACACCTAAATATATATATATTTTTAAATAAAAAGGGGCACATCTAAATCATAACTGGTTGCTGGGAATACATTTGGCTAAGACTGTATCAGGGAGGGAAGGGGGAAGAGAAAAAAACAAAAAAAAACAAACCACTCCATCATTGGATGAAACCAGCCCAAAACAGTACACTGTTACTACACACTGACAAGAAACAAACTAGGCAACGTGTGATTTGTCTCTCACTGGCGTGAAGGTAAGATAAGGAAAATAAACAGAATTCCCAGGGAGTATTGAATTCCCAGAATTCAAGTAGCCATCATCTTCTGCCAAAGTTTCTCAAATAGCACATCATGTTTACTTGTTCTTTGGCCACTAATAGACAGCACATGAAATCTGCATATCTGACAGCACCACCTGGGCTTGTGATCTGTGATCCCTGAGTATAGAAAGGACAACAAAACCACGTGCAAATGATATACAGTACTGTGCAAAAGACTTGGGCACCCTATTTTTTAGTACAACCTTTGTTATAGATTTTTATTTGACTCCTACATTATTGATTCAGCATATTACATAAGAGACCACTTTTCAGACAAAGGTCTGAATGAAGGCTACTGGGTTTTGCTGCAAAAATAAGAAGCAAGTGTGATAAAGTCTCCAGAAGAACTGTGGCTGCTTCCACAGCATTTCTTTGCATGTGCCTAAGACTTTTGCACAGTACTATATGTATGTAATCATTTGCACATGATGGACAGATAGATCACTATATACACACATTTTCTCTCTCTCATTTTATTTTTATATAAAAATATAAAGACACCATTTTTTTTAGTGATGTTTTATGAACATTAATGAATCCTAACAGAATAACAGACTGGGGTTCCGTACCGATGACCTGCGCGCTACATCCGGGTGCTCTTGGTAAAAGTTCTTCTCGAATTTGGGCAGCTCGTCCAGGTTCCAGTGTTTCTTGCGCAGTCTGTCTCCCGGACTGCCGAACTTCTTCCCGGACGATGGACCACTTCGACTCCCACCAAAGCGCGGAGGCCCGCTGTTGTAACTGCTGCCATAACTGCTGCAATAAACACACACACGAGCGCGCGCGTTTTAGTTCCTCTAGTCTAATAACGTGCACTTCATAAACACGCCGCGCGCTCAGCACATCAATGGCGCGACTCGCACGCGGCATTCACTAACCTTTATTAGGCTTTATTATAAACACTCACCAGTGATTGATCATGAAAATAAACCGAGCAAAGGATTACTAGAGGTTACAAGCTCTTGGTGACGATGGGGTCAGGGTCTGAGTCACGGTCTAAACCGCTGCCATTTTAATTCTTACCGGCAGGGAAACAAAGAAAAGCCGGCCGGCATTTTGTACCAGCAGCAGCTTCAGCCACATGGCGAGGCCCAGAGAGCGTTTATAGTAAAAATACAAACATGACGAGCAGTACATTCGAGTCAAACACTTAATACGAGCAAAATAATCACACTGATATTCTATCATCTATAAATTTATCGCATAGCAAAAAAAATTATAATTAAAAAAGGGGCCATATTGTTAGCTAGCTAGGATGGCTATGAAGCTAACGTTAGCTAATATGAAGTGGAATTAAAAACATATCTCCTCATTTTCGATTTCGTTGTTGTTGTTGTTTAAACTCAAGCTTGTAGACTTAAAAAATGAATACAAGTCAAATTAAATGAGTTTACCAAGCTGGTGAAACAGCACCTGGGCTGGACGGGGGAGAAAACCTTACCTTCTGTCGCGGCTGCGGTCTCTGTCGGAATATCCGGGCATTTTGTAATTAACGAGGTTTTACAAATGAATATACTAATAAATAAAAAAAAATTTAAAAGACTATTATAAGATTAATTTGACCCCACTCCTTCCTGTGCCGGCAGTGATGGCGTCCTCAATGCCGGTAATAAAGGACCCTCGTTGGAGTTATATACCAACAGGAAATGACATCTTGGAAAATACGTCACTGGCATTCACGTGCTGTGGACTACTTCCGGTTTCAGTAAACCCCGCCCTAGCCATCTTATGAACTGAACTGATTAATGAATGATTGAGTCATTTCATTTCATTGAGCAATATTAATGACTCATGTGTTGTTATTCCAACATATGGATATATTTATAAATAATTTGAACACAAAATACAGCCCTTCCCCAATCTCTTTAAAGCCAGTGATTTTTAAAATATCTCCAGCAATGTAGCCTCCCCCCTTAAAAACAAACAAACACAAACAGTAATCTGCATAATCTTAACTAAAGAAATGACCTTGAAGCCAGCAAGTATCAGACCATATCACTTAACTTCAAATTTCATAATGCAGCTGTTGCAGTTGGTCTAGCTTGGGACACTGCATGTTTTGTTTTACGACTAAAAAAATGGACAGATGGACATGTCAGATGGACATTTCATTCTGTGCAACTGGTATTGAACAGCACTTTTAACAATAGACATTGTCACAAAGCAGCTTTACAGACTCAAATGGGAACCCATCCTCTTCTGAGTGACACCGGATAGTGATATTACAAATCATTACTCTTTTACAACTATATACTATTAAAGTCAAAAAGTACTGGCTGTGCTAAAAGGACGTTTAGTATGAACACCATAGTCTTTATCTTTAGAGTGCATTATGTCCAATATTAAAGTTATATTACAGTCTTTGGAAACAGCGTAAAATCATTTTGTAGTCTACACACTTAATGTGTTCCTGTACTTTGTCCTACTTGTGCTTTGAGGTCTTCACACTATCCATGTGCAATTAAGCACATTTTTTCTGTCCCCCATTCTTTGGCTGCCGTAGTTCCAAATTTTCCAATTGGAGATTAGTAAATTGTGTCTATATATCCATCTATCTATCGATTGTTTCCCATTGCCCTTGTTATTTACTGCATCTGCACTGGTCTTCATTCTTGTTGCTGTTGCACCAATGCCTGTGTAATATATTAAATGGTCATCAGATAACCCATTCTCAAAACTGGCTGCCACCTGTCTCTGTAACACTTCACTGGGGGCTATTCACACTCCTCTTCCTCTCTCTCAAAACAAAGGAAAAATCCTTTATTATTCAAACAAAGGCAATTGCTTTCTTTGTCTCAGCCGACTGAAATATGGCACATTTAAACGCCCTGATCTAAATTACAATAGGCCGTCGTGATCAGAGATCATCCAATGCTCATGTAATCTTATGGCAGATACTTCCGTTTTTGGAACATTACTGAATCTCCATACACACATAGCAAGATACAGACAATGATTGGTGCCAAGGGCCAGTTTTTAATCAGAACTAATTACACACAAAAATAAAATACTCTTACAAAAAAGATGTTACATTAAACAAATTGCACCTGTCAACTATGAGATATAGTCCTGCTAGTAAGTCATGCTGAAATAAACCAGAGATGCCTCTCACATTTTAACAGAGCAATACAATGTCCAGTCCAACGTCCTAGAGGCAGCTGTACAACAAAACAGTGAGAGAAAGAGAAGGAGAGAGAAAAGACCAAAGGAGAGAATCTGTGTGTGCACTGGACTTGAGAGTAAACTAATTATTTTTTTTAAAAAATCAGTCCATTCATAAAGAGTTTGGTAAATAGATTTTGCCTATTATTTACAGCAATTACAGTCTGCATGTGTGCAAAATGTACTTTTCCCCAATGTATTTTTTTTCTTGTACATCTTTCTATTTAAGTTAAAGATATATGACATTTTGTGATCCACATAGCTGTATAAGGACAATATTCTGTTACTGTACAAAGCACCTTCTCAGGATATTTCAACTGATTTACCCAGAGGCTTAATTTCTTTTCACCCCCCCTCCCCACACACACACTCAGTCTATAAAAAAGTAATACAAGAAGAAGTGTAATTCATTTTCAGCATATGCAAATTTTTAACAACAGTCCATGGTCATAGAGGATTGCTATAGACAAGGAGCATTTCATTCAACCATCTATACGAGCTTATAAAATAAAATAAATATGATGATGTTTTGCTAAAGAAGATACAAAATTTAACCCATTATATAAGAATCAAAAATGTTGCTTGGGAATCCTATAATGACTCTGGAATAAAAGCGTTGCACTATATTTGAAGCTACACGTTTAAAAGAATACAAATGGTACAAGGGACATGCTTTTGAGGCATTCCGGTATACTGTTAATATTTATCTTTTATATTTAAGCACTGACACTTTTTTTTTTTTTTTTTTTTTTTTAAATTACATGACTGATATCAACCCTAACTTTTTAATTACATGATCCTGAAAATACTTCATTACTCATCATCATTAAGCATCATTAACTGTCCACTTTCAGAAAGACATGAGGATGGAATTTTGAATTATGAATTAAAACGACCCCATTTAAGAACATGGGTCAAAGTAGGCAAAGTTAGTGTTAGTATTCAGCTGACTCAATCTGTCTAATTCAAATTCTTGAGTTTTATTTTTAGGTGGGCTTTGTCAAAACACAGGTCAGTACATAACTAAGATTCCATGACTGAAGGACACAAAATGAAATACATCTACCACCTCATCAGCATGCTCCTACATATGCATCTGCATACATCCACATTTGGTTAGGCCTTAGGACATCCACATTTGATGGAGTAACATCATTATTTCAAAAACTTAATGCCGCTAAAAATAAGTTCTTTAAAAACATTCAGCTTTTTTAAATAGCCACAATAAAAGTCACCTGGTAGTCGTCGATGACAATGCAATGCACATACTCTACTTCATTTTTGCAACAACAACAGTTTCTGGAGTATGGGTAATAAATGATACATCTACAGGCGGATGACAAAGAAAAAAAAAACGTTGGCTCTGTTATGCTGAGGGATATTTTCCTGGCATGGTTTGTGTGGGAAGCATTACTGCAAATCAATAAAGTGATTCTGATTCCCTTTATCCTCTGATGAAACATTTCTAACCTGATGGGAATTGTCTCTTCCAGGATGATCCCGCCCCACTCCACAGTTCATGAGAGGACACTGAATGGCTTGAAGAGGATAAAAATAATATGCTGTGGCATTGGTAACCACGCATTTTAACACCTTTAGCAGAGTGTTAGACAGCACTCTCCATCTCCATCATCAATACATCAATGGAGTGAATAGTTTTTGGAAATATGGTATTCATCCCTCCAGTACAGTTCCAGAAACATGTAGGTAAAGACACTGTAGTTTAATCATTTGTCACCCGTCTGCATATCTTTTTGCCTGTTTTTTTTTTTTTCTGCTCCATTTTCCCAGCCTGCATCATATAAAAATAACACCGGACTACCAACCTAATAAAATCACTCATTTGTTCTATTAAAGAAGCTTGTACGTAAGACTGCTGCTGAGACTGGTTTTAGGGAATGGAGCACAGGCATTTGAAATAGTGTGTGGGGGCTTAAAAGTGGCCAGTAGGACATATATTCTGACTGCCTTCATCATAGGGCCCCAAATGTCGGTTGTGCAACAAGATATTTGAGCACAACACATTGAACTACAGATGTAGCTGCCACTGGCATATTTCTTTTTCCCATGGGCAGTAGTGCTACTCTGTATGCTTACGCAGCAATGTTCTACTGGTACCCCACCAGCGTCTCAGTCAGTTGGGACAGACGCTACATGAAATACTGTCTGTCTTTTTTTTCCCCTTAATGCTTAAAAAAAAAAAAAGAAAAAAGAGGAAGAGCCAACATTTTCGCATGTTCCAAAAAAAGGTATAAAGTCAGAGAGTTACTAGCAGCTGAAAAATGAAGTCCATTCTTCAATAATAAAAAAAAAATACGCAGGGAAGAAGAGAAACCGAAATGTTCCATCCACAACAACCTATTCCTAGTTCTGTCCCTTCTTCTGATAACAGGGGCAGTGCTACTGGCCCATACGCCACGCCCAAAGGGTGCAGAGTGACCGGTATTCTCCTTCGACAAAAACAGCTTTCCTCCCCTCCCATGCCCTCTAGTGGCAGGAATCACTCGACAGCAAAGCCACAGGTCTCTTCAATGGCCGTCAGGAGTTTGTCATAGAGCTTGTCGTAGTGCTCGTATGGAGGAATGTCAACGCGGTTGAAGCTGTAGAGAACAGAGAAATGTGACATTAAATAACTTACTGTGGGAAATAAAGGGACTGGACCTATAATCATACATAATTTGCCACCTAAAAGTCAAGGTTTTAAATTTTCCACTCACCATGTGTGAGCCTTGGGCAGGTTATCAGTACTGGCATCAATCTGATGGATGGTGAACAGACGTGGGCCTGCAGCTCCTGGAACCCCAAACACGTGAGCAAGAGCAAAACACACAGAAATATTATTAAAACAGCTGAAAAAAGAGGAAAAAAATAGAAACAGCATGATACACTATACAGTATGGCCAAAAGTTTGTGGACACCTGATCATCACACCCATGCGTGGGCTTTTCCCAAACTGTTGCCACAGAGCTGAACGCATACAAGTGTCTAGAATATCACTGTATGCTTTAACATTACAATTTCCCTGCACAGAGCCCTGACCTCAACCCCACTGAACACCTTCGGGATGAACTGGCATGCCGACTGCATGCCGGGCCTTCTCATCCAACATCAGTGCCTTACCTCACTAATGCTCCTGTAGCTGAATGGGCACAACCCCAAACAGCTACACGCCAAAATCTAGTGGTAAGCCTTCCCAGAAGAGTGGAGGTTATTATAAAAGTAAAGGGGGGACTAAATCTGGAACGGGCTAATCAAGTACATATGAATGTCATCATCAGGTGTCCACAAACTTTTGGCCATATAGTGTACTTAAAGACATTTTCAGGACACATGAGACAATATAATATAAATGAAATAAAACTGCTGCTATAATTTTTTATTTCACTGTTAACAGAAAAATCATTTAACTACGATTTTGAGGAAAAAACACACATAACGAGCCAACATCCAATGAGCTACTTGCTACTGTACAGTTCTGATGTTTTGATACCACTGATTGTTAACTTGCTCTCTGTAATTAATCGAAATCTCTTTTATACCACTGCACTGTTCACTTTTCGATTCTGACTGGTCAGAAAGTCTTGATTAATTTTCTATAACAGCAGTTCCGACAGTGTTGGCTGCTAGATTTACTAATACGGCTCACTCAAATTGGCCACAAGGAGACACTATTCATGTTTTTGCACATAAAAAAAAAACTTATTTGGCTTTCACCAGGCATACATGCACGCACACAGCTGCTACATGGTTGGTCCAAGCGGATTTTACGCCCTTAATAGAGGGCAGAAAAAAACAGGGCCCAAAAAAGGTTGTGAACCATAGACAGTTAAAATGTATGATGTGTCATCTTGTAATTATTGGCAAATTGCTGTGGTATAAGAAGAATAAAACATCCTCAGAACAAACTCCATCTTTTATTATTTTCCTAAAAGCACACCCTGTCATGTTTCATTCCTTACACATGGAACATGTAGATGGTCAGTGTAAATATTTTATATGGTGAATATAAAAATAAACAATCACGCCACAATCAAGAAAGCATAATTCACAGTTCATCTGTGCACAGTTAACGGTACTCCTGCTCTCCAGTCCTTAGATTTACCAAATATTAGAGCATCCTGTAGTTGCCACTAGCATCTGTCTATTTGTCTTCCGAATAGGCAGTAGTGTTACTCTGTTAGCTTATGCAGCTATGTTCTGCTGATGCCACTGGGGACAAAATAGATGGCGCTAATGTACCTTGTAGGGCTTTGAAACCCTGCAGCGGCACTCTGGACGAGCCGGTGACAAACTGCAACAGTCGAGCTCTGCGCTCCTCATCAAATGACTCAACAGCGCGCCAGAACCACTTCACAATGTTGCTGTCAGGGGTGCAGTGCTTCAACCGTGTGTTGGACTTCCAGTCGTTAACATCGATCTTTCCCAGGCCGCACACAATGAGCTGGGAGAGGGCAAGGAGGAAGTCATGGTAATATAAGAGCCGAGTGAGGCTGACATGCAGAGAAAACTTGTAGTTAAATCATATAAACATATCACATTGCTTACAATTTCACTGGAATAAAGGAATAAATGAATTTATCATTCCAGTACCTCCAGCTCTTTCTCGTCAAAGGCTTTGAGCAGATGTTGTGGTATGACCTCGTTAAAGCCTTTCTGCAGGGCTAGAAACTGAGCCTCGATGCCTCTCAGGAAGCGCCAGTTCACATAAAGCCTGAATGATGACCAGAGACATGACATCAGCATCACACTGTGGTGTGGGTGAGTGTGTATGAGGTGTGAGAATAATGGACGTTAGCGCCGTCACGATTACTCCATTAAATTCAAGTACCCGATTAAAAAAAAAAAAAAAAAAAAAGTCCTCCATTACAATTTACCATTTCATGTATTCGGCAAAACGGCAGAGGCGTGGCACTGCACGGATGAGGGTCTATGCAACAAATGACAAGGAATGTCAGCTGTGTGGGAGCACTTTACTTTGGATGTGAAAAACAAAGTTGTTTGCTGTCACTGCAAAAATGAACTCAAATACCATAACAGCACATCTTCAGTGCTGTAGCACCTGAAGAGGTGACATCCGAGTTTCACAGAGCTGCCGCCAGACACAGCACGGTAAATGTATGATGTGTGTGATGTGTATGATATATTTGCTCCTCTCCTTATTAGAGTTTTTCACCCCTTAAACACCCATCAGAGCACACAATTGAATAGAAAGTAGATAGAAATGCTAACTAAGTCTGACCAAATGTGAAGTAAACAGGTGAATACATCAATATTTTTTCCAAATGTGCACATTACTGTTCATCACATGTTTCATAATAACGTCATAACTCCGGCTCTGCATTTGCATATTTCCATGGTTACTCATCACACAAAGCAAGGAATTATAATCACTGGGGCATTGCTATTGTAAAACAGTGGTCAAATATCAAATATTGAGTGATAGAACATTGCGCATTATATACAGTTTGGTGAAATTAAATACTTATCTTTAGTGAACTTACTGTTCACTTAAATCTATTTTTATTGTGAATTTTAAAAAAAATCCAATTACTGGATTAATCGTCAAAATAATCTTCAGATTACTCGCTTACCAATATAATCGACAGTGATAGCCCTAATGGACGTTTACTTTGTCTGCTGTGTTTCAGGAGTTCAATTTGTGTACAGGAGCTGTGTGAGATTATAAAACATACCTGACGTATTCCTTCTTGGTGTCCTGAGTGACTGGAATGCTCTTGCCGTTGGGTTTGAGCTCATGCTGAATGATCTCTCCATATGCATTGTGTTCTACACAGAATGTGTGGTCTAACACCCCCGTGATGTCGTTGTCACTAAGAACAAAGAATTAAAGGCATTCATTAGAAAATGTTAAAGAAATATGTTAAGTACTTGGCTGTGATTTTTTTTTTTTTTTTATGTTGAAGGATAAATAACAGCCAAAGTGCAATGTGTTATGTCATTGTCACCCTAGGTCTTTTTTTTTTTTTATTTAAAGCTCATTAAACCAGGAACAATTCTTGCTTGATTCATATTTTGAATAAATAATTTCAGCCTCTATGGTCTGCCAAGCTTCCCACAAATGAATTCCATTTAAATATAGCCAGCTCCAGAATTACTGGCACCTTTAGAAAAGATTAAAAGGTTAAAAAGGATGTGAAAAAAAGGTTTGTGTTAAATTAGCATAATCTCACAATGAAAGTGAGCAAAATCTTTAATTTACTCTTTTAATCTTTAAAATATATATTTACTTTAAGAAAATAAAAACACCTATCAAAAATCGATATTTTTGAGATTAAGCTAAATAATCACAGACATTTTTTCATATCCATTTATACCCATATTTACCAAGAGTTCCAATAATTCTGGAGCTGACTGTATATGCACCAGAGTAACACGCAGAAACTATATGAAGCCTCATATTAAAGTAATGGCTTAAAAAAATTCTAAATGCTTAGAAATGTCATTTATTTTTATCTCACAAGCTATTAGCTGGTGTCCAGCTTGTGCAGGAATCAAAGGGCACTCACAGGATCCAGACAAGACTATTGTGGAGATCAGGATCCACAGACTCCATGTCATCCAGAGTGATGGGTTTGCCCAGCAGCTGCTTGTAGAAGGGTAGAGTGAAGCCGCCGTCAATGTAGTGACCGTGGAACACGGCCATACCCATTATGCGGCCCACAAAGTGAAAATAGGACAAGTGTTCCTAAAACGAAAACAGGTCTACAATCAATAAGTGGTATTTACAGTGGAAAAGAAGTACACACTAGTGCTGTATTAACTCAGCTTTTTCTAACATTTACCAAATTTTAAAAGCATTGATGGATAAGCCAAAATAGTGTCCATCATCCATGTGATGTATAGTATATAAATAATAATATACAGTAAAGAATGTTAACAGGTTTTGTTCAGAACATTGTCATCATACAGTCAACAACTTTCAACAACTTTAAAATTCCATTTTGGTTCAGTTTTAATCAAAACCTACAGTGCCACCTTGAGAATTTACCAGATTTATTGTGATGAACAATTTCTGATTATTTTAGTTCTCTTTTTTCTCTATAACTGATTTACAGTATATGATGATTATGCACAATTAGTTATTGTTCTGACACTATTTGTAAACGTTTATATTCCTGTATGTCTAACATCTTCGTTTTGATCAGTGATGGAGGCTATAACCAACAGACACTGTTGTGCCAGCTTAGTGTTTGCCATTTCTTTAGCATGCTGAACTGTAACAATACTGAGGATAGAAGTGAAAACTATGGAAAGGAGAAGCAAGTAATGATTAATTTAAAAAAAAAAGTCATACAACAGAACATACATCGAAAAAGCTAACAAGCAATTATGTTATTATTAGTTATGAATTACTAGTTAGTGAAAACAAATATGAAAGATTTTATATATATATATATATATATATATACACACACACATAAATACATTGACTGAAAGTTTACTAATCCCCATGGAGAAAGTTCCTAAATGAGAAAACTGTGCTCTGAGACTCTTTGGATAATTTCAGTTGGCACTGTGCATTTGTGTTATATATTCATCATAGAAAACCATGGCTAAATTCTGTTACCATTTTAGCTTGGCACTCAGTCTGTCATTCCGCAGTTATAATCATTTTCATGTTTTAACCTCATATGAAGCTTTACAGTGGAGAGTGCTATGTACCGGGTTGACAGCAGAGTCAGGGTTGATCTGCAGCGTGTAAATGTCATCACGTGAATACTGGAAGAGTCCATAGTATGGGTTCAACATCTCATGAGACAGAAGGTATAACCACTCTCTATAAACACACAAACACAAAGCAGACATTGTAAACTTGCACCATTCTGATCGCTGGCACCAGTCTTTCCCTTCCCACAATATAGAGGACAAAATGTTATGTAGTTCATATACAATATAACAGGGTACAGTTTACAGTCTAAATTCTGCTAGCGCTGCAACCTCACTGTGTAATATCAGTGTGTCACCAGCAGAGGGACTGTGTTCAAGTGAATTCTATACAGAAACAGGTGAACCAAATGGATTAAATGACTCAGTGTAAGTGTACCCATTAAGGATGAACTTTTGTCTTTGATGATCTGATACTAAAAGGACACTTTTACTCAGAAAATTTGGCTTTTTAATATGCCGATATTGCAGTAGCTGATTAGTTGAATAAAGAAGTTTCAGGTTAAGGTCGTGATACCTTGCTACGCCTCCGTAATCCAGTCCTTCTTCTCCTCTGAACTTCACCATCAGTCTCTTCCACAGGTCTTTTGGCCTCATCTTCATCACCTGCCTGTATGACTCCTGTATGGAGCACAGGGGAGAAATTGCAAACATCTCTGAGTATTTGACTCTTACAGTATCCACTTGGGAAATCTGTGTGGCAACAGAAGTTCACTGAACCTCGAATTTATGCAAATGTGCGCTACATTGCGTTCAGCCAATCAGACAATGGTGTTCATCACAAAGGGGAAGATTTTAATTTACCACAACCAAACCAAAGACAAGTTACAGAAATGTCCACAGATGGTGACCAGAAAGAGGTGGCGTGGCAAAATTAGCAAATGGACACATGCTGTTAGAGGGCTGTAAATAATTACCTCTGATTTAAAAACACCATGAAAAACAAACCCGCCCATTTTTACATGAGCAAACAAGTGCACACTGACATATGCACATGCAAATGCGGACACACAGACAGACAGACTTTCCTCTAGGGGTCCATGCTGTCTCCTGCAGCCCTGCATACCTTTCTAGCTCCGGAGGGAACGCAAAGGAATGCAGGAATGCTGCAACAGAAACAGCCGCACACGCCCATAAAGACGGATGAGCACAAACTCAGAAAGATCACTTCAAGCTGTGGAGGCAAGAGTGCACGCTCACAAAGCTCAAAAACAAACCGTAGCGGCTTCATAGTTAGGGACAAGATGTCCGTGGCTGTGCATTACAATGGTAGAGCTAATGGCCACCAGTCTAGTGCCTCCTTCCCAAGAGTTCAGCCACATAAATAACTGCAGCTGGTACACTGAGGACATTTTCATTAGTGGATGAAAGGATTAATAACAAGGCAAGTGTCCAGGCTTGTTTATCTATGATTAAAATAGCTGGTAGACTTCTAATGCTGTCTTAATCTGGAGTTTTGCAGGTGGGGAGTGTGAGCCAACAGAGACAGGCAGAAAAATGTAAGCAAATAGTTTTATAAGGGGCTAAATAAAACAAAATAACAGACACAACCTTGCTCCCTGTTTGCTGTCAAAACATGTGGATAGAAGGAAAAAGCTGACAGCATGTCGCAGCACTGCAGATATCACACTCTTGTGACAGCTCTTGGCTCACAGCTAGGCTCTATCAGTGAGCGGCAGAGGAGCACACGGGCTTCCTCCTCGTCGCTCTCCCCTAATTTCTCCAGCCGCACTCCACCGTGTATTATTGAGTTCTAATTATTCTCTTCCCAAATATTTGCAAAGATCATGCAGTGATAGGCTCTGTTGCATATCTTAGCCTTGCTCGGGTTGCTGTCATTAAATGCAGATGGCTCGAATCTGGTTTTTATTTGTTTGTGTGGTTTTGAGGTGTCCTACCTCAAAGATCTCCTCGCGGGACACCTCGATGCGGCAGTGCCCTGCCTGCGGCTGCTGCTGAGAAAGCTCTTGCCGGAGAATCTTCAACTTCTGCACCAGGTCTCTCTTGTATTTGGGCACGGTGAGACACTCGGCATCATCGGGCAGATTTCCGGGAGACAGCACCGACTGGGCCTGCTCTTTCAGCTGACCCACTCGACTGCACATACAACAAACACACAAACATATACATAAAATTAATTATATTAAAGCTGAGTACTTTAAATCTGAATCTTTCAAGGCATGTGATTGCAAATAGATTACACACATACATGCTCTCAGAGTCGGGGATTCACTCAAATTGCACAACTGGAGATCATTTCCCCCACTAGTCAGAGGCACCGCCATATACACGGTGTGAACAGGAGCTATTCTTTTTACTGTGACATCACCACATTAGTTTCTAAGCTGAGACTAAAAAATGATCCTCAACTGGTCTGACAATTAAAGCATACTTTTTATTGCCCAGACAAGAGACTTACAGCTGTGATATATTGCTAAATCATTAGCATCAGTCATTTGCTAGATTATGCTCTCCATCCCTATTTACTAGTTTCCTAGCAACAGTATTCTCAAAACTTGAATTGTGGGTGTAGCTTCTATTTGCCTTACAGGTCAAAAGTTCCATTTCAATGCATCATTGGTCTAACCTACCTAAAACCAGTTCTGAGTATTCTGACAATGTTTCCTGTCAAAAATATGATTAATTGCACAGCCCTTCAGTGGTTCTGTTTTTTTTGTACCTTATTACTGTAAAACAAAGAAAAAAACACTTCATGCATTTTAGACCTTATCAAGCTTTCATTTGTCATTCAGCAGCTGTGTGTCTGCATTTGCCTCTGTAGGATATGCCGTGTTTGTGTGTGTGTGTGTGTGTGGTGGAATGCAGTGCGGTCTCTGTCTCCCTGGCTGCCTGCTACTCTGTGGTGTCTGCAGAGCATCGCCCAGCTGAGCAGAGAGCTGAGCTGCCATGCACACACACTTTAGATACAGACTACACACCACATTAGGGAGACAAGGGGGCAGGACAGGGGATGTGAAAGGAAGAAAGCAGAGGAAAATGGAGTGAGAGGAAAGAGGAAATAGCAACAGAAGGAGCAGCACATGGAAGGATGAGCTTAGACAGAAGGACAGAGTCAAACAGGAAATGCTAGTGTTGAAAGGACACATGAGGGAATCAGGGTTAGTGGAAGACTGAGAGAAAGAGGTGGATCTTGTGTCCCAATGAAACGAAGGGTGAATTTGGAGGAACACGGGGCTCTGCTACAGAGAGATGCCTAAATTATGTTAGGGGCAGAAGATCAAATCCACTTAGCAATTACTAACCAGCTCATAACTCATTCCAAATATTGCATCTTTAGTGCATTCTTGTACCCGACATCTTGAACAACTCACAACTATACTATACGTTAATGTCTCCAAAAAAGTCATATGCAAGTTAAGAGACATGGGTCACATTAGCGCTATTTGGATTGGATGAATTTATCAAGGGGGGCATCTGTAATAAATTCTTTACAGGTCACCTCAATGATAAAACCTTTGCATCCGGACAGCAACAAAATTACCACAGGAGGAGCGAGTTTCTAGTGGGTTGTGTTTTCTATGAACCTGGATGTCTGCGTCGCTTGGGGAGTTCCTTAAATATCTAATGTCGAGGTTTTACTGCCCAGACCAAGTATATGGTTGAGTGTCTCTTCTAAAGCATCCAGTTTTCATTTCATGATTTGGAAAGTGTTAAATATCTGGGGTAGGGTCAATGATGTGTGCTCTGCGACACTAAATAGAGCAAGTAGCAGCAGGCAAAAGTCTTTTCTTCCATAGAAAATCACGGACATGTGTATCTGGAGGGGACTAAAATTGAGATGACCGCTGAATTGGCAAAAAAAACAGCAGGTAATTCGGCCTGTAATTTTCTTTATTTCTGAAATTTCTGAAATTACTCCCGGACCCCATGTAAATTTAATCTTGTCCAGATAGGATTATTGATGCATTTCATTAAATGTGCGTACTGAATCAGACTGAAAGGAGCATAGCTAAGCCCCGGACAGTCCTGTACAGTACGGCAAGGTTACGAACACAAATTTGTATTCCTGTGGAACACCTGAGACTATTCCTCACAGAACATCACCCCCGAAAGTATTTTTGAGATGATTTCATATTAAACTTTATTATAAACCCTAACAACAGTAGGAACAATGGAGGAGCTTCAAGGTCTGAGATTTATGCGGATGCAATTGGCCAAAATTATTGTTCTATTTTTTTCACTGTAATCAATGAAAATGTTATCAGATACTATTACTGAAGACTGCTGTGCCATATGGTCTGGTAGAAACCCGAGTCATGACTCTGTTCAGACTGCACTGGACCAATCAATAGTCTACACTATTTCCAGTTCCGCCCATATATCCATGCTTGGTACTCTTTGCACCCTGGCAAGAGTGCTAACCAAATTCAGGATGCATTCTTAGATATGGTATGGGTCACTCAAATACCAACAAAATGTAGGATTACGGATTTGTTTTGTCGTATTGCACTGTACAGCACTGTCCTCTGGAAAAACACTTTTATACAAGCGCTTTTGTGAGGGAGGTGTGCACCCACTGAGTGAGATTCCTCTAATGTTTTTACCAGAGCATGTCCACCACTTGGAATGTCCAGCTGGAGAGCTTTTAGATAGCCAGCATGGTCAGGGACTCAAATGGCAACATCTCATGTCTTTCCTTCTCCTACCTCAGATCACAAAATGGAGTTTGTGTAGACAGTTATGCAATCGTGCAGTACAAAACTTTCTAGAGGATAAGAAGACACTGTAACGGTTGGGGGCCGCCACCGTTACAACGCTTTCAGTGGAGTTAGGTCTGCTACGCTATAGCTGCTCTGAATGTAGTAAATCTCAACTCCTTACTTTAAAAAGCTGCTAATGATCTTTATAAAGGGAAAGCTGACATGTTAATGACAATTAATCAGGTATGTTACTTGTCATGTATGTTATTCTGTTGATTTCAAAAGTGCAAGAGTTCTTGTCAGTATGTAGTATGGCATTAAGACAATACTCTCTCTTAACTTGGAGGGAAGGGGGTTCTTTGATTTGTCAGAACAGGAAAAAGGAAACCTGATCTCTTCATCACTGCATTCTTCGGACACGCATTTGCACACACGTAACATAAGCACACACAGAGATTTCAGGAGAGGAGCTTTCAGAGAGGGAGCGGGAAAATACTGTGGAAACTTAATGACCAATCCATTCCACATCTGTGCATCACAGCTGTTTTTCCCCACCTTTTCCATTTTATTTTACGTGCCCGATACTGACACACACCTTAATTGACTCAATTAACCATTCCAAAAGGTATTTTTAAACAAACAAATTATTGTGGAAGGTTGTCTTACCTGTTCACAGCCTCACCAGTGCCTCGTGAACCATTAGGACTGGGACTGAAAGTGAAGAACGATAAATGCAGCATTAATATCTAATCCAGATGTGCCCTGAGTCTGATTAACTACAGACAGATACTCTGCAAATTCTACTTTTTATTATTTATCTGGAATCAAGTGGAATGTCTTTACTGTGCACTAATTTAGAAGTAAAACACAACAGTGTTATAGTTACGTCAAATGTTGTGGAAGAAAGCTTTGCCTTATCTGCAATTATACGCTTTCTTTGTTAATCAACAACATGTGTGCATGTGTTTATTATTACGCTTACATAATGTGGAACAGCCACCATACATACCCCTGTGAAATGGCCATAACCATAGAAACTGTAACTGTATTAGAATGAGCGCATTAATGTAGCCCTACGATTTGCCTTGCAGCCGGAACTACTGTCAGAGCTGCTGCTATTAAATTAATACCTTCTGACCAATCAGAGTGGAGAAATCAACAGCACTGTGGTACAAGTTCTGTTAGAATAAAGACAGTTTTCAAGACATGAACAATACTCACTTGAGGACAAGGTGCAGGTTGGCAGAGAGCCGCGGGTCCGTAAACTGTGTCGTTCTGTTGTTGTGGTCAACAAAGTAGACGCGGCCCGTGGCTGTGTTCCGAATCTCCCATCCTGGAGGCAGAGGCCCCAGCTCCTCACAATTCACATTACTAAGATCCCTACAGAGACATGAGAAGACATGAAAGAGAACAAGCAAAAGCAAAAACGAATGCAAAATAAAGAATCACTGCAAGTAAAACAGAGACGGTGAATATGCATCAGGACTGACACTTCTGAAGACATGCCAGTCAGACAAAAGGATGAAGACATCTCAGTGCCAAATTCCATAGGTTTTGGGACAGATTATGCAAGTTGTCTTTTTCCTCCCCCCTACATGTAATCTGTTACAATGTCGTCGTTGTCGTCCTCCCTCCCTCTCTCCCTCCCGCCGACTCATGTTGAATGTCCTCAAAGCAGATGGTAATAACGTATTAAGTGCACAGGGTGAAAACCATGCGTCTGTGCTGGCTCTCCAAATCCTGTACTGATGGCCTCATCCTGTGAGTGAGCTTTTAAGGCTAAATTACAGTTAGCAATTTTCAAGGCATTACTGGAACACTGTACATCTTTCCAGTCTCCTCCTTGCCCAAACACACACAAAATTATGCAGTGACATTGAACATGGTAGCGCTAACAAATAGAAAAGCACAACATACTGTGATAATTTTATTGAACTTCCAGTGGCAACACAATAGCATATACACTGTTTATTTATGCACATGTCTAATATAGCTCTGAATGATGGAAGTGGCTCAATATTGATTACTTCTATATGTCTATTCTGCTATTACAGGCCCAGTTTCAATGTACAGCTTTGTAAAGAACCCAAATTCTATTTTATGGACTAAAACCTCATTTTCAGTGGCTTTTTTTTTTTTTAACTGAAAATACACTGGAAGTCACTACTACATTAAATCCATGTGAAGTGTTTGAAAGAAGTGGCATCAGAATGTATGTAAGACAAGAGTCCATGTTAACAGTAAGAGTGTATATGAGGTGAGGGGTTACCTCGGCACTCTGGGGTCATGCCACGTGCTGACACCTGTCTGAGTGTGCAGGAAGTACACCTGACCCTGCTGCGTGGTCCGCTGCTCTGTGGACCAATCAGGGAGAAAGGATGCAGGATTAGTCATGGGTGATTAGTCATGAGCATGAATGAGATTTAAAAAAGTATAAGCTTGTATCACTAGCTAGATGTATCCTGATAGATATCACTGTCTGACAGGAAACATCTCATTATATGAAAAATATTCAAATTTTCATATTTACATATTCTATTTTTATTTTCATGTTCTACTTTTATTTCCTCAACACTATTAAAACATGCAGAATCTGATTTTAAAAATCATACAGTCAGCTCTAAAATTATTGCCACCCTTGATAAAGATGGCTAAAAAAGATTATGAAAACATGTCACTGTGGTTAATTATCTCACACTGAAAATACGATACAAATCTAGCCTTTAACTGAAGATATTCATTCTTAGGAAATAAAAACCCTTATCAAAAGCCATGTGTATCACAATTATTGGCACCCCGGCAGTGTGCAACCTCCTTTTTCCTACATAAAAGCACTGAGTATTCTCTTCTAATGCTTGATGAGATTGGAGAATACAGAGACCACTCCTCAACACACAATTTCTCCAGGTCATCCAGGATCCTAGCTCGTGTTTTGTGGATCTCACACCACAGGTTTTCAATGCGGTTTCAGTCAGGGTACTAGCATGGCCATATCAAACGCTTGATTATATGGTCATTGAACCATTTGTGTGTAGATTCAGAGGTATGTTTTGGATCACTGTGCTGCTAGTAGAGCCAACCATATAACCCAGTTGTAATTTCTTGGCAGAGGCATCCAGACTGTCATTGAAAATCTCCTGATACTTTATGGAGTCCATAAAGCCATGTAACCCACTTCACCACAGTTCCTCCACTATACTTAACAGTGGTTCTTTTCTGTATAACTAACCTTCTTTGCAAAAAGGTCCAGTTCAAGTTCCAATAGTGTCTAGTGAACTCCAGGCACATTTGTTTTTGGTTAGACGAAAGAAAAGCCTTCCTTCTACCACACCTTATGTTTGCTGGTATGTTTAATTCCCAGCGAAACAGGAAATCATGGATAGACACTTAAAGAGTCCGTAAATAATCTGGTGTTTGGGACTTCAAACAAATAAAATATAAATGGGAACATGCTTCAGTTACTTTAAGTTAAGCATGCTTGCATTAGGGATAGGCTGGAGCACACAAGTATATGGGATAGCAAACCATTTGCTTTTGATTGCTTTGATAAACAATAGAGTTTGCGTGTATGTGAATGGAGGTTCAAAAAAAAGCACTCTTTTTTTCCTTGTATGTGTTTGACATTAGTGAATACGTTCATAATTAGTGACAGATTTTCGTGGGTCCGAGATCCTCCTTTTGTGACGCAGCACCCTTTATTACTCTCTTATACACACACACACACACACACACAAAAAACTGCATCTGTGTACTTAATCCACACCCTGCTCTGTCTCTGTGGACACATCCACAGGATTTGAGCGTGCACGCACACCCACGCACAGAATGTCCTCTTTTTGTCACACGGCTCTCTCTACATCTTTAACTCCCTCAGTAATGCTGACTTCTCAAGCAGCTCAAAGCATACTGCACCATATGGCACCTATATGTACACTACATCTGCCATTTCATTCCTCTGGCAAGCAGAAGCTATGACCAATATTCTCCTAAGTCTACGTGAGCAACAAACTATCCTCACTAACCCTCTGATATATCATATTTGTCTGAGTGCATGTGCATGTCTTGTGAGCTGACCATAGCCCTCAGGGAGGTCCGGCGGTGTGTGCAGGTGAGTTCGGCTCATGTAATTTCTGTGTCTCTGTGAGCGGACGCGCCGCTCCTGCACTCGCAGCTCGCCTGGCTGAGCACCCGCTGCCCCATTGGGCGTCATGATGGGCGTGTTCTCATCAACCAAACAACTAAGGGGTCGACCAGGACTAGAGTACTCTGACGCCGGCCTGAGAGAGAGAGACAGACAGAGATAATGAGAGACACAGATAGAGAAAGAGAAAGACAGAGACAAACTGCTAAGGTCAAAGCCGTTCAGTGGCCTTACTTTCAGAACTGTTTTCAGTAAACGTCTGGGTTAAAAAAAAAAAGGAAAAAAAAAGAAAGAAAATATGAAAAGGGCAAGGAAATTATATTAAATAATGCTGGAAGAAACAAGCATAAAATCACACATCACATAAAATACCACAAAATGCATCACCCCACTTAAAAACGCCTTCAACTTGGCCCTATATTCAAAGGTTTAAATGCTCAGACTGTGCTGTAGACCAGACATATTTGGTGTATACAAAGGATCACTGAAGAGTCTTTCATCACTGCCATATTCAAAATGCTGCAGTGGTCTTAGAAGTGATCCAACTGGGTATGAGTGCATTTTAAAAACAGGCAATCTGAATCAAATCTGCCTTCCTCTGCTTTAATCTAGAGTCTCCAATATTGCTAAATAACATCTCATTTTTGCTTTCAGGCTTTCATAAAGCAAATTCTTTTTCCTAGGACTGGTTTAGCTTTTCAAGTAAAGGCACAGGAATTCACTTAAAGACTAGGCCTGATCTGTGTCCTGAAAAGCACTACAGGGAAAAGTAAAAAAAAAAAAAAAAAAGCTGCACTTGTGTTTTTGAAATTGAAAACATGCTGTTGCAGTTTTGCCTTATTTCCTTGAGAATATTGTGTCTGATGCTTCAGTGACACTTGACTCACATGCAATGCGTGTAACAAGGTATAGTTTGTGTCTGTAAAACCGGTGAGTGGGCAGGCTGCTTAATATTTTTACTAGCTGATTCACTAGCTAATACTGAAGGAAACTAGAAATTAATTGGATGGAAAACAACAGCAGAATATCTGATTAAAAAAAATGTAAGTTTAGAAAAGGCGTAACCTGCTTCATATGATTCCTGTGGCAGAAGGAACTACTGAAGTGACAGAGCTGACTGTCAGATGAGTTTTATATTCACTATTGCACAGCGATGTCCAGATATCTGATCATGAGAGATCCAGGATAGTGCTACAGAATATAACCCAGCACTGGCAAATACTATATTAAACCTAGTTTTAAGATTGTAAATTATATGACAGTAGGACAGGATTCTTATGTCTTTTCTAACCCTGCAAATTAATTGAGTTATTAAAGAAGGAGGTGGGGTCTCATTAAACCACTTCACAGGCCCATGTCCAGTCACTCACCTGGTTGGTCTCTCCCACTGCGTGCTGCGTGTGATGTGGTTCAGGTACTGAATCCGACCAGACGCGGTTCTCCTCTCCTCCCAGCTGCACCACACACACACACACACACACACACACAAACACAGTTAAACAAGCAAGTTATTAGGAGCCTGCTATTATGAACAGAATATCTATGTGCAGTGAAAACACAGCAATGGGCCAAGGCTAGGCATGAACGCATTCAGATACAGTAACTTACCCATCAGGTAGATCATTGTCAAATAGACGGCTGCAGTCCACCACAGGCCCACCAGTGCCAATCCTGTCTCTGGATTGAAGACTCACTGCACGCATACAGACAGGAAAATGTCACATATAGAATCCAAAATACTCATTTTGGCATTTCACATGAATAAGGGCTTTACATCTTAGGTTAAGGGTGTATAAGACACACCACATGAAAGTCTGGGTGGCCCACTCTGCCTTGGGAGAGGTCTTTTATGAGGGCTTTTTTTTATATGAACTGGGACTGTCAGCTGAGGGACACGGATGAGGCCGACATATCAAAAACGTGAGGCTAACACTTAGAGTCTACTTTACAGATAGGCTTTACTCCTCTAATTAAAGAGCACTAGCAAAGTTGACATAATGGGGAGGATTTGCAGCGCCACATGCTACAGAAAAGAGTGCATGCGCTGACGAAAGGCTTGCTCATAAAAGCTGGGTGTCGAACTCATGACTGCACTCTGGGTCATGTAAACAGTTTATTAGACACAGACTGATTTCTCACTTAAACTAAAGAAACAGAACTTGTTGCTGTGTCTCTTACAGTTCAAAATTCATTTCATTATTGACGTTTCCAAAAAAATTATCCACACCATTGGGGGTTAAAAGGTATAAATGAGACATGGGCAGAATACTGACCAGTAGAAACCTTCAAAAAACATTGTAGCCTTGGGTCTGTTTATCCCTACTCATGTTTAAGTCTCAAAAAAAAAAAAAAAAAAAAAAAAAAAAAAAAAAAAAAAAAAAAAAACATACCTGCTACTATGTGAATGTGTTTAACTAAAATATTTGTTAAAAATAGTTGTATGTAAATCACGTTTCTTATGTAAATGTGTTATCGTCCAAAATCTGGAAACTATTGTTAAATAAAACGCATCTATAGCACCACTCTGTCTCATATATATATGTATATATATATATACAGTCAGGTCCATAAATATTGGGACATCGACACAATTCTAACATTTTTGGCTCTA
>CM075015.1:12044574-12070599 GCA_037576675.1 Pangasius sanitwongsei | reverse complement strand
TATATATATATATATATATATATATATATATATATATATATATATATAAATATTTGAATACAAGATATTTTAAGTAATTGAAATTTGACGACCCTAAAACACACACAGAGCTGTAGACAGCGCTATATGAGACAGTATGCAGTAACTGGCACCTGGGTGGCTGACCCTGACAACCTGTTACTGTGACACCCAGAACCCAAACAACTCCAAACACACACCCACAGACACACACTCTTTAATTTCCCTCCTGTCCAGTGTATAGCTGTGCCAGGTAGAAGTATTGGGGCACTCTACTTTGTTGGTCTGTGTGTTATTTTAACATTGCACATACATGCAATCTGCAGACTCACAGCCCTCACACTACTGTTTTTCATCTTTTTCCCCTCATTCTTCCTGGCTTTTCCCCTTTGTCTCTCTGGAATTATCGGATCTTTCTTCTTTCTTTTTGTTATCGTCCGTAGTGCACCGTGTTGTGTGCTGGAGCACGACAGAGACGCAAGAAAGAGAGACACGTTATGTTTTTGTATATAGTGCCCTGCAGTCAGGGGTGCTTTATCTATAAACCGACCCACATTTCTGTCGTCTCGTGAGGGAAGAATACTTATCTCGCTCACCGCACTTCAAACAGACAGAATGACTCAAGCACTGAGTAGATTTATATAAAGCTACAGAAATGGAGCACATACTCTTTGATGGGTTACTTACGAAAGAAGTCTTTCTTCGCTAGATTCTTCGCACAGAGCACTGCAAAACAAAACAGAAAAAGAGTGCTTCGTTTCAACTTTATTATGCACATTTATAAGACAGCAGACCATCACAACATTATTAACAATCACAATAAAACTCAACACAGAGGGTCAGTAAGTATTCTTTAGTCTGGCTGTGAGTGGGGTGTAGTTACAGGATCAGTGTGTGCTGAAATGGGTCAGGAGACACTCAGATTTATGCCTAGACTCACACTGAGCTCAAAGCGCTCAGATCAAGCAGACAAGTTTTAAAAACGCATCCTGGGAGTCAGCAGATGTAGAGGCTGCAGCTGGTCTCCATTCAGCCAAACTCCTAAAGCACATCTACCGCACGCCATCGTCTTAGAAAAGCTTTCGGTCCTGATACAGTCCTTTTCATAACTAAGAAGCTCAATGAAAGAAGAAGCACTAAGGGGTAAAAAACTGACCATCATACAGAATCAAGCTAAAATGTACCACCATTTTGTTCAGTCTTTTAGGCATTTTAGGCATGGTAGAAACAACCATAATACCAAGAAGAAAAAAAGAAAAAAAAAACAATACAGAGTGTATCAAGGCTGAAAAGGGGGACTGGTCCAGAGGATTCAACAAAGCTTTATTTCATACAAACTTAATCTAACAGGAATAATAGGAACAGTCAGCATTAAAAAGTGACTTCATCATCTGTTGCACTGACACTATTGTGCAGTGCATCATGGAACAAGTGCTCAGATTAATGTTGTAACTTTGACTGAACTGCCATTCAGTTATTACACATACCAGCTGCAAAAAATTACTGATGAACAAACTCGATGTTGAAGCAGGGCTTTTTAAATATTTTTTATTTCTCAACATGTTTGACAGTAGGGAGTTACTCATTTCATACTCATTTTTTCATATCCTTACTTGTTCCTGATTCATCCGTTCATCTGCCATCCATGCTAATTTGAATACCCCATCCAGGAAAGTTTAATTGTTGTACAAATGAGACTGTTTTATCGCCCAGCACCAGTAGGACCAGAAGGGTGGTACAAAGTAGTGCATCAGCTGCTTGAGAGGAGCCTGCTTGTTGAGTATTAGCGTGCTGAAGAAACACTTCAGAGCTCCTTTAATGCACTTGTGTAAGAAACTTTAAAGGGATCGTAGATTTACTTTGTCTGGGACTAGGCTATGTGCTAAATGAGATATGAGGTTAAGAGCCCTTCAGTGAAGTACCCTTAATGAGTCCCCACCACTCTTCCTACTATTCACCCAGGAGCATTTGAGAAGGACTTCAACGTAGAGAGGTAATTAGGAACCCAGGCAAGAAAACTTAAAGTAGATGCAGTTTAGAACGCAGAAGCATTATTATAGTGCTTACATTTTGTCCTCACACTCACACACAAATAAATGGATGATAAACTGGGTTCAGGGATCTGCTGCACATGACAGCAGATGAATATAATTTTCTCTCGGACTTCCATTCTCCGGCTGTTTATCAGCAATGTTCTTGCTACTAGTACAGAGGGTTTCATACTACATGATTCAGCTCTGAAAAAAAACACACATCTCAGACATTGCCGAGCTGTGGGACGGTAGTCACCGAGCCCCAAAATCAGTTGCTTACTGTCAAATTGAGACTAGAATGTGCGTTTGAGCCACACCCATTCAAAGAAACTGCATCCTCCCTCATTGATTCTGTCGGTTGACTGTTATCCTTCACCATGCAAGGTAACAACCCACTGAATGAGCTGAGGAACTGAATGGGAATGATAAAGCTCAGCCTGAACTCAGATTCAGAACAAAAGCTGTAAATGCAATCATATGCTATCAGCACACAAACTATCCGACTCCCCACCTACACATCTCTCTGTGGCTTTCCAGTAGCTGCAGTCCACAGCAATGATATACATTTTAAAACATTTGGCAAGAAAGAATATTAGGATCCTCTGGAGGAGAAGTAAAAGAAGAAGGGGAGGCTGTATGTAGGGACGTACATACTCGCCTCACAGATTATGAAGAATTTTTCTCCACAAACATCCCTGGGAATGTGTAATGTTCCAGTGAAAGCCACCTCATCGCTTAAACATCTGGAAGGCATCTCTCTCTCTTTCTCTCTCTCTGCAAATGCCAGTTGAACCACACACATGGCCCCTGAGAGGGGCTTTAACAGCACTTCTCTTTAGTTTGTTTCTTCCATTAATTATTCACAGGCTGCGTGTGTGTATGTGTTGGGGGAGAGCAAGAACAGGTAAGAAAGACGCAATGCCATTTTTATCCTCTTTCCTAAAAGAAAACACCTCTCCACCCAAAGGCAGAATGAAAAAGAACCCTGGGGATCGGTAGTAAATCAAAGAGCTGGCATACAGGATGAGTGCCTTTTGAAACTTCAAGACTAAGCCAAGATCATTTTCATGGTTTAACAGTTGGGGACAGGATCTGGAACGGGGGAAGGATTTTGTAATATTGAAGCAAGATGACATCAGAAAAAAAGCAACATTAAACTTTATTTTTACTTTGCAGGGGAATCTTTACCAGCGCATTATCAAAAACAAAGAGAAATTAACAAGTGAATACAAGTTACCTGTCTGAGTCAAACAGGATGCACTGATTCCCTTTATTCATTAGCATTTTTGACTGAACCAATCAATAGATCACTCAATTCAATGATGCATAAATCAAACACAAGCATAGTCAGTTTTCCTCTGCCTAGCAAAAGATGGCAGGCTAAGCACTGTAACCAGACTAAGTGTGATTTCTAAGTCAGTTCTGAATGAGCGCCGTCTGTTGTGCCATTTCGCACATGCTCAAATCCCAAAACACTCGGCTCGCAGTCTGTCGCTCCTCTCGGTGTGAGACTGGGCACTATACTCTCACTAGCCAGTCTGGCAATGCACTCGCACCATCTGATGATTCCATATGTACTGAGATTGTGGGTGGGCTCACTCATTGGCTGGTTTCCTTGGGATGTGTCTTTTTATTGGTCGAAACAGGGAAAAGCCCATCCACGCCTGATTCACTGCCAGTATAACTAGTTCTGTCTAAGGTGGCCCCAAGGCTAGTACTTTAGTTTCAAAGAATACCAAAAAGAAAGCAGTTCAGAAATGCATACTTCGGTTTTCGTGGGTATGTCCATACCCTGTTTAGCCCAAAAATTTGATTTTTTTTTTCTTTACCTCCAAGGGCTAAATTAAGACATGGAGTCTGAAAGCAGGCGACTCAGACAGACTGTATGAATGTATGCGGGTGTAAGTGAGCAATTTATCGCTGTGAAGGGAAGCGACAGAGGCGAAAGCCAGTCGCAGACAACCACAAGCCACAGTCATGACGGGGACCTTGAGCTGGACATAGTTTGGTATGTACGCGCGCGCATGTGTGCATTTAAGAGAGTAAAAACCGTCTATGATCCAAACACTACTAGGACATTTTATTTATCTGAGCTGTTAAATCCCAGACACTTTAATGGGAAGTACCAAGCCCTCCAAACTGGCACAAGAGGCTGCATTAAGAGAGGAAAAAGCTCATTTCAAAAGAAAGTTTGTTACTTCCTTCCAATGAATCACACACACACACACACACACACACACAGGCACACCTTAAAATCTGACAAGAGAACAGCGCCATTATTGTGGTGTTGGTACCAAGCGAGAGTCCACCCTGCTTGATTTCACACAGAAATTGTGGTTGACTCTGGGATTAGGGAGTCCCTGCCTGTCTCACACTGTGCTGCTCCCCCATGAGCTTCCTCACACTGTCTCATCAAAGAGAGAAGAACGACGTATGTGATGAATAAAGGAGGAATGAAGTCACAGGGAGGGAGACTGTCAGGCGGAGGGGAAGAGGAAGTGTCGATGTGGAAGTGTGGCGAGACCAGCAGGAGACAGAATGAAAGCACAACGTCCAGAAAGAAACTGGTGAAAACTTCATATCATGTAACCACAGTGGATCAGACTGAGTGATTTCATTCTGTGCTACACCTCCACTACAGATGAGCAATCTGCTTGCAACAGTACATACATCCAAATACATTTTCACAATGCTGGTCATCACTGAGCCATCTAGGCCAGTCCGTGTCGGTTTATCGCAAGGAACTGCAGAGTCACACTATGCATAATGGCTCCTTTGCAAGCTCCACTTACCCACAAACCCCTTCTCTGCAAGTGCACCCTTGCAGAATGATAAATTAGCCATTACTCTTTCCTCTTCTTACATGCGCAACTAACCTTCCCAACACATGAATATATTCACACACACACACAAATATTTCCACTGATAGTTTAATGTCCTTTAAACCCTTCTGTCAAGACAGAGAAAAGGGAGAACCTACTTATCAGAGGCCAGCCTTCAATTAGATACCTATACCACAGAAGCAAAGCATAATTAAAATACACAATCAACAATCACAGGAATTTAGGTGCACTTGGTAAATGGCTCTCCAGTCCAAAACTAAAGTGTATAACACAGCTGAGCTTAATAGCTCAAGTGTTTAACACCCAGTCAGTTACACCTTGTTTGGAAATCAGAAACCTTAACAAAAGCTGTTGGTGCAATAGCATGAATCTGAATCGCCTTGTAAAGATCAGATTAAAACTCATCTTATAAATGTCCATCATACTTATTATTGATTCATGTATTCATGTTCTGCTTTATCCTAGTTAGGGTAGACCCGGAGCCTAATCCGGGAATACCGGGTCACGTTGGATGGTATGCCAGTCCGTTACAGGGTACCACAGAAATACACAATCACACTTACTGGCATGTTTTTGCGAGGTGGGTAGGAAACCAGAGGACCCAGAGGAAACCCACACAAACACGAGGAGAACAAAGACCTCGAGCTCAGGATCCAACTGGGGATCCTCGAGCTGTCAGTATATGATATTATTAGGAAGGCCGTTTGATCAAATTTGAGAATCACAAGCCACTGTTGGACTTTTAAGCAAAACCCACCGACTCTTAACTCAGCTACTTTGCTTGGACTGTATACGGCACTGTTTGTAAGCTGTGCCGAATAAATCTCTGTGCATTTGCAAGTCTCTTTCCGTGCAAATAATGTTAAAAAGATGGCATCAAAGCTCTTCAATCACTGTTTTCAATTGCTGGATACAATGAATCACGAATAATCGTGGGCTTAATAGAAGGGGCTGGCGATGACAAAACCCTTCCCAGAGAAAAGGAAATACGATGGCTTGAACCTGCTGGGCTGTGCCGTAAATCTGATTTTATTGGCCATGAGGGGAGTGCATTCTCACGTTGCTCTGCAGTGCACAACGGCCTACATACCTGCTACAAGCGCATGCTTGCCCACACACAGCAGGCACACAACCCCGCACTCTTACTGGATCAGTGCTGGGAGGACTGTGGTAACACTCATTTGGTAAATCAGGATGGAGCGGAGTGGAGAAAACATCATAATAGGATTCTAACGTACTGAGGCGTGGGTTAGCTCGAGGGTCAGAGACATGGACGGCCAGATTTTAAACGACCTGACCAATGTCTTCAACCCAACTACAATAACTATGACAATTTCATATTTTCAAAAAAAATGTTTGTTGTTATTGGACGTCAGCCAGTCCCAAGTGCAGCATTGTCATAGCAACGGCAGACTTGAGTGGTGTCTGGGGGAGAAGACAGAAGCCTCTGTGTGTGTTTCCGTGTTCCTCACTGAGAGCATGATCCGTGTGCCATGCCAAAACTGCATGAATTGACAAACAGGAGACTTTCTCCAAGTGAGCACAGAGAAAGTGAATATAACAGCAATGTCATTAGGATTGAGGGATTAGAAAGAGGAAAGGCTGATCAACAAAAGTGAGGCAAAGTAAGTGCAAGAACTAAAGCTATTTTTTTTAAAACATGTAATTTATACTGGTTAACACTGGTAACTCTGAAAGTACGATGATTGTGGGAAACTACACAGCTGTATGCCTTACAAGGTGATAAATATTATCATACTGATTATAGTTTTTTAAACATATTAACAGTTGCACACACTAGATGATTAGACAAATACATTTACTAGTGGCTGCTGTAGGGATGTTGACTGCTGGCAGGGAGGTGGAAAAACAGTCATCTATGTAATATTTCAAACTAGAGGAAACATTCTACAGTCAGCTGCATACTGTGTAAGGCTAGGCTGGAAAATGATAGTTATTTCCTTTTGCTTTAATGGAAGATTTTCACTTTGTATGAAGTGTAGTGCAAGTGTCAGTTTTTGCCTTAACTATTGAAAAGACTAGCTGCCTGATCCACTATTTATTTCAATTAGGTCTATGGCTAAACTAATAAAAAAATTAAATAGTTGTGCAACCGCTTACATAGACCTTATATCTTCTTTCCAAATATTGAGCTTATAGAACGGTAAGAAAGAGATTTAAGAAGAACTTGTCAAGTCTGCTGTGAATTCTAGACGGTGGGAAACTGTTGAGCAGTAGGTACTACAGACAGTTTCAGTACTATTTTTTTGTAAGTTCACGTGGGCTGAATGTAACAAGGCAGAGTTTGACATCTGTGTCTTATATGGAACAAAGTTATTCTGACTGATCACCTTTATCCTATGATGAAACATTTCTATCCTGAAGATAGTGGTCTCTTCCAGGATGACAATGTCCCATCTACAGAGCAAAAGCAGTTTGATGAGGATGAAAATGATATGATATAAATATGTTATGTCCTTCATTCTCACCACCATCATCATCATCATCAAAAACACCAACTGTGGGAATGTCCTTTGGAAGAATGGTCTTCATCCCTCCAGTGCTGTTCCAAAAACGTGAAATACCAATGCTAGGGCACAGTCAAGCTCTTCTAGTCGCTTGTGGTAGCCCAACTCCTCACTAAGACACTTTATGTTGTTTTTTCCCCTTTACTTTGTGTTTTCTGTACACATATCACAGTGTATATGGCCCTAATGGTTTAAGACTGACTGATTCTAGTCCTACAGGTATAAAGTGGTCTCTGAGGGTGATGGTGAGGAGTCTTTACGCACAATTATACATACAAGTCAATCAGTCTTTATTATAACCATTAAAACCATGACATCTAGATGGGGTAAATGTTTACTGAAAACCATTAGACCAATACCCAAACACGCCATATGTGTGTTTTTTCCACTTCAGCAGAGGAGAGGTGATGTGATCATGGCATGATTTCATAATATAAGGATTTCTGTGGAGTCTGGCCAGGATGTGTGAATAGAGTTCCTTAGCAACTTGCTGCCATGAATACTGATCTGGAGTGATGGATTTAGTACTGCAAAGTAATTTATCCACGCCAACTGAATCATGTAACGCTCTGCACTGCCACTGAAGCAGTGACATACATCCAGACACTTTCAGTCAAGGGCTGATGCTGAGAGGAAGAGAGAGGCAGTATGTTACTAGTGAAGTATAGAGGACACAACAGAGATGACACCTGGTATTACACTACGCAAAAATAATATATTGCTAGAGAGGAAAACTAAATTAGTTTACACTGACACTGGTTGGTGCTACATCTTTTTCTACAGCCTTCTATAAAGAGGCTACTAATTTACCTGTTTAATTTCTTGTACCTTATTATTGCTATTTACAGACATTATTTGCAGTGACTGTGCATTACTATTTACCTCTCATCCTATATATCTCTTCACTGGGACACAAAATCACAGGAGACTATGAAAGAATAAATATGTAGCCGTGAGAAGAAAAAGAGCCTCTACGTGATCGCAGTCTTTCTCTATCTCTCTCACACAGAGAGACAATGGCGAGGAAAAGGGTTCTCACGGTTTTGTGGGGTACAGGCTGTGGGGTTAGTGGTTTTGCTGTCCACTTCAGGCTGTGCAACATAAGCAAGAATGTGGGGGTGTGAGAGAGTTGGGCCAGGAAAGCCAAAACTTTCCCAGCTCATTAAAACTGTTGATCATAACCGAGCTTCTAAAGGAAACTAGGTCTGTGCTTTTCCCTCCAGGAGTGGTCCGTCCTCTGCGGGTGACTTCTGGTAGCCTATTCAAGCCACCGCATGTCTAACGAGCACAGATATTTTTCCCTTACCCAGAAAATGTCTCTCTGGCAAATGTACCACCATTAAAGTAGGATTTAAAATTCGCCCCAATACTGTTCCAATCTGTCTAAGGCAAAAGGATGTGTGACCTTGCTGAAATGGACTGTTTACAATTTGATTAGCCACTGCTCTCGTATTGTCCATTCCAGGAACTTCAAACAGACTGAAGTATCTCACTGGAATGCGTGCCTCCTTCCCTCTCTCTCTTTCCTCCACCCCCCCAATTCTTATATGTTACACTCACTGGCAGCATTGTTCTTCTATAAACAAAACGCCCCTGAGCGAGAGAAAGAAAGTGTTCGAATGTTATTGGAACACTGTACCTAATCTCAAGTCTGCTTCCCCTTCCAGTTCTTTCTGATCACCATCCTTGTTATAAGCGCTTTGGTCCCACCCTCTGTCATTCATTAGCTTGGGGTGAATATCCGGAATGTCTCTGGTCACGTGTGACTCAGGACAGACGCTTATCTGCACCGGATTGCCGCTGCGTCAGAAAGGCACGGGGTTGAGTGGAAGTACATTCTCAGGGAAGTACCTAACTGCTGCCCAGAAAGCCAAAGATTAACGTGAGGACAATCTCTGGCATGTGGCTGCCATGTTTACTATGTACCTCTTATATGCATACATATGAAAGCACAGATCACGAGTGAAAGGGGTGCCTGAGGTTCATACACCTGATCAACATTCATAAATTTCTTTTCAACTTTCAAATATGGCCTACCTCCACAATCATGACTCACAGGAAACTTTTTTCACTTCACAATGTGGGCAAGCTTATCTGTTACCTGCTGAGGGATTATTATAATGAATGCTGGCAGGCTTTAAATAAGTTAAAAAAAAAAAAAAAACAACATGGTGAAAGAGTGTGAGTCACCATCGGCATTGTGTGGGCTATAAGCTTATGAGGAAACACCGGCTAGAGCTCTGTTAAAAAAAGATCTTTGGCGTTATGAAGCATTTCCTTTCAGCTACAGCTTGAGGAAAATAAGAACTGAAGGAATCTTCTCTTCCCCCTGCTCTTCCCTTCCCAGCATCCCTGAAGGGAAGCCCCTCGACACTGGCCAATGGACAGAAAGCACAAGCAGTCGAAGAGATGGCCAGCTACAACACACAGCTGAACAAGATTCCCACGATACACCTCCACAGAGAAAAAATTTAACTAGAGGAAGTGGTTTCACAAAGTCTGTGAGGACGGTCAACACCAACATGAGGTCATGGTTTCAAAGAAGAGTTTCAGGGAAACTGCCAAAACCGTTTTTATCTGATCCAGAGGTAGAGAAAAAGATATGCCAGACTGAAACCCAATAAAGAACATGCATGCTTGGCTTAAATTCGTTTTATATCATTTTACTTCAATTTGTTTTGTTGAAAATGAAAGTGCCACTCTGTCAGAGGTGTGGAGTTTCAATTAGGCCTGTCTCAGACTTGCAAGGTGAAAACACAGCCTCAGCCCTATACTACCTTCTTAATCGCCGTTATTAATCTCGCAGCTGTATCAGTTACACAAGGGGAAATGTGTGCAGAAGACTTGGATCTCAGTGCATGACATCTTCCACTCCTCTGCTGATTTGTGTTTCTGGCAGGTGTTTTCAAGTCTCAGGAAGAAACCAAATACATAAGTTACAGCGAATGCTGCTCGGTTAAAGCGGCACTATGTAATTTTGGTTAGTTAGCAAAAAGCCAGCACAAAGCTAAATGATTCCGCCCTCTCCCTTCAGACCTCACAAACCCCATGAAAGGCCTTAATTATTCAGCTGATGAGTTGAAGGAGCAAGAATGCTAAACACTGCAGTACTGTGGTTCTTTGTGCATGCAGTATTAAGCCAGTTAAGCATCAAAGAGGTTTTAAAGAAACAAATTGAACAAAAATACTTAGATATTTAAATGTATTACTCAATAATTTCCAGAAACTGGGGTGTGCCTTCTGCTTAATTTTAATACTGCAATATCTGAACGGATATTTGGTTAACCACTAGGAGAGGAGAAAATATCTATAATGTAAAGGTATATTCAAGCATCATTTTCCTACTGTAATTACACTTTCCTCCTGTCAGTGGCTGCACATGTGTTCATGTATCCAACCTATAATATACTGAAATACTGAATGGAAATATTAAAGACACAGCAGAAGCTTTACTAATTGCCAGCTTCACTGAACTGTCAGCTCAATGCTACAGCCTCTGCCACAGTGTTGGAGTGAAAATTGTGCTGGGTGAAGTTTGTGTGTTTACAGAGACAATGCATGTGTATAATAATTTGAGAGTCAGTATAGATTTGTACTTAAATATTTACTAAACCAGTGAATGAAAATAGAATAAATAAATGCTCTGTACGAAAACAGCAGACGGTACGTGCATAAGAGTCACTCCTGCTGTATAATCTGCTTAATCTGCGAACACAAGGTACTTCACGGTGAGCGTGAGGCAGGAATACACCCTGGATGGGACACCAGTCCATCATAGAACAGCGTGCACACAGATTCACACGCTGAGGCAATTTACAGTGACCGATCCACCTACTAGCATGTTTTTGGGAGGTAGGAGGAAACTGGAGAACCTGGAGGAAACCCACATGCACACAGCCAGAACATGAGAAAACCTGCACAGACGGTAACCTAGGATCGAAAGTTCAGTAAACAGGCAACGTCCACTCTAATAGCCAACAAATGTGCTCTCTATGCCAAATATTTACCAGAAAATACACATTATTTCTGCTGGTAATATTGTTTTACTATCCATTAGGTGCTACGACAATACAGTAGCTTTAATTTATTAATTTATAGTCGTATGCAGGTTATTGCCTCCTGACATTTGTCTGCTGTACTTGTTAAAACAAAGAAAGTACACACATACGATAAAATGTACTGAACGTATTAACTGGACATGAATGTACACAGTCTTGCCGGCTATCGCTGTTTCCTACTTCACCACATTTTCTCTGAGAAGACAGCTGGCATGGGTATATGGCACAGTATGCCATTCTGAATGCCACCTCTGGCTAATGATTTAACTGTAAGTGCAGTATGTTTCATTATTTCTGCTTCCACTGCCAATCAATCAGAACAGTTTCTGCCTCCAGAAAGAGAAAGACCACCATGCACTCAGCTGAACACTAGCAATGCAGCTGCAGTGAAACTGGCAACAACATTGAATTTTTAAAAATAATACTAGTAAATCAAATTTAATGTCTGGATCTACAAACATTTTAATTAATTATTAGCTCTACAACGGTAAAGATTTCATCCGAGACCACTTTTACTTTCTGTCCTCTTCTATTATCTGTAAAGTTGTACTTTTTTTTTTTTTTTTTTTTAAGTAAGAAACTGGGCTCTGAGCAGAACTTTACAACATGCTACTGAAGGCGGGGTGGTTCTAAGCCCAGTCTGGCTCTTCAGTCTAATATGACGTAATGGAGTAGAGCTGCAGAGAAACACGAGGTCACTAATGTCTTTACCAGAGTCCCAGTCTTTGGGGAGGCTAGTGATGTTAATGGCAAGAGACATTCCTCCCCTGAAAGCGAACAATTTTTACAGTTTACATTTCATACCATCATTCACAGATTTTCCCCCTCAGAAGAGAGTAGTGGAGAGCAGAGGAGAGGAGAATAGAGGAGAGGAGAATAGAGATGAGGAGAGGAGAGCAAAGGAAAGGAGGTGAGAGGAAAGCAGAGGAGAGGACACCAGACAAGAGGACAGGAGAACAGTGAGGAAAGGAGAGAAGAGGAGAGTAGATGAGAGGAGAGGACAGCAGAGGAGAGGAGATGAGAGGATAGCAGAGGAGATTAAAGGAGAGAAGATGAGAGGACAACAGAGGAGATTAGAGGAGAGGAGATGAGAGGACAGCAGAGGAGAGGAGATGAGAGGACAGCAGAGGAGATGAGAGGAGAGGAGAGGAGATGAGAGGACAGCAGAGAACAGAGCACAAAACAGTGGAAGAAAGGAAAGCGGGGGAGAGGCGAAAAGAACAGAGTAGAGTAGAGGAGAGGAGAGCAGATGAAGGCAGAGGAGAGGTGAGGAGAAGAGAGGACAGGAGGCCATGTTCTAATTCAGAAAGAAATTCGTTAAAGGCTAAGTTAAAACCAGAATTAATAGGAGTCAGTGAGAGTACATGTTAGGTTTATCTTCCTATTGACCCCTCTATCTACTGCTGCTTGATGAATAGCATCGCCTGTGGCTTTGGAGGGGTGTAGGCCGCTGAGTGGGGACAAGAAGGGGGCGTGGTGAGACATACATAACGTGTGTAGTGGACACGTTGCATCATTACAGAGAAACATGCTGGAAGCTGGTTACTAGCTGCTAGCCGGTGGCATAGAGGCGGCTCCGAGTTAGAAATGTACTGGTGTACACTTTTGTCAATGATCAGCATTATACAGACTGCACTGCTACATCGTAATGAACAAGTTAAACAATCGCAGCAACTTAATAAACGTCAAATAAGCTGGGAACAACTGATTGAGGCGACAGTGTATACGCAGCATCCTTACTGTACTGCACTGTACTGACCAGGTAAAAGGAGCTTCATTTCAAACACATATTTCATATAATCGCCTCAGCCTGAGCTTCTTTCCCTCCTCTTTTGAAACATTTAACACTTCTTAAGACATGTAACATCTCTGTGATTGCACAGATGGCAGCTACACAAACCACATGGCAATGAAAACAGTCTGCATCATTTCCCACAGAGCTGCACCTATGCAATCACTTGTTTCTGGAGATTAGGGGATTATGTGCATTGCATCAGGTGAAGGACGAGATGTGTTGTCAGATGACTGACATGATTTCCTAATATGTCTCTACCAAATTCTCATCCCACGGGAGGTCACAGGAGAATGAACGCAATCCCTCATCTGGGTGCATGGTGCAAGAGCTAACCTAACACAATCATGACTTTTGGCTACCTCCAACTGTGACACTGGCAATTTTTGAATGGTAGCTAATTGGCTAAGATTAGATATCATTTACACGCTTTTATGTTTGTGTGCATATTGTGCTGGCTTACGTGTTTCCTTATAGGGGTTGGCAATATGACAAAAAATCTAATTGTTATTCTCAAAGGCACTTACTTCTAGAATACATGACATGTACCACAATATATACGTTTAAAAAAAAAACATTTGATACTTTATATAATGTCTACAGGAACACATTTATTTTTATTTTATATTTTATACCACTTCGTGGTTGAATTCTCAAACTTGATTGGTCAGGTGTTGATAGATTTTCTATAGCAGCAGCTCTGAAAATAGCACCGTCTGTAATTCAAATCACACGTTTATATTAATGAGTTTGGTCGACTATGTTATACTATGCTATAGTGACAACTTACACAAGGACACTTACGCCAAATGCTAAAATAAACAGATTAAAATTATGTAATTACTGATACGGTCAGGTTTTCTGTGAGGAGAGTTTATTTAGCGTTTTTGGAAGGAGTCTCCAGTGTCAGTGCTTTGTAACAGTCAGGTAAAGCTGCAACTAAGTTTTCTGGCACAGGAAAGTCTTCACAGTTAAGGGCTTTGGTTTGCGGTTTCTCAGTAACGCGACAAACTGTCGTTTGTCGATTGATGCAAAACGCTATTTAGCTGAAGAAATAGCGTATTATACTTTTTGTGTATTAATCACAAAAAGTAAAAAAAAAAAAAAAAAAAAAAAAAGCCCTACAAGCAATGTTGAATGTGTGTCAGAATGAGTGTGTGTGAGATGAGTCTAGGCTGAGACGGAGCCGTTCACACTGTGAGCGGAGAACACTGGAGGTCTGTAGTGTCGGCCGCTTGACTCCGAGTGAAAGAGCTCTGCTCGGCTAGAGTTAGACTAAACAATACAGGCCTGAGGAAGCAGGGATGACTACCTGGTTACTTCTGTACCTGTTGCAGGAAACACACGAGTGTGTGTGCTCTTTTTTTTTTTTTACCAGCACATGTAAAGTCTCTGTTTGGTCTATGTACGAAGCGCACCACACACACACATACATAGTGACTAAAATAAAACAAGTAGGACAATAAAAATGGAAATATTTTGCACAGTTTTCAGAAATATCGTTGCACGTGTTAGGGGTGGAACAATCTGATGATTTGGATTTAAAAGGCAACAACTGAAAGTAATCGAAGCAACAAACAATTAGATTATTATCGATAAAGGACGAACAACTAGTGTGTAAAAACAATCCATATTTTTAACTGGTCTGTAAATAATTTAAAAGGCTAGCAAGGTGATTTATCCATAACTCTTCAGATCATCATCATCATTCTCAAATTAACCTTATGAATCTCTAAATCATATTGTATCACGTAAAAGTCTGAAGTTTACACTCCTAGTAAATGTGGTGTATTCATCATATTCAATAAATGAATATGTGCTCCTTATTAGGTATAAAAGCAGAGGATAGTTTACAAGCTGACTGATATGGTCCACTGACATATAACGATTTAAACAGTCTAAATGGTAAACAGTCTCTTCTAAGCTGAGAGAGGAAATCAAGTAAGGAACATCAAGCAAAGAACTGGTGATAAGCTGACAAGTGGCTGGCAATAAGCCTGCACATTTACATACATTAGGTTCTTAAAGGAATCTAAGAAAAAAAAAGAAAGAAAGAAAGAAAGAAAGAAAGAAAGACAGAAAGACCGGCCAGGACAAAGGGAATGTCAGGCAAGTGATTTTCTCGTGCATTTCCAGCACTTTGAACACCTTGGGTTTATGAGCACAGATGCTGGCGGCAGGAACTCTACCTCAGCATCTGCAGAACATTACAGAGACGGGACTCAAACAGAACGCGGCCTTCAAGGCCTCGCTCCTGAAATGAGAGAATTAGTCTGTGCTCGGCAAACGTCTACAAACGTTATAGCTTTCGGCTAGACTTGTGGTGGAAAAGGCAGACAGACTTGACACAGCTGGTACTGGACTGCGGTGCAGTTATGAGGCTGCATTCATGAAGGGGCTCCAGAGTGCTGATGTGGGACTGCATTCCCCCGTCGTATTCCAGGACATGCTGTCTGCTTCAATGCAGCACGGCTTCAGGAACAAGGCTGCTTTATACTGGACCACGAAGAGATGAATGAGAAAAGGGCTCTTTGTGACTGTACCACTGCAACAGCAAAAATGCACAGCGCCTCTTATTCACAGAGCTTTGCAAAATAAGGGCATGCAAAGTGACGCACATTTCCATACAGCACAGGAGGAGAAGAGGAGGGAAAGGATTCACTTAGCCAGCGGATCAGGGACATCAGGGAGCAAAATTAGAAATGAGCATGGAAAAGGTTAGGGAAACAAAAGCCTCCATATCCTGCCTAAACAAATATTTTTCATGCAATAACTATTTACAGCTGTGTTCAGGCGAAGAGCTATATCCCGAGTCATGTGAAAAACACGTTTCATATTTAACACCTATGGCATATTTATCAAAAGGTATAACACTGTTCTACTTCATGTGTTTTCACTGGTAAGAGTCAACTATTTTGGTTGTATGTGCGTGTGTGTTGAGCTTTTAATAGGCAGTTACCCGGCATCTAATAAATAGAATGACAAAGATAAATTAACCGTGAATATTGGCTCATCATGATTCTGCTCTGTTATGTTGAAAACAACTGAATTAAAAAAAAATAAAAAGTAAATATCACAGTGTAGACATGTGTGGAGTTGGACTGTAATTCCAGCATAATACTTATTCATGCCAAATATAATAACATCAATACAGAACATAAATAAACTGTCTCAGTAGAGCTTAACATGAAAACAAACATCATGTTTGTCAGCCCGATACTGATTGGTGCCATCTCTAGGACAGATCTGTGACCAATAAAGTCCTTTCATCAAATGTGGTCTAAACATAGCAATTACATTACTTTCACCTGCCAGTGCTGACCTTTGCTCAAGATTCTTGTCCAGAAAGCCTGCGTGTGAAGACTTCTGTCACCTTTTCCCCTCTCTACATCTGGCCCTTGCAGCACTGCGGCGGCGGTTCGAAAGCAACCGTCTCGCCCTTTGTCCTCCCCACAGAGCAGCTGAACCAACAGGAAATCCAGTCTCACTACATTAATTTGTGGAACCATTTCAATCATTTAAGAGCCCTCGGTTGGAAAAGAAAAACGTTTACAAATGATGTTCAATTATGGCGCTTTTTCCTCCCTCCGCATGCTTTGGTTTTTGCTTTCGCTGCTGTTTAAACAGAACGTGGAACTGTTTGGTCAAATGCACTTGTGAAATTTGGCAGCCGAGTCAGCTCAACACGGCTAATGGGTGTTTTTACTACACATACTGTGTCAACACAGACATGGCCAAAATCACTTCCATACTTGAACGCCATTAGCAAAACCGTGATCCGATATTCCTTAAAAAAAAAAAAAAAAAAAAGGCCAACTCAAACTTCACTGACGCGCCGTATGAGAAACTAGGCAGGCTAAACACCTCAGTGATAACATGGCATGTTAGAATTATGTCTATATGTCCATTAAATATGAAATCAATAATCTATGAACTGGTTTGAACATACAGAGGATAACTGCTCACAGGATTAACTGACAAAATCTGACATGTCAGTCAACCTTCCAATCAGGGAGAAAGAAAAAAAAAATCAAGAATAAGCGACTAGCCAAAAAAAAAAAAACCTGTTTCAACATCAGAATTCCACGTATCTCTAATTTTTGCGTGGGAAAAGAAAAAAAAAAGGTCATGTCCCCATTCAATACATGGTTACAAATGAGTCACACTCTGCAAGAGCTGAGATTTGCAACACAACTTGGATGAATGAACGTGTGTGTGATATATTTAGCAGGCAGTATTTTTTCTTAATGCGTATGCTTCGTGCATAACACTGATGTCTGTGCTCCAAGGCACATCATCAACTGTGATACAAATATATACATATACAATGTAAAGGAGGGGAAATAAAGAAGGCAGATGTACATACTTAAGGAGAAAACATTTTCATTACTTTTGAGGTAATGTCTATGCTGAATAGAGTCAAAATCTCATGTTCGAGCAGCACTGTGTTCATACTTCATCAGAATTCAAGAATCGGCTTATACAAGATCTGAATAAAAGTACCAATGTAATCATGACATCTTCAGCACTTGCAATTTACGAAAACAAAGAAATAAATTTTTTAAAAAAAGCATGCACTAATATAGTTTGGCAGATTATTTATGTTAATTCGGGGCAGCAATGGCTTTGCCGCCTTACAGCTCCAGGATCCCGGTTTGATCCTGAGCTCAGGTTACTGTCTGCACAGAGTTTCATATTTTCTCACTGTGTCCGTGTGGGTTTCCTCCCAAAAGCAGGCATGTAGGTGGATTGGCTATACTGTTCATGAGTGCATGAATGTGTGTGTGTGTGTGTGTGCCTGGTCTGCTGTAACAGACTGTTGTCCCATCCAGGGTGTATCCCTGCCTCACACCCAGTGTTCCCAGGATAGGCTCAGAATCCACCACAACCCCGACCAGGTTTAAGCGCTTACTTAAGATGGATGAATGAATGAATAGGGCTTGGTGATTATGACTAAAGTATCGTATCACGATACCTGAGGACATTTCTACGATACACAATGCATATCACGATATATAATTTAGTTAACAAACTATCTGCAAAACAGTAGTAAAATAAACATAAAATAAACTGTTAAACTGAGTTTGACGATATGTTTCCTTAACGCCTACAAAGAAAAAGAATACGTTTTTATAAAAAACTAAGTCAAATCAACAGCATCCATTCAGTACCTTTACAAGTAAAAAAAAAAAATACATCACCATACCAACGATATCACAGAAAAGTTTATTGCATAGTCATTCATCACAATATTGATATTATATCTATCTCTCGCCCAGCCCTATGGATGAATTTATCCTAATTCAAGCTCGGGGACACGGATCTTCAGAACAGGCCACCCCTGTCCTCTACTTTGTTCCATCACTAACATTACAAGCTTAAATATTTCATTTGGCTGCTTGGGGTTGAGTTGGGAAAAAGTTGATGCTGGAGATATATCAAACACAGCCGGCTCTCGTCTCCCTTCCCTAGTCAAAACACCAGGATCTCAGAGGACACAAGGAAACCAAACCAAGCCAAGCCTCAGGTTGTGTCCTCCGAGAGCCTGCTGTTTTGACTGGGGGAGAGAGATGAGAGCAGAGAAGCAAGATCTGATCTGATCCAAGATACAGAAGTGATTAAAAAAAAAAACCAAAAAAAAAAAACAATGTGAAAGGCTCAATACGACACTGACCCCTGAAAACAGTTGCAACTAGCTTTCCATAAATATATTACAGATCTTTTTAATTATTACTATTATTTTAAATACATAATCAGCCAAACGCTTGGGCTGTTACTGGAAAGGGTTGAGAGAGATAAAATGTAGGAGCTACTAACATTACAAGCTTTTAAAGCAGCAAGAGCAAGCCATCTCACATCTACACTCAAGCTGTGAACCATTACAGCTAAAGATAAAGAGGAAACACGTTCACATTATCGAGTTACAAACCGCTTTCACACTGTAACCAAGTTAACAAATTAACCAAGCAGTCGACTGTATTTTAAAAAAGCCCCACTCCATGTTAGCTAGCACGCTAACCAAACGCTCAGAGTTAAGCCAAATAACGCTAGCACACTAGTAAAAGCATGCTGGAGTGAATTTTTTTAAGTAATTAAAAAAAGACGCAAATAAGAGAAACTAAATATTGCGCCCGAATTCGTGAAGAAATGCTAATGTTTACTACAACTGGTTTCTCCTTCAATCCCTAGCTAACAAGAGCGAGCTAGCTCATTACTGCACACAACCCGCACTTTATCAACTGAACTAAACCAAAACACTTCAAGAAGAAATTGTACAACTTAACACAGAAACAAATTTCACTGTATAATGAGTAGTATGGTCAAAAAAAACGCCACAGGAGTAGTTAAAACTTGTTAGTGTTTGGTAGCAAGCTAGCCTGTTTAGCTGCGCTGTTTGTACTGGCTGAAGTACACTCTTACCTGTTAAACGCAACTTCACGGGTCCATTTCTCCTTCCCCCTTGATTAGACATCTCCTTTAACTTTCCAGCTTGAGCGCAGAATTTTCGTGTAAAAAGCAATGTCAGTTTTTTTTCCCCCGTCCCTCTTGCTATCTATGCTATGCTATGCTAGTCAGCTACTTTCACAGTTAATTGAGAATAATGGAGTCCCGACGCAGTGGCCCGGATGTGCGCAGATCTGCCATGTCCACAGTTGCGAGCTCCCCTAACGATAACTCCTCAACGCCTTTCGTCTCCAGCGTGCATTTCGTTTTCTTGAAACCAAGCTGCAGCGTATACAGGAAGAGGGGGGGGGGAACCCGCTTGTGCTGTAAAGTCTGTAAATTCAGGTTTCCGGCGCGCTCTTTCTTTTCCGCAGTGCAGGAGCGTGAGCGTGTGGAAAGTTGCGCTGCTCTGATGGAGCTCGTCCTCGTCCTCTTAGCTGGCAGATGTTCAGCTCCGCCCTGACGTCACCAGTCCCCTCCTTTCTGCTGCGTGTAGTCTTTCCCCAACTTCTTCACACTCCCAAATCCCCTCTGTCTCAGGCATTCAGCACACACTCCCCCAAATCGCAAGAATTCAGCACAAATTTCCCCCACCCATAGTCCCCAAGAATTTAGCACACACTCCCCCAAACCTCAGGAATTCAGCACAACCCCCCCACCCCCAATAATTCAGCACAAACCACCCCACCCCTAATCCCCAAGAATTCAGCACAAACCACCCCAATAATTCAGCACAAACCACCCCACCCCAATCCCCAAGAATTCAGCACAAACCACCCCACCCCAATCCCCAAGAATTCAGCACAAACTCCACACTCCATCATAAACTCCAATGGTTTCACTTTCTTTATTTACAAAGTAATAAAATTCAGACAGTTCCATATGTACAGTTTCATAGAACAAATCAGACTGGACTGGAAAAGGACAGAACATACAGAACAGTAGTGCAGGAAGGAGAGAGAAAAAAAAAAACAAAAAAAACAAAACACCACATCTAGAAGTTGAAAGTGCCTTGGTTTTCATTTATCTGGAATGCATAGCCATCAGCGGTGGCTTCAGGGGCCACACATTCATCTTCTTCCTCCTAGGGGAGAGAGAAAAAACAACAAAAATTACTACAATGGTCTAATTTTATAAATTAAACTTCAGACATGCTGCAATATTTCTGTGCCCCCATTAAAGGAAAAATCCATCCTGAATGACTTTATAATTAACATGGGATCCTCCATAGTGTCCAAGATTTATTTTCTTAGCTGAAACTTAGTTGACATGTTGGCCTATTTTCACTTTGGCTAACGGTTTCCTACAAAAACACAACACACAATGCTGTTCAACTACCTCCTGATTATGGCGCCACTTAAACAAGTCTCTCGCTTCATCCGTATCTGAAGAAAGCAATGCTTAAGTCTGTCCTGCTCTCACCTCATCTGTACACTTTGCTCAAACAGATCGGGTTCCAAAGCTTCAACTTCCATGCTAATAACACCGTCAACATCATGCTAGTCATCTCGTAGATTGCTGACTAGCAGGGTCTCCGCTGTAACTGCATTGTATAGTCGCATTGCATTCCGGTACTTTAAGGCCAACGTGTCATTGTCACTACTTGTACATTGCATTTTTAATTTTTAATTTGAACATTGGAGGGAAATGGCGAGTAAGAGGAGATAATGGTGAATTCTGATCATTATCCCTTACTTTTGAGATTATTGAAATATTTTCTCCTATTAAATGCCATTGTAACTGCCATTGATGACAGTGCAGCACACAACCTGCCCACTTCCTCAGGAATTACAAAAATACTGCACCAGAATCACTAAACATCACAAATATTTCTATATGAACATATTCAATGGGTTTCAGGGTGGACTTTTCCTTTTATGAAAATTGGAAGGATAAGGATCAAAAAGGCACTCTAAGTCCCGACCCACTTTAATGGACTCACCTCACCAGAGAAGTATTTCTCAATAATATTTAGTGAGGCCTTGTACACCATTTCATTCTCATGTGTCTGCAGAGCTTCAATTTTATCCAAACCACCACATTCTTCAATCATCAGACACAGCTTATCAGTCTCGCCAATCTTCTCCCCAGCCTAGTGGATAAAGAGTAAGGAGTTAGTGCATGAACACATACACAAACACACAAAAAAACCCTAAGCCACAATATGAAAAAGCCCCATATAGGCTACTCAAAAAATTATTGCACACAGGTGACATACCAGGAAGATGTTACTGAGTGCATCCAAAATGACCAGAATAGTCTTGCTGTCCTTGGCAGATAGTAAATTAAGCAGTGGCTCCAGGATATTGGCCTGAACAAGATAGACAACTTGCTCTATGGTGCCTCCACTGGTGTAGTTGGTCACAGCCCAAACTGCCTCCTTCTGAGTCTTGTAGTCTCCCTACACATGGAAAGATGAACATTTTAACGAAAAAGTACATTTCACTTCCATTAAATAAAATGCACACACCACTTTACATCACCTATGAAAGTGGGGAAAAATATGTATGCAAGCTTTTGCACTAAATTGTCAAAGTAACTGACATTCTACCAACTTATTGGACTTGTGCTCACAACCCATCACGTCCTTCCACATACCCTTCTGAGCACTTCCACCAGGCACGGGACCAGGCCAGCATTGATGACCTCCTGGATCTGCGTGTCCTTGCCGGCGGTGATGTTGGACAGGGTCCAGGCAGTTTCCTTCTGAATGTTGTTCTTGGGGTGCCGCAAAAGGTCTCCAAACATGGGGAGGGCCCCAGCATCCAGCACCGTCTGGGTCTGCTCGTCTGTGCCAGTTACAATGTTACCAATGGAGCGCAAGGTTGGAGTCTGAGGATAGAGAAGTCTGGGATTAACTTTTTGAAATTGGGATCGGGATGTGAAGGATACGTTACAATAGTCTGCATAATCAATTATACTATAACATTTATTTGATATGCAATATATCAGGAGGATGTCATTATATAGAAAATAAACAACAGAATGGTGTGACATGGGCAGACATGAAGCAGATAAACTTTTTTAAATCAGTTTATTATTAGCCTTATATTATATGGAGCATACAAGTCCTTATAAACTTTACTATAGACTGTTACTACAGAAACATTAATTTAATATTAACACACTCATTCTATCATGAATTGAATTATAGCCAGCACTATCATCTGAACTATCCTGTTATAGAAAATTAAACACCACCTTGTGACCAGTTAGACTTCAATTCAACAGTATAAACAGATTTAAAATATCATTTTTCAGTCTAAAACCTCTAATCTACAGGTGTAGAGATAATGTATTTTTAACTGTATATTGTGTAATGGATCTCAGTACGTTTCTCACTGGGGTACAGTGCAGCTAATGTGATGCAACAACCAACCAACAGTTCACCTACCACAATAGAAAGCTCTCCAGAGCCAAGCAGCTGCACCAGTCGGGGAACCAGGCCAGTCTGGACCACCACATCAATCCTGTCATTAGGACCGTCGGTCAGGTACGAAACGGCCCAGCAAGTGTCTGCCAGCACCTCCTTATCGTTATGGTGCAGGAGACGGATGAGGGTGGGCAGGATCTGCTTCACAGCCTCGAGGGGCGGTGCAGGATTCTTGTTGCGACACAGGTTTGACAAAGTCCAGGTGATGTTTCTCAGGTAGCCAGACTGTTAAATGAGAAAAGAGAAAGGAAGAATTTAGGCATTACTGGAGTTTTACCACCACCTAGTGGTTGGAAACCATCACTACAGCTGCGATGGATACCATGCCAGAGGTTGCACAACACCAATACCAGAAGGGGAAAATCATTACTGAAGTAATATTCTTACACACACAAAAAAAAAAAAAAGACCAAGACTGCAAGATTGTCATTTATTATTTAACTCACAGCAAACACAGAAAGGTCAGGCACAGCAAGCAGACTCAAAAGTGGGGCAATGGCACCATGCTTGATGACCTTATCTCTATACACAGAGCCATCACCTTAAAGGAGAAGACAAAAAATGATTTACAAGTTAAAAAAAATAAGAATAAAAAATAAAGAAAAAAGAAATAGTACAGTCTGGAGATGTTTTACACATCTGTGATTCCTCACTCACCAGCAATATTCCCCAGGGCCCACACAGCCTGTTCACTAATATGAGAATGAGGTGATGTGATCAGACCGATGAAAGCTGGAATGGCCCCTCCTTCCACCACAGCTGTAGTCTGATCAGACGTCCCAGATGCAATGTTAGTCAGAGCCCAGGCTGCCTCAAACTGAATAGGCGGAGACTGAGACATGCCCAGGAAGCCTACAAACTTAGGGATCAGGCCTGCACTGATGATTCGATCAATAGGTGGATGCCTCTCCCTAGACAGCAGCTTCCTAAATGCACAAAAAGACACGATTACAAAAGCCAAAAAGACAGAACAGGGCGAAAAAATGCATTTTCCACAAATGATGAGCTAGCTCACCTTGCAGCTTGGGTTGCCTGCACCTGAGTTTCGAGGTTGTTGCTGTTAACCCCATTGACAATCTCCTCCACTGTCCAGTGCTGAGTCTGTCATGAGAAACACATGAGATTATAGATATTGCTGGCACTCTGGTACAATTAAATGGTTACCTTATGGTCATTAATTAATGACTTTACTTACTGATTTATTATAGTGCTTGGGTCAGTAGCATAAATTTTAAACAGTTAAAGAAAAATGTTTATTTAAAAAAAAAAACAAAAAAAAAAAACAACAACAAAACCCATCACCACACACACAACTCCTTCACAGGCTATGCATAAAATGAAAGAAATTGAAGTTCATAATTCTCTATTATAAATGCTTTTTTAGTATCCATGGGGAAAAAAAAACAATATAAAATATGCATAAACCAGGTATTCATCTGGGACATGGTTATTTGTATTTAATACATGTATGTGTGTGTTACATACATACACAGTATAGTTATACACACATATACAGTTGAGTATGTATGTATGTATGTATGTATGTATGTATGTATGTATGTATATATAAATTAAAAATGCTAAAAAAAATTTCAAACCCAAAATAAAGAAGTCAAAAGAAAGTTTTAAAAGCCTGATTATACAAATGCTTACTAGTGCAATGCATCATGGGAGAATTGATCAAATCAGTACTAAATGAAGCGTGGGCTTTTATTTAAAACGCCTTTAATGTGCTAATAAACCCTGTGAATAAGCAGCAGAGGAGTTTTCTTGGTTTGTTCACCTGGCAGTTCTGGCTTTTCTCCTGTAGAGGGGAGGTGGCTTCATCCGGCAGAGTGCTCACATTCCTCCTTTTCAAAATCTGCTCATCCTTCTTAGCTTTACGGAGCTCGACGTTTACTTCAATCCTCCTTCGTCTCAACTCCTACATTTACAATAATAACAATAATATTAATAAATAATAACCACCATTAAATAGCACACAAGCGACACTGCGCCATTTTAAAGCTCGACACTGAGAGCTGTGTATGTGGACATTCAGCTTCTACTCACTGCTACATCTTTCCCTTTATGCTTGAACTGGTTCAGACGGGCGCTGTTCTCGTTAGCAGCAGACATTTTCAACTTTAGTCTTGTGAGATAACCGAGTAAAGATATAAACCTGAAAAAAAAGAATGAAATTGAGCAACATTAGCAAAAAAACAGACAACATGCTCTCGCTAGCTATTCTCAAAGAAAACCTCGCTTCAGTTATAAAACTTCCGGCGTGTCATTTATAGATAAAAATGATTAAATTTTATATTCAAAGCTAAAACATTATTATAACTTTTTTAAAAACATATAACGCATATTTAAAACACGAAGGCTCCTTACCGTCTTCCTCCAGAGGAAATGTGCAGCAGAGAAAAGCAGTACAGACCTTTAAATTGCCGGGCAGGACGCTCCTATTGGTCTGTTTGAGCAAAAGCAGCGCGCGATTGGACTGGTTTGAAAAATCACACTCCGCACAGGGGCGTGGCGTTAGCGCAAATCACGTTTATTATCGCGAGATTTCCCGAGTTAGACTTTGAAAAGACTAATGGTAGACTAATGGTAGGAGATTCACGTTACAGTTAAACTTCTGTACTCGCACATTGTATTTCTACTTTTGCTTATTGTCATCAAGTCACACTTATTTTGGGGCTAATTTGGGTGACTGCGTGTTTTATTTTAAAATAGATAGAAAAAAATAAGCAGGATGCTTATATTTAATGATGCTTTTATTTAAGAATTGTTTGATCACTCCAATTTGTATATTGGATATATATATATATATATATATATATATATATATATATATATATATAAAATTGAATTGTGATGGCTAGTCGACAGGG